>JAGPOW010001327.1:42428641-42446301 GCA_030014935.1 Caiman crocodilus | reverse complement strand
TAGTAACCAGCAGCACACTTATAAGATGGGAAACTCCCTTCTTGAGAGCACGGAGGCAGAAAGGGATCTTGGAGTCATTACTGATTCCAAGATGAACATAGGCCGACAATGCATGGTCACTGTCGGCAGGGCTAACCAGACCATATCATGCATCCACAAGTGCATCTCAGGTAGGGTCAAGGAGGTGATCCTCCCCCTCTACGCGACATTGGTCAGGCCACAGTTGGGTACTGTGTCCTGTTCTGGGCACCCCACTTCAAGAGGGATGTGGACAACATTGAGAGGGTCCAGAGGAGGGCCCACCCGCATGATGCAGGAACAGCAGGGCAGACCCTACAACGAGAGGCTATGGGACCCGAACCTGTTCAGCTTTCACAAGAGAAGGCTGAGGGGGGACCTGGTGACCATCTATAAACTCACTAGGGGGGACCAGAAGGGTTTGAGGGAGACCTTGTTTCCCCTAGCACCCACCCAGGATAACAAGGAATAACAGCCACAAGTTGCTGGAAAGTAGGTTTAAATTAGACATCCGTAAGAACTACTTCACAATTAGGGCGGCTAGGATCTGGAATCAATGTCCAAGGGAAGTGGTGCTGGCTCCTACCCTGGGGGTCTTTAAGAAGAGGCTTGATGCCTACCTGGCTGACATTATTTGAGCCCAGTTTTCCTCCTACCCAAGCAAGGAGTCGGACTTGAAGATCTACAAGGTCCCTTCCGACCCTACTTCTATGATTCTATGAAAGTCCTCAATGCCTTTCTCACCTCAGTCTTCCCAGACAAGGTCAGCTCCCAGACTACTGCACCTGGCAGCACAGTTTGGGGAGGAGGTAAACAACCAACAGGGGTGAAAGAACAGGTTACAGACTATTTAGAAAAGCTGGATGTGTACAAGTCCACAGGGCCAGATGCAATGCACCTGAGGATGCTGAGGGAGTTGGCCAATATGATTGCAAAGCCACTGGCCATTATATTTAAAAACTCATGGCGATCGGGTCTGGAGAGGTCCCAGATGATTGGAACAGGACAAATATAGTGCCCATCTTTAAGAAAGATAAGGAGGAGGAGCCAGAGAACTACATACTGGTCAGCCTCAACTCGGGCCCTGGAATAATCATGGTGCAGGTCATCAAGGAATCCATTTCTAAGCTCTTGGAGAAGAAAGTGATTAGGAACAGTCACCATGGATTCATTAATGGCAAGTCGTGCCTGACCAACCTGATTGTCTTCTATGAGGAGAGGACTGGCTCTGTGGATGCAGGGAGAGGAGAAGATGTGTGATGTACCTTGACTTTAGCAAAGCTTTTGCTATGGTCTCCCACAACGTTCTTGGAAGCAAGTGAAGGTAGTCCAGGTTGGTTGGATGAATGGACTGTAAGGTGAATTGAAAACTGGCTGCTTCATCAGGCTCAAAGGGTTCAATGGCTTGAAGTCTAGTTGGAAGCCAGTATCAAGTGGAGTGCCTCAGAGGCTAGTCCTGGGGCTAGTTTCCTTCACTATCTTTATCAACCACCTGGAAGATGGGATGGAGTGCACCCTTTGCAGGTTTGCAGATGACACCAAACTGGGGAGAGAAGTAGGATATACTGGTGGGCAGGGCTAAGTTTTAGAGAGAGCTAGGCAAATTAGAGGATTGGACTAAAAGATATCTCATTAAGTTCAATAAGGACAAGTGCAAAGTCCTGCACTTAGGACAGAACAATCCCATTCTCCAGTACAGGCTGGGGACCAACTGGCTAAGCAGCAGTTCTGCAGAAAAGGGCATAGGGGTTACAGTGGGGTCAGTATGCTGAATATAAGCCAACAGTGCGCCCTTGTTGCAAAGAAATCATAATGGGCTGCAATAGTAGGAGTATTGTCAGAACAAATGATTCTTCCCCTCTCTTCAGCACTGGTGAGGCTGCATCTGGAGTCCTGTGTCCAGTTTTGGGCCCTCCGGTTGCAGAAAGGATGTGGACATATTGGAGAGTCCAGCAGAAGGCAACAAAAATGGTTAGGAGGCTGGGGGCTCATGACTTTTGAGGAGAAGCTGAGGAAACCAGGCTTATTTAGTTTGGAAAAGAGAAGACTGAGCTGGGATTTAACAGCAGCCTTCAGCTACCTGAAGAGGGGTTCCAAACAAGATGGATCAGACTGTTCTCAGTGGTGGCAGATAGCAGAACAAGGAGTAATGGTCTCAAGGTGCAGCAAGGGAAGTTTAAGTTAGGTATTAGGAAAATCTCTCTCATTAAGAGGATACCAAAACATGAAAAGGTTACCCAGAGAGGTTGTGGCATCTCCATCCTTGGAGGTTTTTAATCCCAACTAGACAAAGCCTTGACTGGGATGGCCTAGTTGAGGATAGTCCTGCTTTGAGCAGGGAGTTGGACTAGATGACTTCCTGAGGTCCCTTCCAACCCTAATTTTGTATGATTCTATGACTGCATTCTACAATTAATATTATATTATGATATATACTCGAATAGAAGATGACCCCCCCACCAATAATTAGTTTCTATATATGGAAAAATTATAAATTTATTATAATTATCCAGATATAGAAGCTAAGCATTGAAGGGTTGTCTTGAATCCTGTCCACCAGCCCCCTACTCCCTACACTACTACAGCAGGGAAAGCAGTGGCTGAGGGGCTCAGGTGGCCCTTTTGCCCTCTGTCCTGCCCACTTCCCCCTGCAGCCTCCCTGTCACCTGCACCCTCCCACCCCCAGCTCCTCACAACTTTGCCCTTCCCCCTACTCTCCTAGTCTTTGCCTCTTCTTTCACAATGTCCCAGTCTCCTTCTCTACACCCCCCACCCCTCACCTCTGCGCCTTTCGTGTTGCATGCTGCTCCATCTCAGAACAGGGCACATGGAAGCTCAGCCCTTACCTGACCATGCAGCAGTGTTGGCGCTGCTGATTGGCAAGACAGGAAAAGGAGCTTCCATGTGCTGCATGCCTGGGAGAGACTCCAGCTGGAGCCAGAGCTGAGCTGCCCGTAACAGTAAGGGAGGGGGGAAGGCAGTGGGGGTGGGACAAACTGCAGAGGGGATGTGGAGGGGGCAGGAGCACTGCTATGGATCTGACTCTGCTTCTGACCTGGGCTCAGGGCCAGTCAGAGCCCAGTAGCTGCTTGCTTCCCCGTCCACTTTGTATGTGATTGTAAGATAAGGGGTGTTTTATCCCATGCTGATCTGGGGAGGGGGACGGGGGGCTCATATTTTTGAATAAATATGGTAAAAGGTTTATTTTGTAATTCCAAGAAATGTTCTGGGAACCACAAGGAGCCAAATCCTTTAAAGGTGCTTCTTTCCCCTCTTTGATAAAGCTATTGACTCTTCCTGTTTTGAGGCACTAAGACAGGCTGAAGAGGCAGTAATTCAGAAATACAAATAAATGAAAAACACGCTGAGCCAAATGTGTCTTGAGTGTTTACTCCACAAAAATCCCGGTATCCTACTACTTTGTTTGTTTGTTTTTCCAATAACGCTGTGAAGAAAAGTTGGTTATGTTCCAAATTTGCTCAGAAGAGCCTAATAGAACAGAGACTGGCATAATGAGAGGAAGTGAATTCAGTCTGTGTCATTTGTAAAATCTTCCCTATTGGTGGGTCTACCAGTTGAAAATATTGGTAGATACCTAGAAGCATCCAAATAGCAGATACCTTGTACCATCTGGGTAGAAGGAGAAAAGAAACCAGGCAGATAACTGGATATTTTGTACTGATGTCTTTACTTCCATAATCTTTAGCAGAATTATAGTTCTTGCACTGACTGGTTTTATACTAAGAATCCTCGCACTTCAAATAGTCTTCAGCATTTAAAAACAACATGTTCAGGATTTTAAGAGTGTTGCAAATAATGGGATTTTTTTCTCTTGTCTGCATGAAAAAAATGGGAATGCATTTAATTTTGTGCTGACCTGAATGAAATCTTTTTATTGACCAAGTCAGGGAAGAAAATTTTCATTTTTGGGCCTGCAATATTTTTTTTCAGGCCCATTCAAAAAAAATTTTTGTTTTTGGATTGTTCAGATTGTTATGCTTTGCTTTTCTTTGAATTTAGGCAATGTCCAAGTGAAATTTCACTGCAAAAACAAATTTTAATGTTTCGGTTTCTTAAAACCGATTTGGACATGCAGGAAAAAAAATGAACTCCTGAATGCCTTCTTTGCTTCACTATTTCACTCAGCCAAGGAGAAAGACAAGTGAGATAAGGATCACAGGGGGCATGCTAGGATAGCCTTCCTACTGTGGATGCTTAGCTGGTGCAAAACCAACTAGAAAAGCTAGACATTTATAAGTCAGCAGGACCAGATGGACTTCACCTGATTGTGCTGATGGAGCTGGCTGAGGTCATTGTGGAACCCCTGGCAAAATTCTTTCTCCCCTGTGTGCCAAGATTTCTGATCCCCAAGGATTGGAAGAGGGCCAACATTGTGCCCATATTCAAGAAGTGGAAGAGGGAGGACCTTGGCAACTATAGGCCAGTCAGCCTAACCTCCATCCCAGGGAAAATCCTGGAAAACTCATTAAAGAATCTGTGTGATATACTCATTGAGGGTTAGATTCTGAATGACAGCCAGCATGGCTTGCTTACTAGTCTCACTTCTTTCTACAAACAGGTCTCTCGCCACTTGGACATGGGAGAGAAGGTCAGTATTATATACCTAGACTTCCAAAAGATTTTTGATCTAGTATCCTATGATACCCTTGTGGAAAAATTGGAAGGTTGTGTGGGCTTAACTGCTCAACAGTTCAGTGGGTGGGACACTGGCTGCATGGTGTAGGATCCAGAGTTCTCATGAATGGATCTATGTCATCCTGGTGAGAAGTGGCCACTGGTGTCCCTCAGGGGTCTGTGCTTGGACCAGTGCTTTTCAACATCTTTATCAGTGGTTTAGATGTGGGGATGAAAAGCTCACTTGCCATGTTTGCAGGCAACACCAAGCTATGGGGAGTGCGGTCATGCCAGAAGATAGGTTGCAGATACAGGTGGACCTGGAGAGCTGGGCAGACCAAAACCAGATGAAGTTCAACATTCAGAAGTGTAAGGTGCTCCATCTGGGGGCAAACAATCCCCAACATACCTACAGGCTTGGTGGTGACAATTTGACTTGCACCATGACCAAAAGGGACCATGGGATAGTGATTGACTGCCACATGACTATAAGCCGGCAGTGTGATGCTGTGGCCAGCAGGGCAAACAACACACTGGCATGCATTAACCATTGCATCTCATGCAAAACTAAGGAAGTGATACTCCCACTGTATTTCATACTGGTGAGACTGCAGCTGGAGTATTGCATCTAGTTTTGGGTGCCGCACGTGAACAAGGATGTGGAAAAACTTGAGAGGGTCCCGAGCAGAGCCACTGGCATGATCAGGAACTTGCAAGAAAAGCCATATGAGAGGCTGAGGGACTTGGTCCTCTTCAGCCTACAGAAGAGAAGGCTGAAAGGCGACTTGGTAGCAACTTACCACTACATCAGGGGAGTACATCAAGAACTCAGTGAACTGCTGTTCACCAGGGCATCCCAGGGGAAGACCAGGAGCAATGGAAACAAACTCCTGGAAGGCTGTTTCAGGCTCAGTTCCAGGAAAAACTCCTTCACAGTCAGGGTGTCCAGACTGTGGAATAAAATCCCTCCAATGGTGGTGCAGTCACCTACCCTGGAAATCTTCAAAAGGAGACTGGACAGTCACCTTGCTGGGGTCACTTGACCCCAGTTGTCTTTTCCTACCTACTGCAGGAGGACTAGACCCAGTGATCTACAAGGTCCCTTCCAGCCCCTAACAATCTATGAAAACCTTTTTCTTCTTTTTCCAGCAGAATTATTTGCTGAAGTCCCGTCCCTCCTCCCCTGCCCCAGCTTTATTTTTTGAGAATTAATTTGTCATTAGAAAGATGATCTCCCATCTCTATTAACATTCTTACCCTGAAAATATCAGACTCTCATGAAACTGGTAAACAACTATCAGGCATGCATATGAAATTGGTTAACAACCAACCTGGCTTTCTAAGATAGATGGACAGATATATTCTTATATGAATCAGAAACATGATTTTTATTACAAAACTTTCTCTCTCATATATGTATGCATGTAATGAGAAGCAATTTTGTAATAAAAATCACGTTTCTGGTTTCTAAATAAATAAAAAGAAATGCTTATATATCCAACTTAATGTCCCTTTAATATTTCAGGAGTAATAATTTTCTGCCTTCTATAACATCTGGCAGCGTCAGTATAATAAACTTGTGTTACTTGGTTTCTGCTGAGGTGAAATAAAATATATTAGTACTATAAAATATGGATTTGAGTTTTACTGAATCTACTTCTACCTGTTCACAGAAATGTAGCTGGACCACTAAGCCTCTTGCTTTGGGATTCCATGTTTCCTTCTGTCCTCACACTTTGTTTTCTGTTAGGGTTTATCCACATTTGAAAATAATCCAGATTAAGGCAAAGTGTGAATTTAAAGCACAGTAGCTGTTCCCAAATAATGTGGAATAAAAGTGTCCATACACAAAGTTACTCAGGAATAGCCATTCCTGAATAAATCAGTGTGCAAACAAGCATGGGAAGGTAGGTCCCGTCCTCCCCCCACTCCATATTTGCTAATTTACTGCAATTTTAGACACGTGAGGGGATAATTAAAAAAACCTGGGGTGAAGTGACTCCCTAGGGGAATCTCTCATTCCTTGGTGATGAGGTAGTTTAGTCTTTTTGAAATCTTATACTGGCTTCAACACCTGTGTAATGAGTTAATAGCCCCCATATCATAAATTGTAATCCTATCTGTTAAAAGAAAATCATGTGCTAAAGAGATCTTTCTACTATCTTATATGAGTTTTTTGAGACCAGCTTCAGTATGTGCTAACTCAAGGATTCTTAACCCATTGGCTTTGAAAATAAATGAGAATGCTGATGTTAAAGACATTTTACTTTATTAATGCTGACATTTTTGGATGAAACAAATAGACACCGGAAGTTAAATTTTTTTGATATTTGATCTGACATCTTCCACGTGGTAGTTAGGAAGTGACATTGGTTTAGCAAGTTAATGGAGTTTTCTTCTTTCTGCCTTCTTTGGTCAGACTCATTGTATAGATGTGCCTTTTTGCTGGTACAATCCTAGGTGCATCTTGCTTTCTGTGCTTAAGCCAGTAGGAGGTATGTGGAGCTTAGTTTAATTGGGTGAACCAGGAACCATTGGGTGAACATGGGGTGAACCAGGAACTGTCTTGGTCAGCTGATTTCAGCTAGTAATCATTCTCTACTTCCTACATTAATTCACCTGACAGCTTACCTGTTTTCTTAGGTTATGATTAGGAGAGATCATTATGCTTATATTTGGCTGACCCCGCACAGAGTACAAGCCATAGAATTCCTGGAGGGAATTTATTTGTTCCTACTGTCTAAATTAAGCTTTTCATGTAGTGGACTTCCCTGTAGTAACAAATCTCATCTTCTACAATGTTGTTTTTGAATTTTGTTCAATTTCTTTTGCAGTACAGAAAATATGTATTAATTTTATACATAAATAGCATAGTTGCGTTAATCTTCCATGGATTTCACAGCAGAAAAATAAGTTGACTACTATGTGTTGTATAGGAATTGGAATAAATTATAATAGTCGAAGAATTATCATTTAGTTTCTAATTCATCTGCATTCATTGAAGATGCATATTTTGCTAGGAAGCGATGCCTGGGGGAAATGCTAGCAACTTATAGACATATCTGCAATAACTGTAGTGAAGACTGAATGCAAGTAGTACTAACATGCCCCCAAAGGAAGGGGGATAAAATGTGCATTAGGAAAAGTGATCTTTTTTAAGTAGCTGTCAATTAATACGTTTTAATATGAAAAGTATTTTTCATATTAAAAAGTAAAATATGAAAAGAATCATATTACATTATGAAATAATATTTTTTGGATTGGAATTAAAGGTCTATGAAGATCTTTGAATCTGGTGACTGAGAATTACAGTGAATTACTTGAAAGAGATATTCATTGACAGTAGGGGTGTGCGAAGTGGGCCCTATTCATTTCAGATTCAGCCCAAATTGGGGACATGATTTGATTTGTTGATTTGGATAACTGTCCCTGATTCGATATGGCCGAATCCAAATCTGAAGATTTGATGCTGATTTGGACATAAACACAGCTTTAAATGTTTTATCTACATACCTTGAGGTACCAGCATGGCTTGTGAACACTGCAATGCTGAGGTGTATGGATCATCCCACAGGAGTGTCAGGGGGGGGCCTCCACTTGCTCAGCGGTGAACCCAGAAGTGGACCAGAAGAACTTCCAGTCCACTTCTGGGTCTGCCGGGGAGTGTGCTGGGGGGCCCCCTGCACCTTCCCCAGCTCAGCAATCGGCCACAGGAAGACCCCGGGTTCTTCCTGCCCCACCCCAGACCCAGGAGGCACGGGGGGGCAGGGGGGCAGCATGGTGTCTGGCGGACCCAGAAGTGGATCGGAAGTGCTTCTGGTCCACTTCCGGATCTACTACAGAGTGCACTGGGGAGGCTCCTGTGGGACACTCCAAGCACCCCAGCATCACAGCACTCACAAGCCCCTGCTACCTAGAGGTATGCAGAAAAAACATTTAAAGCGGTGTCAATGTCCGAATAGCTGAATCTTGCCAAATCGATTCAGAGGGTTCCGATTTAATTCAGAGAAATTAAAGTCTCCTTTGATTTGATTCGAAGATTCAGCCACTGAATCAGGCCAAATCTCCGCCTTATAAAACCAGAAACCAAAGCATTGCACAGCCCTAATCGACTGTAAATAACTCCCTAGAGCGGCAACTCGAGAAATAAGTAAATAGGAGGATCTTAGGAAAATAACATCTGCATCAGTCCTTTTTATTGTCTTACAGTTATTTTCAACTAGGATCTATGTAATCTATGTGTGTAATTCACTATAGAAAATTGTAAAGCATTGAGATGCACAAAATTACTTGTGGCAAGACTAAAAAGTCTAACATTAAATGCTCCTCTTGTTGAAAAGAGATGGGGAAAAAAGTTCTGATGTAGACAGGAACTTTGAGTTCATTTCTAAGAATGAGGTCAAAATAATAGACGTAAAATTCTGTAATGATTTCAAGACCCTTCTTGTTTTTATGATTGATTGGTTTTATCTCCGTGTTTGACATGGCATTTTTCTTCAACCTTCTGATGACATCAGCTATTGTACTATGAATAAGGAGACTGTTTTTGCCTTAGTTTGAGATGCACAGCTTTTTATCTTTTTTATATTTCCCATTTTCATTATAATATGTGAAGTTTCAATATTAACAGACTGTAGAACAGATGCAGATCAGTTTTCACTTAGATACATGAATGCTGGATGCCATTGTGCATGTAGCATGCCAGTAATTAAAAGTATTGTCAGGATTAGTTTCTCCTTTGAAGAGTTTACATTTTCATTCTGTCTTATAAATCAACACACACATTGATTGGTTGCAACTTTTTCCACATTCCACATTTTGCCTCAATTAGCGAGCAAAAATGATTGGGTTCAGGGCATGAACCAGAGTAGTATAGTGAAGGATACTGTTGTCTATAGGACTCCTGGTTTTTGTGTGGGAGCATGTTTTGGGAAAGTGACAGGTACTGAAGCAGATGTGTTAAACTGAAATGGTTTTGGCATTAAAGTAAATGAATGCCACCCAGGAGGAAGAAGTTTTTATTCCTGTGGATTTGCCATAGACTTCCTGTGCGAGTCTGAACATATTGGGTACTTCAAAGTATTTTATCCTCTTTGGACTAGCCACTGAAGGAGGATAATACAGTTGAAACAGTGGTTAAACATGCCTGAGTTTCCTCATCTTGCAGACAGATACCTAGGTTTGGGCAACAGCTTCTGGAAGGTCATGTGATTTCACTTGGGTAGGCTATACTAGAATCGAAGATGTATTTTTAGTTCATATTTAACTTCTCAGGGTCAACTGAAGAAGGACAAGATGGAGTATTCTTTTGCTTGTGTCCTGTCCAAAGGATCAGTTGTGTCTTATGTGCTGAAGCAAGGTACAGAGACGTGACATTTCCAGTCCTAATACATGTTGAGGTGTCACCTTCTAGTAAGCACCACTAAGCAGACCATACTGAGAAAGATATTTTTCACTGTGCTGCAGGCTAAGAAGACATCAGAGGTCCTACAAACAAGTTGGAAATCTTTTTAGAATGAAAAGTGTGAATCAGTCTAAATAGTAGGATCCACTCCTCCTTTCTTGTAATGACTGTATGTGTTTTAACACTTGATGTCATCACAGCACTAAGCAAACTGAACTAATTATTTTTTACAATCTCTTTGAAGAACAGAGACATTATCCCCTTTTACATATGGGAAAACAAATATTTTGGCTAGTGGGACACAGTGCATCATTTGACTGACACTTACGTTAGAGATCATGAGTTGCGATTCCCAGTACTTTGTATGCTGCACAGACTCCTTACATAGGAATGTCCTCTATTGTCCAAATCTCATGTAATTGGCTAAGTAGATGGTATGTTGTATGTATAACTGGTCATATGCATAAACAATATATAGCTTGGATTATGGATAAGTTAGATATTGCTAGACAGCAGTCTAGCATTTATATGCTGTTCTGGTAAACATTTAACTGTTCTGTGAAGCAAGGTTTAAAATAAACTATTGTTCAAAGAAATGAGTTGTGACCACTATTAAAATTTGGGTTTTTCAGATGTGGAATTGGGTCAGTTTGACTATCAGATTGCTATTAGTGAAACTTATATTGTTTTTACTTTTTCAGTTGGCCTTGCTGAATTTCTTCCCCTCTGAAGAAAAGCTGCATCTTGGAGAAGAAAGTAGACGTGCCCGTCGAAATAAAAGGAGTAAAGGTAGTGAAGGGCCAGATGGTGAGTTTCCTTCTCAATTTCATACTTGTCCCATTCCTCACTTCTTTAAAGAAGGTGAGAAACTTGCAGTTTTTCAGGTAACGTTTGTATCCTGGATTGCCTTCGCTGACAAGGGTGCACCTGTCCCTTAATGTAGTTCCTCCTTGAACTCACTTAACATCCCAGATCATTAGTTCCATCCATTCTTATTTTCATATCATGCTAATGAGATAAATGATATCAAAATTGATTTCCAAATTAATCAAGATTTATTCCAACTCACACTTCTATTTTTTTTATCATAACCTGTGATTCAAAGGGCCATAATGTCTCTAACAAAGAGACTTTGCACTTGCTGTTGCTTATGGTTTAATCATAGCTGCCTCTACTTCTCTTGTGGTACTGCTAGCTGTATTCTTAAAATATTCAGGCAGTAAATTGTAGCCCTAGACAGTTTCAGAAAATTCTGTCCTACACTATGGAAATGTGTTGTAATTGACTTCCTAAAAATGACAGTGAACAGTGGGTCCATGATCTACATCAGTAATGCTCATTCTCCAGCCTATGGGTCAGATATGTCCCGTGGAGCCATGTCTTTTAGCCCAAAGGGCTACCCACAGGCCTGGAAATCTGGGAGTGGTGGCAACATTATTTTCCATGGCTTTCAAATGCAGGGGTCTGGATCCAGCCCACAGACTGATCCCACCCATTTGACTCGATGCCACTCATCCAGCCCATGGGTCTGGAAGGTTGAAAACCACTGATCTGCACGACTTACTCCCCAACCCCAAGCCCTGTTAGGTGTCAAACATATGTCTTTTGTCCCTGCTTGGACAGATTAAACATGAGTATTTGGGTTTCGAGCCATGCAGGTGGAGAGTCCTACGTTTCTGTTGTATCTTTTGGAGGACCTATTTGAACTATGGTATAAGCAGGTTAAACGTAATACAGCTCCATCATTTTCTCTGACACTGACTGTTTATGCAGCATGCTTACTGTCACCAGTCACAGCACTCTCAGACATACTCTTCTTCTGCTTTGGGAAAACTGGAAACAGTGTCTCACTACCTTTTGTGAAGTGCTTTTGACTGACTGATTATCACTGCTAAGTAAAAGTGTCAACTTGTCTGGCTGAACAGACATGGCTACACTGCTTCCAATTCAAGATAGCAGTCAGCCTGGAACAATACAGCCTGCTTGAATGAAACCACCACTTCTGGGTATAATACTCTCTATATAGCCAATGGTTCAGATTATACAATTTCTCAACTCCATGTAGCATCATTTTCCTCTTGTCTACACCCTCCACATTGGACAAAAATGTTATATCACTGTATTCTTGAAAGATCTGGGCAAATAGTTCACACTCCCTCACCTGTGGTTATGGGATTATAGGCTTCTTTCACAAGGTATAAAAATACTTCAGGACAGGTTCCTGCACAAAGATCTGAGGTTTGTAGGACTCAGTAGCTCAGTTACACACAGAAGAAATTTTTTTTACACTGCTCCCAGCCCTGAGATGGTGTCCCACTTCCTGTTCAGCAGCTGATTTCATTCTCCTCCAATACCCATTTCTCATGTTCTGAGTAGGTCTAATTTAGATAGCAATATCTTCAGAATATGGAACCTCGGCTGCCTGTACACATGCTCCTTATTGTTCTAATTAGAATGCTGCAGCATCACATGTATTAAGCCCCTGCAGGTTTTAAGATGGCTGTGGGGGCCCTTTATCTAAACCTTATTGAACAAGCGTTAGATAAGCCCCCATGGCCATTTTTAAATGTGTAGGGGCTTAATACACGTGATGCTGTGACGTTTTAATTAGAGCAGCTGTCCAGGAGCCATACTAATTAAAACACTACCCCACCTCCCCCACCCCAGAACACATACATAGACACCCCATGTCTTGTAACTCTGAAGCTCTATAAAACCTTAGTGCCACCAATAAGGTTATTAGGAATAATAACCAAGGTAGAGGCTGGTAGTTATTTCCTGGCCCCAAAAATCCCAAGAGCTGAGAGAGTGCCAAAATATACTGTTAGCTGTGATCCCAAACATGTCTCCCTTGTTCATCAAACCAAACTGTGCTGTACCAGAGGACCTTAACTGTCCATAAATAAGTAATTTTGCATCAGTGGACATCATGAAGTTAATGCAATAGTCTTTGTTTTTTTTCCATGATCAACTACATGAAATGAGGGAAGACTGTGGCTAATCCTAATCTTGTTTCAAATTTTTGCCCAGAATGTATTCTAGTGTTTTACATGTACATGTTGCTGTACATGACCCTGATTCAAGAGAGTACTTTAGCATGTGCCTAACTTCTGTTTGAATAAGGAAGCTGTCCTGTGTATGGTATTGCATATTGCTATTCTGCAGCATTATATATTAGAACGTTTAAGATTTGTCTAGTTGTCTTGGAGAAAGAAATAATAAGAATCTCTGTTGGTACTGTTAAAAAAAAAAAAAGGGAAATCATGTACATATGTTTTACATTTTTTCCAGGAATCTAAACATTCTGCAGCAATGTCCTAATTACAATTAATAAGATGTTTTAAAGTATACTGCTTTTCCTACTTGGTATTAGAGTCCAATATTCAATATGCAAAAGTCAATTAGTGGAGCAGAGGGAGTTGAAGGATTCAGGAAGTAATAGCATTGGTTCTTAGATTCAAGAACAGTCTAATGCTGTGTCTGAATATATTCTATTGGGAATACAATAGGCAAGTGTGTTGTGGGAGTCATTTCTGAGGTCGCACAACTGAGGTAGATTTTCACAAACCATTTCATTAATAAAATAAAATATGGGACTGTTGTGGATTGTTGCCCAATTTCTATTCAGTCTCCAAAAGTACCTTTTGAAGCCAGTTTCAATTGTTACTTCTTTATAAGGACTAGCTCTGTGGTTCCTTTGATTATGAAACTAAGCCTTTGCATTATAGTACATCAGTTTGTCCTCATGGCCTCAGCAACAAATTAGCTTGACACCTCATGGGACCTTAATTTCACAGGGCAGTAAAGTAATCAAAAGTATCTGCTTTGAATGAAACAGCTGTTACTCATTGGAGTATAAAGCTCTTAGGTTAGCATGGCCAAGCTAAACTTAGGATCAAACCACATCAACCAGAGTATCTTGTCAAAACATCATCTCCTCAGAAATCCAACTGAACTCTGTCCTTTAGGATCTCTTGCAAGTGTTCTGAACTACAAGAAACCTGTTCTAAAACAAATAAAATTTTCCACATATCCAGTCTTTTCATTTTAGGTCCTTTGACTCCTGTGTTACAATACAGTTGTTGGGGCTTCCATTGTCTATGCCAGTGTTCCTTTGATAGGTGTACAGCATCATCAACATTTGGTAAACCAGTTCATAGCTTCATAGTTCGTAGGGTCGGAAGGGACCTGACCAGATCATTTAGTCCAGCCCCCTGCCATGGGCAGGAAAGATTGCTGGGGTCAAACGACCCCCAGGGTGGGAGCGAGCACCTCTTCGCTTGGAAGTTGGTTCCAGATCCTAGCCGCCTTGACATTGAAGTAGTGCTTCCTGATGTCTAGCCTGAACCTACTCTCAATCAACTTGTGGCCATTATTTCTAGTTATTCTGGGTAGTGCTCAGGGGAATGGGGACTGTCCCATTCCCTGCTGGTCCCCCCGGTAATTTTATAGATGGCCACCAAATCCCCTCTTAGCTTTGTCTTGTGGAGGCTAAACAGGTTCAGGTCATGTAGTTTCTCTTCGTAGGGCCTGCCCTGCTGCCCCCTGACCATGTCCTCTTCTGGATCCTCTCAATGCTGTCCACACCCCTCCTGAAGTGTGGCGCCCAGAACTGGACTCAGTACTCTGACTGTGACCTGACCAAGGTCGCATAGAGGGGGAGGATCACCCCCTTGCACCTGCTCGTGATGCATCTGTGGATGTATGACAAGGTGCAGCTAGCCTTACTGATTGTGTCCTCACATTGGCGGCCCATGTTCATCTTGGAATCAATAATGGCTCCAAGATCCTTTTCTGCCTCTGTGCTGAGAAGGGAGTTCCCCATCCTGTAGGTACGCTGCTGGTTCTTCCTCCCCAGGTGCAGTACGTTGTACTTCTCCGTATTGAATCCCATTGTGCCTGGTTCTCCTCATGTCCCCTTACACTCAACACTTCCAGACATGGAAAACACAAATATGTGACAACAAATCTTCAAAAAAAGAGTGTTCCTACCACACCCCAAGGTACCCCTTGGTACTCGCATCCAGCACCTAAGACCCAATCATACACTACCAGCTCCCCCTGACCTTGAGGGGCTTATCTTAGGTTCCCCACGTGGTCGTGAGACCCTAGGGTTTTCCCCGGGCTTTCTCCCCCTCGCCTCTCTGGCTCCTGATATATTACTGCCCTCTCCTCAGGAGCTCCTCAATGAAGCTGTCCCTTCTCTGGGGCTTCTTGCCAATGTTGTTCTTCCTGGGGCATATCTTCAGGCCCCCTGAGTCCCTTCACTGTCCCACCTGGTCAGAGTCTGGATGGTGGGTCAGTGCCTCCCCCTTCTCCACAGTGACTGCATGTTTTGGGGTCTCTCCCCGGTGTTCCCGTTTTTGCCGCAGGTCTTGTTGCAGGTGAGTGTTCTCTTTCATTGTTGCTGCTTTTCCTCCGTTCTTCCCCCAACTTCTCCCAGGGTTCCCCCCCTTACCCTTTGGTGTCCTCCCTCCTGTCTCTCTCTGCAACACCCATCCTATTCTCGTCTGCCCACCCCTGTAACCTGTCCAGATCTAGCTGTCGCCTGTCCCTCCCTTCTCTCGTGCCTATCTCTCCCTGCATCTTGGTGCCATCCATGAATTTGAACAAGGTGCTTTTCAGCCCCTCATCCAAGTCGCTGATGAAGATGTTGAACAGTGTGGGCCCGAGTACCAAGCCCTTGGGGCTCCCACTGCCCACATCCCTTCAAGTCGAAAATGACCTGTCCACCACCACTCTCTAAGTGCGGCCGTCTAGCCAATTTCCAACCCATCTGACTGTGTCGGCATCAACACCACAGTTGCCTAATTTTTTTAATGAGAATGGGGTGAGAGACAGTGTCAAAGGCCTTCCTAAAGTCTAGAAAGACTATATTCCACTACAACACCTGCATCTGAGGATTTTGTGACCTAGTTGTAAAAGGCAGCCAGGTTGGTCTGACAGGACCTGCCCCTAATGAGCCAATTATACCAATGCTGTTGTACATGCCATTTAACTAAATCTCACCGGCTCTCCCCCCATAGCCTAACATGCAAGTTACCTATTCATCAATCATAGCAATATGAAAGCACTTGGGGAAACAACAGGACACTTAAAAATATGGGCATTATCATATTTTACAGAGATTTTCCCATTTTTTATGTTTAAAAAAATAAAAGATTTTTACTACATTTACCTGGGGGCTGGGGTAGTAGGTGCAGGCGCACAGTTGATAGCCCAAGAGGTTGCAAGTTCAAGGTTATAGTACAATTATGCATGGTGTGGCCTGTCCGATTCCAATGAAACCTATGAATTCTGCAAAATACCTTGTTACAAGGACATGAAAAAGGGAAAGACTAGATTTACTCAAATCCAAGATAGCCCTGAGTTTAAGATGACTCCCAGTAATTAGATTCTATACAAGGAAAACTTATAAATGTGTTATAATTTTCCATCTAGAGAACCTAATTATTGAAAGGTCATCGTAAATTTGTCCCTCTCGTTGCTGCAACAGGGAAGGTAGTAGAGAAGCAGGCAATAGGGGATCAGTAAGGGTGCAGATGGTGGGGAAGGTGGTATTAGAGATCAAGCAGGTTGTCCTCTCCCCCCTCCACAGCCTTGGGACACACGCTTCCCCCTCTCTCCCCTCTTGAAGCCTTGTGCCCCCATCTCCCCTGCCCCCCACCCCCCAGCAGCCTTGGCTTCCTGCCCTCTGCACCCCACCACTTACCCATGCTTTAGTGTTGACAGTCCTGTCCCTACTCTAGCCTGGGATACAGAGCACAGGAACAGAGCTCAGGCCCTAGATGGTGGGGGAGGCAAATATCAGCTGAAGCCCCAGCTGGAGCTGCAGCAGTTGCCTTCCCCCCTGCCTCCTCATACTCAATTCCAAAACAAGTGGCTTTTTTCCCCCACATTAAATGAGGGGGAAAACCTTGTCTTGGAATTGAGTAAATATGGTAATTGTTTCTTGGGGAGAGCTAAAATAATGCAATAAATTTATGGTACAACTGGTATTTGTAAATGGATGTTAACCACATTTTTATTACATCTTTATTAACATGGAACAAAATGTGGAGTGAGAGCTATCTTTCCAAGGTCTCCAAATTGTATCTGCTTAAAATTATATAAAGAAAGAAAACTTGAAAGATCCTGAAGTTGGCCTGCATGCAGGAAAAGCTATAATGAATGTAGGAGCCAGGCTTGAATGGGCTGTAGGCCAAACACTGAGTAGAGCCATGTTAATATTTTTTAATTCAGCAGCCAAACTGACTTTACAAGAAGTTGGTGTTGGTAGAGTCCTTCTTTTAACCAGGAGTTCCTTGATAGAGGACACCTACCCAGGGTGCCTGAAGGCATTTCAGCTGGCGTCTCTTACCTCCTATCAGGTTGTCATAACCATAATTATGAAATATATTGAAGTGAGTCTGTCTCCCTTTGTTCTCTCCTCTTCCCATTTGGAACTATTCCACATTGAATAAAATACTTAAGTAGTCTCTGAGCCATCAGAAAGCAAGAAAGATGGACAGAAACTTAGAATAGTTTCAGATGAGTTTCCTAACCACTAGGCAAGTCAGACCTTCGCTGATCAGTGAATATTCACAACTGGCTCGTACTACGT
>JAGPOW010001327.1:42394519-42417453 GCA_030014935.1 Caiman crocodilus | reverse complement strand
TAATGAGGATGGGGTGAGAGACTGTGTCAAATGCCTTCCTGAAGTCTAAAAAGACTACGTCAACAGGGACGCCCGCATCCATGGATTTGGTCACCTGGTTAACACAGAGCAACTCTAAGGTCAGCACTGTACAACAGGTTTAAAGCAGGGGTGGGCAAAATATGGCCCTTAGGTCAGATCCAGCCCACCAACTGATTGGATCTTGCCTGCAGGCAGGCACGCACCAGTTGATTGGATCCAGCCTGCAGCTGGCCCTGCAGTGCTCTGCATGGGGCTGAGCTCCATTCACTCCTACCACAGGGAGCATATGCTCTCATGTCCATCAGCCTTAGCCCTAGCAAGCATGCACAGCTTCCCAGTGGGGCTGCTCCCAGTGGACCTGCAGCTTCCTGGGTACTTTTCAGCTCCCCCTGCCTTCAGTGGCTCCTCCTCTTCCTCCTGCCCCTGTTGTGCTGCTCTGGCCAGGGACACAAGCTGCAGCTGGGTGGCTCCTGTCTCACTGGACGAGGCTTGGGATCCAACTCACAGCTGCCTTCTACCCACTTGGCTGCCTGCAGGTTGCTACTCATCACACCAAGAGGTTGGAGCAGGTAGAAGGTGAACAGAACACTGCTTGTGCAATGGTCCACAAGCTACCTGGCTGAAGCTGTACCAGGAGTAACCCCACCAGTAAGCTGTGTGGACTGTCCAGGACCAGGGCCAGGGGATGTCTCAGGCAGGAGTGCTGTGGGGTCAGTTGCACATGCCTGCCCCCCCCACCCCCCCCAACCAAACTCTGGCTGGGTCCTGGGACCTAACACATGGGTAGCACCTCCCCCCCCCCGGCACACACATACTCCTCGCACACAATATACCAAAGTAAGACTTTATTTTGAGCTATTATCCAATCACGTCTATATACACTACTTAAACATAAAGCAGGACAAATTTTATTTTTTTTCAATAATGTTCTAGTAGATGTTTGATTTTTAGTACATGATTTACATTTTTATCTATAATTTATTAATATGATAAAACTCATTAAGTGGCTCTCCAGCTGAAAGAATTGCCCATTCCTGGTTTAAAGTCACCCTTCTTTTCTACATACCTTAAACTTTACGTAGCTTGCATGGTTAATGTCTTTGCTTAGCTCCTCAGATATGAGCTTTTACAATTTCAGTTCTCTTCTGGATGAAACAGGTTTATTCTTTTACTCTTCAACCTTTTTGGCTGCTTTTTATGTATTCATTATTATGTGCTCTGTAATGATTCTCTCACTACCCACTCCACCTGCTATTTAGCCTGCTTTAATCCACAAATACTCAACCCTCCCCCCTCCACAAACTTTCTTGGCTCTTTGGTGTGTATGTGCTGCTATAGAACCACTGCAGTTCTGAGATTAACAAATCATTCTGGGAAGGGTAATTAGCAACAGTTGTGCTAAAAGAAACCATAAAGAATGTTAAGTTACAGCACTTTTAAATAAACTGTGTTTGAAATGTTAGATCTCAATTCCCAGAGCAACAGTAAAAAATACTGTTGGCTCTATGCTAGCAAAGCCAAAATATGGGAGCAGCATGGTTGTAGCTACAGGAGACAATTCCATGCTTTTGCCCTTTGGAAGGGATGAGGTTATAAATAATGACAGACAGAACATTTTACAAAGCAGATGTCAATAGGGCCCTTTAAAAACAAATCTTTTTAAAAACTAGAGCTTATTTGCTTCTGGCTTTCATCTCTGTGCCCAGTTAGATCCCTGCAGTGCTGGTTGCCTGGTTTCTTTTTCCCCTTCTGGATTTTTCATATTATTCTTGTTGAGAAGCAGAATAGTTGTTGGCCCATCCTCTGAATCTGGGGCAGGGAGAATGGAAAGAGAGGCTCAACAGATGGCTGTTCTTAAACTGACAGCACTTTGGTTCCTACTACTTTGGCAACCTTATTGCTGAGGGGAGCCCCTTGATTAGGATTGTATTCGTTTTGCTGCAGCAAATATATATTTTTATATTAAAATTTGCAAGGCTTTCTCATTGGGATATCAAGAATCAGATATGTACACCTGGCACAAAGAGACTAATATGGTAGCAGTGTGGATCTGCTGCTTTGATACTGGTCCAAGTATCTCAATTGGAGCAGGAATGTTGGTATTTATTTTCTGGTCATGAGATGGTTTCTTCTACAACCAGCTGTCAAATAACCAAAAGCCATAATATGAACTTCTTTCCTTTTTTTTCCCTTCTCTCTGCCTCCCTTTCTCACTTCTTTAAAGGAAATACCTCCAGGACACCCCAGTCTTGAAAAGCCGGTTCTCAGAATCTGGTTTCATGTGTGGTTTAGCAGTGCAAGGCTAGCATGGCCTGGCCTTTCAACTTTGTCCATTCCATACTTGTTTGTTATCCCTTCCTTATGTAATGATGATGATGTAGTGTGTTTTCTGTTTTAATACACCCATCACAATAACAGTTTCTCCTGCTCACTTCCTCTCCTTGTAAAAAGGAAAGTCATATCCATCTGACTCAAGGGGCATAGAACAATTGGTTTCTTTGTTAGCCACATGCAATTCCCCATAGTCAGGAATTCTCAGAAACACAGATGCATTAAGGGCAAATAGAGCCTTATTGTACTCAGAAACCATGGTGATGAGCATTGAATAAATAAAAAGCAAGACCATTTTCCAGACACTAGAACAGAGATGGTCCCTCCAATGGAAAGGTTCATCAGAATGTACTTAAACTGTTCTGTGGTTCCCCAAAATGGAGAGGATGGGGAGGAGACAGTGCAGTATTACATCTGAAGGGGCTGTACAATTGTATGAAAAATTTCAACTGAGGAACCAGAAACTTTTGAAATCTCAATGGTGCTCTTGCCTGGACACTTTTTGACTGTGGTACGTATATGCAAAGCCTATTTATGCATCCTCATCTGACAGTTATCTTTGTGGCATGTATATTTCCACAAGGAACTACTTGCAAAAGGTCCTGCAGTCTGGATGCTTCTGCTACAGACAGGTTTACCAAGATACAAGTTAAATAAGTAGCATGCTAATTTATCTATTTAAACAGGCTCCTCATTGTGGCAAGATCTAGAAAAGAGTTGCAACTGGCCAAAAATAACAACAACCCAAGCTGCAGCTAATTCATGGCTGTGTGATGATTTGCAAAAATAATAAATTAATACCATTCCTGAAACAACAGTATGTGATAGATAGTAGATGATCACAAGAGTAAGAGTCTCTTGCTTCAGGAGTATTTCCTCACAAGGAAAAATAAGGCCGAAAATTATCCAAGTCACAAAGACCACAAGCCAATGACACAGTTGCCCGGATCCAAAAATAACCTCATATTACCACTGTATTCCTTGTATTTTTCTCCATTGTATGCTAAAATGCCCCAAAAGTAAGACTGCTGGAGGTAACAATAATTCTTGTAGTACCATACTAGCTTGGACCACTAATAAAGACTCACGTTCTTTTTTTTTTTTCCTAGAGTAGAAGTCATTACAGTTTCTAAGTGGTTTTGTTCCTATTATTTATTTCCAATTGTGTGTCAGACACCCCAAGTCTGTCCAAAATGAATAGGTATTGCAGTTGAAGAAGGACCTTGATATTTGGACCTTGAGATTTTTTAGTGTGGCAATGCAAATAAAACTCCAATTGTTTACTGTTACTTAGTTGAAGACTGAATCCTGCCTTCAGAGCTGTAGTCCTAATTCATCAGTCTCTTTGCTGAAACCCCTCCCCAAGTCTGCTTCCGTCTCACTTTTCCACTGTCCACTCAAAAAGAGAGAAAAATGTCAAAATACTTATTCTAGGCTACCCAGAGAAAATATCATCTTGTCTTCGTGTATTTGATTTGATAGTAAGTACCTCAGGGTTGGGATCAGCTTCACTTTACATCTTGTACAATACTGAGACTTTTTCAGAGACTAAGTTATAGTGGAAAATTACAGGACATCTTTGCTATTTTGGGGTGGATCCCAGAGTTGCCTAGGTGGACCTTTGTTGCTGATGTAATGATGTGTGTGATGAGACAGATTTGTAATAATGAAAAAGCCAAGGCAAACTTAAAAACATTGCTTACCATCTTTCATGGAAGCAGCAAACCAAGATTTTCACAAGTGACTAATAGTTTCAGGTTGCATCCATTTTTGGGTGACCACCTTAGACTCTCCTAAAAGGGGCCTGATTTTCAGAGTATAGATGTTCAGGGTCAGATCTGGGAGGGTTGGGAGGGGTGCTGTTACAGTCCCCTTTGATTCCTGGTCAATTGCCAAGATGTTCGGGAAGGCTAGATTTTGTTTTATGAATCTGAAAGAGATGTCCATTTAATTCTAGTTACTACAGGACTAATAAAACAACATATTTGATTTTTTTGCCTGGCTTGTCATGTTTTTATATATAAAATTGATACACTTTTGCTCTGATCTTAAACTGGATAAAAATAGCCCTAGGTCAGTAGCTTATAATTAAAGTTTTAGTTTCTTTTTAAGAAACTAAACTTTTAAGCATAAAAGTGTGCTTTGTGTTATGTGATGATGCACTGCATCATCTGAACCCTAGTTTTAAAAATCCTACATCCACCATGTGAATGTGCATTCCTTTCTGAAAATGGGCCTCAAGTTAGGTACCTAATAATTGAGACATTTAATGAACTTTATACCATACATACACCACCAGCAGGAATGCAAAATTAGGTTAATAGTTGCTGACCTCTTTCCAATGTGAGACTGATATTCTAGTGTTCTATTGATGTATCATTCACTACTGAGCTTTGATTTCAGTGAAAAACCTTTGATCCTTCAAGACATCCTTACCACATAGTTGCATCAGTTGGCACTCTCTGGTGTTAAGACATCTGCACTTACATTCAGCTGCTATTTATCTGTCCTTGTATTGAGCAACCAGGCAGTAGTCCACAGGCTGAGTACATTTTACACAACAAAAGCAGCATCAGATTCCATAAACCCAAAGTCAAGGCCAGTGGGAAATTATGCAGAGAACACTGTGAAAATTGCAGAGCAGTCTGATTATTTATCAGCCCTTATGCTTCTCTGTACTGTTTAGAAGCTTAAAAGTGCAAGTGGAAAAGGTAGATGTAGCAGGAGAAAAATAAGAAGGGTAGGCTTCTGGTAGAAATGATCTGTGCTTGGGAGTAAACTGTCGTACACCTCTCCTTGATTCCTTCTGTGTAGCTGTAAAAAAGGAAGCGTGTATTTAAAGCAGTCTTCCAACACTGTAGCAAAGCCTTTAAGATATTTGGTGAAATCTGTGCTGCAGAACCACTTGGGAACCATTTATTCTGGAATTCATGACATATGTTTGTTGTTTATCTTAGTGGGATATGACTTTAAATGTCAGAATGTTTTGTGTTAGGCAACAACTGAATAAAACAAACAAAATAAAAACACAGCTGTAATACTATGCTTTAAATTGTGGAATATAAATGTGTGGTATTGGTAAAGTATAAGCCATAGGGTGCAGTGGTGTATAAAAAATAAACCCTATAACTCCAGCCAACAAGCCCCCAAACTCCCTCTGAAAACTTGATTTAGAAACATCAGAGTGCATATGCTAGAAATAGTTATGATGTCTGTCAGCTTTCTAAGCAGAGACCACTTTTTGGATTCCCACCTAACTGCCTGAAGGAACATAAAAAGGCTACATGAGAGAGGCATCTTAGGCTTATTCCATATCCAGCAATAGTGCAGAAAACTAAATAAGGCGACCACAGATTCTGAGGTGAACCCCAGAAACTTGGCTGAAGCTGAATGCATGGGAACAAAGCCAAAGATTTTGTTTTGTTTTTGAGAATTTAATATAGTTGAGCCAGCAGCAGCAGTTCTCTGGTTAATGTGGTAAGAGGTTTCATTCAAAATCCCGTATGAGACTTCTCATTTAACACACTTGCACGTTAAGCTGAAATTTATTTTTCTTGCATTTAAAAATATATTTGTCATCGTCTTACTGCAGTTTTGCATGTTACTCCAGTTTTATGGACTCAACTCTCTCCCCAAAAATGCTAACTTTTTAAAGAAGTCATAATTCAGACATGGTTGTTTTCAGTGTTCTGAAAAAAGTAGTTCAGAGGATGTTTTTGCAAGGGTGGAGGGCGGGAGTCTATTTAACAGAATGATTGCTTGAACATGATTGACTTGGAGTTGCTGTTGATGGATCTAGTACTAAGTAGACACTATTCTTTTACATGAAAGGTTTTTTGACAACTCGAGTTAATTTATATAAAAGGGTTTGTTGCACAGTTTTTAGAATAGCAGCCGATAATGAGAGAATGTAAAGCAAGACATTTCCATCTTGTATTAAACCAGTGTTCCATCTGGACTGGTATCCTAGTTCCATTAGTTGCCAAAGCCAGACATTTCAGAAGAAGTTTCAAGAAAAAACCCATGATGGAAGATTATGAAATAACTTGTTCATTGCTGTGTAAAAGTTCTAGCCCCATCACTCGGGCTGAGTTACGCCTGGAAAACTGGTGTTACATACCTTATTCTTTGGGGTACTTTATTTATACTCCTTTCTATTGTGGAATGACCTAAAAACCACAGCTAGTTTGGATTAGTTGAGTAAAGCATTCAAACATATAATACATTACAATATTTTCCCAAATAACTTAGTTTTGATAGATGAGACATAATGAGTCATTGAGAGAAGTTGACTGAGTGAGATGTGACTATTATAATTCTTAGTTGTTTTTATTGATGCCCCTTTTTGTATGTCTACCCTTTAGCAGGTTGCAGTTTTCCTAGTAGTATAGTGAAGTGATTTTTTTTTTTATTTAAATCTACTCTAGGAACAGGCCTGTTGATCCTCCTTTGGTAAGAAGTCCCCAATCACATAGATTACCTGATCTTGGTGTGCATCTCAGAGTCTTGTTTATTTTTATTGTTTACCTTTTTTTAACTCATGGTTATAGAACATTGTCTTTTTTCTCTCTTTCTCTTTCTCACAATCCCATGTATGTCATCCGTAGTCTTTCTTGGGTTCAGGTCTCTAGCTTTCTCTATTTTTCCTTTCTGCTGCTAGAACTGGCTTCCCTGCCCCTCTCTTCCTGGCCACCCCACTCTCCTGCTTCTCTTCCTCAACTTTATTTCATTTCTACATGTAGTTCTTTGATAAACATCTAATGAGCGAGAAAGATGCTTCTGACCAATCATTATGTTAGGATCTCAGATTTTAAGTATATAGTACATGGTTGCTAAGAGGACTTTAAAACATAGACTATAGATGAGAATTTTGTATTTAAAAATGAAACCCTGCAAGCTAAAAAGGCTGATTTGTAGAGCCACAGACTCTAGGAAATGTCACAGGTGGTAGCTAAAGCAAGGGTTGAACCATAGATTTCTCAGTCTTGTTTCCTTTCTTGTCATTTTTCTGATCCCAGGGCAAGAGTTTTCCTCAAAGTAAGATGCATCATCTCTCACAATATGTCTCTTGTCTGGAGCTAGTTTTTCCCAATTTGTGATGTCAATGCCACACTTCTTAGGCTAGGGACAGAAGTTATACATAAGCTATCCTGTCCTGCTAAAAACTTACTGTTGGCTACAGCTATGGACTACTAATCCAAGAGGCACCTGGAAGCAGGAAGGGAAAGTGATAAGCAGCCTTGCAGAGTTTTGCTGCTATGATTGTGGACTGCAAATCCCAAAGACCTTTGGGGCAGCAAGAAGAAAAAGCGAACAGAGAGCCTATGCTGGCTACATGCCAGAGAGGAATGCTTTAGCACCCCCTGGCTTCTGCCTTGAGCCACTGCAGGCATGCGGCTGCATTTCCTGAATCAAAAGTGAATGTCTGTTCACTTGTTTATTGGTTCAATCTTTGCATCTTAGATTAACCTGCAAAGACTGAATCAATTCAGCCTCAGGCTTTTTGACTGTCTTTACTTAGCCTTAATGTTTGCCTTGAGAGTGTGCTTGAAGAGTTTCCTTTGATTATGGCATGTCCTTTGCCCTTGGCTGAGTTGGGTATATAACAGTTATTTTGGCAAATGTACGTCAGATGTTTACACAGTACATACAGGCTTGAACACATTATTAGTGACCTCCAACCCCTCCTGAAAAATGATGACAATCTCAGGGTAGCCACTGGGAGCGCACCTGCCCTGGCTTACATACAGCCCCCCACTCTCAAACGTTAGGTATGTCTCTTCAACAACAGACTGCTTAACTCCTGTTCTTCCCAAGGTACCAGACATTGCAGTGAACCCAAATGCAGTCTGTGTCCTCTCATCAATACAGTTCATGTCATCACTGGACCAGAAAGCACAGATTAGAACATCCAAAATGTATTCGCTTGCACCTCTCTACAAACATTGCATATGCCCTTCTGCTGTCTCTTTTGGACCCACAAGGCAATCCCTCATGAAAAAAAAAGGAATGAACACCAATCTGCCATCAGTTCCAGAAAGAGACAGTAGTCTATGGCAGAACACTTAAACTTTCTGGACAGTCCATCACTGACATCAGAGTAACTTCTTATACTGTGAAACTTTAAAAGCTGACCTGATTGCAAAGTTGTGGAATAAGAAGTCATCCATAGACTGGATTGTGTTTAAGTATGGTCTAAATGGGGACTGCTGATTCTTATCCCATTATCTGGATTAGCTTTCTTTTTGTGACCCCTTTGTTTCTATGGGTTTATTACTTGTTTGCCTTTTCCAGCACTGTCCCCCTCTGGACTCTCCACTCCATTTCCTGTCCTTTATATTCAGATTGTTTTCTCTATTTGATGCACTGCTTGTGCATGTCTTTTAACAGCATCAGATGAAGTGAGTTCAGGCTCACACAGCTATTTCCTCTCTACTCCTGGTATGAGTATGGACAGGTGTAATAAATACTGTGATACCAAGGATACTCAGTAGAAGTTGTTAGGAGGCACATGTTACAGGTATATGATTCTGCAGAAATACAAGTGTAACAAAACCAGTCCAACTTTAACTCTGCTTCATTCAGGGTCAGAGAGAGAGCAGTGAATCTATTTACATTATTACAGGGTTATGCAGATGTAACACTGTGGCTGATATGCATTCCCAAGCAGTTGCAGCAGCTCTCTCTCCTTTTTTAAAGCAGCTAAAAATGTTTGTCTGTCCCCTATGAAAAAAATATAATGTTGTTTAAATATAGCCAGATTCCTAACTTTCATAATCTAAACTGGAAACCATAGGATGAACTAAACAAAGGATAGGCACAGACAAATAGCTGGGGACAGAAGTTGCACACAAACTGCTTTAAGTGATTAGAAATGGGTTTCAACCTGTAACGGAACAGAAGTTCAGGACATTTTAAACTGCTTTCAAGCTGGCCAAAACTGGTTTAAGATAAACTTGGTTGGATGTAGTATCAGACTTAACTGATTTAGTTCAAACTGGTTTATGAAATTTCTGTCCCAGATCCCCTCACAGTTCATGTTAACTCTCAGTCCCCCAGTATCCCAGGATGCTTTGCAACCCTGGGCTGTGCTGTCTGCTTCAGCAGAGCAGGGTCTACCCTGCCCCTCTACTTCCTCACTGTAGCACTATCACTCCCTTGCTGACTGAGGAGCGGGTGGAAGGAAAAACCACCCCTCTGGCTCAGCAGCAGACCCCCCAGCTAGACGCAACCTGGTGCAGGGGGAGAGGAAGAAGGGGCTTGCTTCCATCTCCAGGAGCAGGGCTAAAGTCCCCCACATGCCCTCTCAGACTCCAGGCTGGCTGTGGTCAGGGGAGTCCATTCTCTTTCTCTTCCCCCCCACCACCCCTTTGCCAAGCTGTTCCCAGCTGGGTGTCTGGTGCCTGCTGGAGGGTTTCCCGTTCCACCCCTACCTTGGCCACCTATTCCTTCCCACCCCTTCCCAGAGGCTGGAAAGCATGGTCTAGTGCTCCCCAGCTACTGGTCCTGGGCTACAGCAGGGGTCTTGCTGCTTTTCCTCTTTGAAAAGCAAATGTCAATTCACTTGCTGATCTGCTCAATCTACATAGTTTAGAGAAACGTGCAAAGACTCAGTCGATTCAGCTTCTGGCTTTTTCACTATCGGTACTTAGTCATGATGTCCAGCTAATGAGGGAGAGGAAGACTGACCACTTCTGTTCTGCAGTAAATGGATGCTAAACTGTAGTAATTTAGCCGTTTCATTTTGGAATTAGCTGCCCCATTAGCTTCCACTTGCTGCAGATAGGAGACATGTGAAGCAGTTACCATGGAGCAGCTGATGCACAGTAAGTCTCTCCTACTTTTTTTACCCAGTACATGTTGTTCATATGTCTCTACCCCAACTGAAATTATACTTTTTTTTACTACTCTTAGTTCTAATTATTTTAAAGTATTGTTTCTAACAATAGTATACAATGTTGTTGTTTTTTTTAAAGGGAAGTATAATTATTCAAGTCAAATGTGACCCCTTTAACTATTTACAAAGGTGGTTGTTATTAATAATAGCTAATTGAAAGAATTTAATGCTTTCAGGCTTTTTTCCTTTAGGTCATTTGAAGAAAAAAAAAAATATGTGGAATGAAAAATCCGTACAGCATGTTATGGAATCTTACTCATATTTTAAAATGAAGAGCAGACTTATTGAACTAAAGACATTTTAATGTCTCAGATTACTGTATACTGCTTGCCATTTCTGGCTTTTGAAGTTTTTCAGTTGTTGCTCAAATGCCATACTTCTGTTGCAGGCCTTATTTATGCGTTATGCTTTATTTGTTGATCATTTCGTTATCAAAAACTGGAGACCATTTGGGCTTTAGGGAGATGAGACTTCAGCCTTTCTGTGATCAGGACTTCTTTTGCAAGCCTAGACACAGAATCCAGGTACAACTACATTTCCCTTAAAGAGTGCCCCTGAGAGGCAAATTAAGGTATAGTTACAGATCCCTTAACTATCATCTCCCAGGTCAGAAAAGAGGCAAGAGACAATCAAGAGCCTGACTTTTTTTTTATTTTTACAAAAGCATGAGAACAAATCCAGTGCCTATCTAACTACCCACAGCATAATGCAGCTTCTCACCTATACCTGCTGGGAAGTTTCAGTGGGAAGGTGGCGCGTAGATCAGTATTATGTCTTCCTTAATCTCCAGAGTCTTTCAATTTTCCCTCCAGTCCATAGCCTATATTTATAGATGGTTTGTTCTAATAAACGTTCTCTGACTGGTTCTGATTTGTTTTGTTGGAAATGAACTGAACCATTTCTCTTATGGACTTGGAAGGTGTCATTTAATTGGGAGTTATGTCCCTGTGAAAAATACAGTTGTGGGAGGGAGGATTTCTTATCTCTTTCCCACACCATGGTGGAATGTTGTTTGCCACCATCCTGTTTTCTTTCACCCTGGTTTATGGCTTCCACTGACAAGGCTGCTTTGTTTTTGCAGCTTATCGAAGAAGCGTAACATAAATCTCTATTACAGTACAGCAAAACTGTATCCAATACATTTAGTTTTATCAGTCATTACTATTAATATTTTCAGACTGAAGTTATGAGGTTCTGTAATTGGTTTATCTCTTTCAAGGCTGCCTTTTGTAATGTCCTCTTCCAAGCCTTTTGCAAGGTGTGTCAATTGCCGTGCTGTGCTGGTTGTTATGGCCAGAAGGGTTCATTCTGAGGTCACGCCGAAACAGGGCTTCTGGGGCCGCCTGGGTGAGCCACAATTCTGCAGCTTGGCATTGGCCCCTTGAAATGTCAAAGGCTAGCAACAAGCAGTTATGCAAGTCTGTCTCACCATATTCAGTTAACAAGAACACACTGTCATTTAATAGGTTTCTAACTATCTGCAAATAATGCAGTTCTCATCAAAAGAGAAAACATCTAGATACTACTGTGGTTACCTTTTAACTACTATTAGTGCTTTCTAAGAAGCCATTATTGGCTGGCGGTTTGGTGCACTACTGGTGGCCTTGACAAATGAATATTATTCTGGTTTTCTCTGCTACAGTTTTGGATGATGTTTACACTTCTATCTTTGCAATCTTAATTAAGCATATGTTATCCATAATGGAGGCTCATGGTTGGTCCACCATCTGTATTTGTCATTGTAGTTTTTTCCATTATTGACCATATCCAAGGCCTCCAATTGATGAAGAGAGTATTCAAGCAATCACAAAGTGAAATAAACCTTTATACTCACAAGTCTTAGCCTGTTGAATGCAACAGTAGTGGTTTGCAGATGCTGTCAGAGCCAGGAACGTATATATAAAAACACAGTAAGATAATCCAAGTGCAGATCACATACAGGTGAGTAAGACTTGCTTAAAATATTCCTTTCTTGTCTCGCTTGTTCTTTTTGTGATGCTTATTAAATTGTCTGGGAAATTGAACAAATAATCACAGTTGGTCTTTGTGATCCTGTTGACACTTGAAGGCCACTTTTTTTTTTTTTTTTTTTTTTTTGATACGCTGAATAAATGTAGAGAGAGGTGGTTAGCCACATCCGCCTGAAGTCAGGCAGAAGGCGGGGTAAAACTGCACATTGTAGACTAACTAAATAAGATACATAGAGAGCACAAGCTTTTCTGAATTCAAACTCACAGCATCTGATGAAGTGAGCTCAAGTTCACAAAAGTTTGTGCTTTCTATGTACCTTATTTAGTTAGTCTACAAGGTGCAGTTCTACTCTGCCTTTCTGCCTTTAATTGGAGATACACTTACAATGCAGGCTTCCATATAGTGTGGAGATACCCAAGATAGCTTTAAAAGAATAGCTTAGGTAGAAGACTTAGTTTAGCCACACCAACACAGAGTCAAGGGGGTGTTTCTCTTGGCAGGATAAATAAGCTCCCACTGAAGTCTGTGCTTCTGTTGCTAGACTCCTTTTGCTCCCCAGGCAACCTGGTTCAGAGCTGGCTCAAAATGCAATGCATTTTGCCTTCAAAATGCAATGCATTCCTAGGCTTTGAAACAAAGATTAAGAGTGTGACATTGAAATGTAAATCCTATAAATGTTAGTGGGCTCCTTGAGTTATTTCTTTATAGCCTAGGGAATCTGTGATCATTTGTACCTGGGTCTGGTGGTTTTTTTCCCAACAGATAGCTAATCTGTACATTTTATACCTTATAGCAGTATTCTCAATGGTATTATTGTTAAATGTGAAATTCCCTTCCTATTACAAGGCTGACCTAGCCCTTAGCATCCTAGTCATAATTTGGATAAAGCAGAGCCAAATTGCCTGAAATCACATTTGTGATCTTTTACCAATATGTATATATATTTTTCCTGGCAAGTTTGGCACAAATCTGGGTAGGCATTAGAGTAGTTTTGTGGTGGGGTGCACTTCTGGGATATTTTCCTGACTGGCTCATTTTATCTTTTCAATATTTTGGATTGGAGTCTTCAAATTTGCTTTTGTCTGCATGTCTTGAGGTGAGGGCAGTTCATGCTGACTTATTTTTTGGAAATGTTTTTCTTTTTTGAAAACAGCGTATTGTAGAAAGTCGACATGGCAAGCAGCTTTCATCGTGTTAGACCAAATTTCCTGAAAATGTTGAAAACGTGTTAGAGCTTAACTTCAGTCTCTCCCCTCCCCCCTCCCTTCCTCTCCTGCTGCAAACACCCTGCACAATCTAGATCAGGTGTGTCCAACATAGAGCCTATGAGCTGCTGCCTGCAGAGCCCTATCATCTGGCCAATGGTGCTTCCTGTGGGTCTCAGACTGGCCCCACACACTGTATGCAACATGGATGCACAGGGCTGGGCTGGTGTACACTGCACACAGTGCATGGGGCCAGGGGCAGTGCATACATGATGCAGGGGATGGAGCATGCACTGCACGCAGCGCACAGGGCCAGTCCAAGCCCATGTGCTGGATCCAGTGCTTGCTGCCTGTCAGTGGGTCTCATCTAGTTTGTGAACTGGCCCCACACCACTCATCTGGCCTGAGTTTGATACCTCTGGTCTAGATTAAGCAGTACTAATAGCCTGGGGGGTGTTCCTCCCAACTCTGTCATGGACTAGTCTTAGCACTATGCACTTATGGAATGCTTTCTAAGTATTTATGTCTTGACACACCTGTGTAGCGTGCCAATATCATTACTGCAGTTTCTAGAATGAAGAAACTGAGGGTGACAGACTTGGCCAAAGCAGTACAGATGAGTAGTAGAAACCACCATACTCTAATCCCTTCACAACTGCAGCCTCTTGGAGTTGCTGGAAGATGGAAGAGGGTCAGATAGCAAAAACTGTGATCCCTTAAAAGGTATGGTGTGGAGATACAAAATAAAATGTGAATCTCTCTTCCAAATTAACAAAGAGGTACGCAAGTTTGAAGTTAGGCAGAAAACGAGGCAAAGTGGTACCAAAGGCCAACTTATTTAGAAGGGCATAAGTAGAAATTTGGCAGCAGGAGAACAGTGGCAGCATTAATTGCCATGGTTTCTAGAACTGCAGCAACTAGTGCTGCCACCACTCCTATGTTGCCAAATTTGTGGACTCATAGTGTGCCCTGCAGGATAGATAACACAGCCCCATGTGCCAGATCTCATACCTACAGACAAACCTTGTGCACTGAGCCCACACTGGTCCAGCGTGTGAGCCAGCCCCATGCCATTCATTCAGCTTGCAGAGCTGGAAGATTGGGAATCACTGACTTAATCCATTATCCTGCTTCCAGTTCTAGCTGGTACTAAATACTTCAGACAAAAATGCAGTAACCCTTACAGTGGACAGTAGCAGGAATTTTTTCAGAACATACATGTTGAGTGAAGTATTTAACTTATAGTTTGCATCTTTTTGGTTTTTAATTAAAAATATAATCGTGGTCATTTAATACATGTGTATATAGATTATAGAGACATTCTAAGTGCCTTGTGTGGGAAGGCACTAGTGGCAGCAGATTTAGACAGGTGCTAGCAATTAGGGAACTTTGCTGCTGGCTGGCAAACTCTGTAATTTGGGATTTGGATGAACTTTTCTATGCCTCTGCTTTCTTATCTATAATATGGGGATGATGATAATATATAAAGTGAGTGCAATTTCACCTTAGCAGGGGCTGAAAAAATTTTTTTTCTGGACTTGTACTATCACATGTATCCTGAGGGAACCCTGCACTTCAGACTGATAATACATACCAGTAACTGCAAGGGAAAAGAAGGTTATAGGGATGTTATAATTATACCAGGAAAAATCAATGAAAGTTCAGGAAATTCAAAATTAAGGTTTTGTGGTGAATGTAAGGCATTGCAGTTAGTGCATTTTAATATATGAAGTTTGAGATTAAACTAACCAACTATTAAAGACACATCAGTGGTTTTTCTTCAGCTGTTTTATATAAACTCCTTGCATGACAAGTAAATTTGCTTCTTTGTGTGTTTGCAGGTGACTGGCTTGATTGTGCTGTCAAGGTCGATTAAAAATGTTATTGAATGAAATGTTTCACTTTTTTCACTATATCTGTAGTTTCATAACATCCTGAAAAGTGCTTAGGTAAACACAGAGATCTACTATGTCCTTGTATTCACCATAAAACGTATTCAAAGAAATAAAGCTGCTGGTTCTGAATTCAGCATGGATACTGCCAGTATATTCTGTAGTGACCCACTCTGTTTTAATTCTAACAGTTTGAACCTGTACCAAAAGAGGCTGTCCACTTCCATAACCACTTCTGATAGCTTCATAGTTTTTTTTAAAGATTTGGTTAATGGGCACATTTCCAGGAGCTCTGCTCTCCTTTCAAAAAAGAACCAGAGAATGGCCAGATTTGAAGAAACTAGAATCATTTCTCAGCAATCCACCTATTTATGAACTAAATGAGCATAGATTTTTTTTTTCCCACCCGGCTAGATGTGGGGGGTGGGGGAAGCTGGCACGTGGCAGCTGCTGCCACTCTGCATTGGGCAGTGTGCTGTACCTTCGCTGCCGCCGCTCCGCGCCTCCCCCACCCTGGTGCATCCAGCTGCTGGGGGCACACTGCTCTGAATTTGGCTGCCAGGAGCACACTGATCCAAAAAGGTTGAGAACCCCTGAGTTATAGGTTTTTAATTAACACTTAGTTAATCATGACAGTGTGTTGCATGCAGAAAGTAAAATCAAAGAAGAAACATAAAGTCTATTAATCTTTATAAGAAAAAAGATAGAAGATGCCAAATGTAGTACTCTTGACTTGCATCATCACCTTTTTTTTTTTTTTTTCTATAGAGCTTGGAAAACATCCAGCAGAGCAGAGGTTTGCAGGAGCTTAGCTTGAGGCTAGAACCTGTTCTCTGAAGTGAGATAAGATGTTGATTTCATGTCCTCTGCTGCTTTCTGTGCTACAGGTGCTGTCTTACAAAATAAGAACATAACCATTGCAAAAAGTCTCATTAAGTTAAATGAGAGTGACTCTAAACTGGCCCATTGATAAGACTGTTGGCTATAACCTTTCTACTTGAAGGAAGGCCTCCTGGCAGCAGGATGCATTGTGAATTTTAGCAGAATTTTAACCATCTGTGGAAGCTGATGATTTTTTTTTTTTTATCTGCTTTCCCCTTTGAGTAATTGTCCACATTCTCATCCTCACTATGGGAGTGCTCACATCCTGAGCCTTTGATCAGAAACCTTTTGCTTTAGCCCTGCTCTGCCTTGTCCTTCCTTCTGCCCCTGCACCAAGAGACAAAGGGTGATGTGAACTTTCTGTTTCTCTCAACAACACAGCTGGTGATAAAGCATTTCATATGGCTTACTTTGCAGCCTACACCTTAACAGAAATACTTTCTTCTGGCTCAGATAGTATTTTAACTATTTAGGGCTTTCCTGTTTACAGCATTGCATTTTATTCTTTCCTTTTCAGTTTTCTGGGGCAATTAAAGGACATGGCTCTAATGTCTTATCCCCTTCCCCTGCCTTATTTCTTCTGTGCCAAAGGTATCACTGTCTAGGAATTTTACTCCCCAGTGTCTGCTCCATTCCATGGGTGACTGAAAGTCTAGCTTTAGCTTATTTTTCTGAAATTTCTCAGTAGTATCCTGCTGCCTGAGCCCCAGAGATCTAAACTAGTCCCTCATTTGACAGAGGGGTCATGGCTTCAAATGGTCAGACCTCGTGTGTCTATTGTCTGGAGGATTCACTACCTCAGATGAGGAGTATTATTTGTAGATCTTTCAAATCCAGACCAAGATAGACTAGGAGAAGAAGCTCCAACTGTTGGGCAGGTTCATCAGACTGGCTGTGGACTTGTATTTGAGGGACTTAGCTTAATACTGAAGGTTGGTAAGAAAGGAGGTCTGGAGGCACCTCACAAAGTCATCTAGTCCAGCTCCCTACTGAAGTTAGGATCATCCCTGACTAAGCCATTCCAGCCACATGTCTAACTCAGGAGTGCTCCAAATCAGACTCAGGAACAATGGCATTTGGCCCATGTTTTGGGAGGCAGGGGAGTGGTGGCAGTTAGTACTGCCACCTCTCCCCCACTGCTAAATTACCAAGCCCCATGCAGCCAGATTAGACCAGGGTTGCTCTGCATGGGACTTCTCCCAAACTGTCATCAGGTACCACTTCATTTCGTACACCTATGTAGTCTTTGATGCTGGGAAGATTGGCTGTAACTCGCTGCTCAAGTCATTACGCCAAAGCAAATTCCTTTGTCAAGAACTTGATTAGCAGGCCTGTCTCTTTGCCCCGTCCTCCTGAAACAGAATGTTCCCAGCCTTCAGGATCTTCTACAGAACAGTGAGCAGACTCCTCCGCTTCCTCACCTGCTAAACTTCCCAGTGCACACTGTAGCACCAGTGCTGTAATCCAGGGTCGTATGCCTCAGCAACAGCTAACTTGAATTTCATTGAATGTTGAGCACTGTGTTGCTGGCACTAGTCATACCTCTCCAGAGCCATTTGGGAAATGGAAAGATGACAACACTGTGCCCAAGGAAATGTTCAGAAGACTGAACCTATTCAATAAGAGGGCCAGCAGGATAGTGAACTATCAAGCCCAGCTTGCTCACAGTGATTTCAGTCCACCCTTAGCTGACATCATTCCTACAGCTACAAACATGCTTCCTTCTCCCTAATTTCCAAAGGACAGCTAGTAGCTAAAATGACAGCGCAGGAGGTCCCAGATACCATAAATTTAGCCTCATGTTTGATGGCCACACCAGTTATTATGGAGAGATCCCTGTGGCTTCAGATGTGGTTCTCCAAAAGAAGTTGGGAATCTTGGCAGAGAACTTTTCTTTTCAGGGTTCTGAGCTCTTTAGCTCTCAAATGAATGAGTAAAGGGTTCTCACGCAGCCTTGTGTGTACTAGGATTACCCAGAGATACCTGTCTGTGCAACCAAGGTAAACAAGCTAGTCAAGCAGCTCTCATAGTAGTTTGTTTTTTGTTTTTGTTTTTTTTTTTGGGGGGGGGGGTGAAATAAAGGTTGGTTGAAAAAGTGAGCTAGATATAGAACACAATATATAATATGCCACTGTTTTTATTATTGTGTTTTTATCTGGTATCAAGGCAATGGCCTTGGAAGAAGGTGACAGTGTAGATATTTTTCACCTTGGTCAATTGCCTTAACCTTTGGACTAGAATACATCAAGTAAAACTATCAAGCCCTATACCTAGTCACTTTAAAAATGTCATGCAGTACTATAGGACTTTCCCTCTTCTTCTCAGTAAAAGAAGAGACTTCATTAGTATCTTACTGTAATTATTGAAAAAGCAACAAAGTTCAGTGTTGAACAAAGGTTAGACAAAAGACTGTCTCGCATTGTATCAGAGGAATCTCATGATTCTGTGATTGCAGCAGTTAAAGTATCCAGTTCCTTCTGCTGGAGACTAACAGATGCAAACCCCAGAGACTCAGAAGCTCCCAGGGCTAATAATATTGTGTTTTTTCATGTCAGAAGTATTTTTGTGTTTGCAGAAAGAGCCACTTGCACAGCCCTAGCATCTCTCTCTGCCGTGCTTGGAACAGATGTGTGTGTTGTAATATAGACTGTGAACATTGACATCACATGTGGTTCTCATTCCCCCCATTCATCTTTGAAGCTAATTGGTTCCATCCATTTCAAATGTGTTTGGCTCACCACAGTTATTTGTACTTTCACTCTGTTTATAGTTCTAATGGTGTGATATATATAACATGAAATAAACTCTCGTGACTCAAAGGTTTGAAGAGACTGATACAGAGCACTCAAATTTCGTTCTGGATCTTTTTTTTCCAATTATGTCCTCTGCCAGTTCTTCTTTTGCTTCTTATAAAACTATTTAGCTAACTGGTACCTGTGATGAGGCCTGTTAATGATGGCTGATGTGGTCATTGCTAATTCTATGGCAAGGGTAATTATGGAGTTCACAAGAGATATAAAATAAATACGAATCTCTCTTACCTTCTCCCCAATCTGTAAGACAGTACTTTGCAATAAAAAAACAACTTTGCAATGAAGCTGCCTATACTATACCTGACCTTTAGTTTCACCAGCACCCTTTAACTTACCCTTTCTGTAGTGTCTTTCTCCTGGATCTGAATGGCGACAGCCATCTTTATAACATCACTGCAAATTGTATTCAATGTGTTCTTGTGTCTTTAGTGTGTTAAATCACGGAGATTTGAATAGATACTTACATTGTGTCATAAATTTCCCATAATACCATGGTGTAATGTCTGGAAGCCTTTACTGACGCCAATTGAAAAGACAGAAACAGTGTTAACAAGATAATTTTCTGGTTCTTGCAGTTCCAAAGATGGTATAAGTATGGTAATCCTCCATCCAGGTACCCAACCCATTTTGCTTTTCCATTGCTGACCCATAATGTCTCCTTCTGCCATATAGAAATACTTCCCTTCTTCTAAGACTTTCTTCAACAGCATACTCAGTATGATAAATGCAGTAAAGAACCTCTTTTAGCAAGCAAAGATATGGTGATGTCTAAGGAACGTTCTCTCAAGGCTCTGAAGATGCGTCTTTCCCCCTCACCAGCGTAATAGATACCATTGTTCAGTCACTAAAAGAGAATATTACATGATGTTCTTTAGAATCTGGAACCTGAAGAGGATTTGACTAAATACTAACCTAAACATAAGTGGAGAAATAAGCTCTTATAAGCTATATTTAATGGAGCTTTGAAATTAGAGTAGGTGACTCATGACTTATAACAGTTTACAGCTGGTTGAATTAGGGTAATTGCCTACACTGTATACTGCTGGCTTTTGCAACACCACACCTTATAAATGCACCTCATCTGTTCTTATTTCTCCACAAAGTTAGAAGAACGGTAAAAAAGCATTTCTCACAGAATTAAACTTTTGCTTTTTCCAAACACAGAACCTCCTTTTAGATGCAATTTCAGTATTTACCCTCCATTCAAATTAGGGCTACATAGGATTTCAGCAGTGAGCCTGTTGCTTTGCCACAGAAGAGAATACAGAAATTATTTGACACTCTTAGTCTGTGATTATTATTTTAAGGTGAATATAATTTTTATATGAAATTGTAAGTGAACGATGTAACTTTGTTCTGGTTTAGTATACTTTATATATCTGACAGCTCTTCTGATCAATTTCAGTATTTATCCTACTTATTCAAGTCAATTCCCACATGTTTGACAGAGAAGTTTTCCAAAAAGACTTACCTATAAAGTTTCCATATTGTCCATTGGTTTTCTGCTTTGGTACAGATCAGTTTAATTTTCACCTTTATTTCTGTTTTACCTAAGGAGATAGAGAAGGAGATGAAAAATACTTCAAGGACTTTGTTTATGCTGCCATTTTCCCCTTCTCTCTTTTTCTCATGTTAAAACTCAATTTTTCTTAGGTTTTTGAGTTCTAATTCAGAATAGATTGGATATTAGGGTTGTGTAAAGCTTTGGTCCCCGGTTCAATTCAGCCTGATTCTGTGGCTGAATCTCTGATTCCGAATTGAATCAGAGGACTCTTTAATCTCTGAATCAAATCGGAACCCTCCAAATCGATTTGGATAGATTTGGAAAGATTCAGAGATTCGGACCTAGACACAGCTTTAAATGTTTTTTCTACATACCTCTAGGTAGGAGGGGCTCATGGGTGCTGGGGTGCATAGAGTGTCGCACAGGAGCACAGGGAGGTGCCCAGCATGCTCAACAGCAAACCTGAAAGTGGACCAAAAGCATTTCCAGTCCACTTCTGGGTCTGCAGGGAGGCCTCCTCTGTACATCCCCTGGCTTAGTGACTGGTGCCTCCTGGGTCTGGGGAGGGCACCCGGGGTCCCCTGCAGCTGATCGCGCTCCCCGGCAGACCTAGGCGTGGACCAGAAGTAATTCCAGTCCACGTCCAGGTTCACCACTGAGCACATGGAGGACCCCCGTGCGCTCCTGTGGGATGATCCATGCACCCCAGCATTGCAGCAATCACAAGCCACATGTGCTACCTCAAAGCATGTAGAAAAATCTAAAGCTGTGTCTATGTCTGAATCGCTAATTCTTCGAATTGGCATTGAATCTTCAGATCCTGATTCAATTCAGCCAAATCTGAGGCAGTGATCCGAATCAACAAATTGAATCATGGTCCCTGATTCAGGCTGAATCCAAATTGAATAAGGCGCACTTCGCACACTACTACTGGATATACTTTGCAACCATAATATGAAGTTTCTACAAAAGGAAAAAAGTGAAAATCAAGAAATGACAGGATCGGCAGGTCTTTAATTCTTGTTAAAGCTCTGAAGCCAAGCAAGTTCCTTGTCACATAGAGGTGGTCCTTACTTCCTGTCACAATTCAAAAGTATTAAGTAGAAGTGCAACCCAGATTCAGCAAGGTACATCAGAAGGTTCTTGACTTCAGCAATATGAGGACCTTATAGGAGTCAAGGCTCACATGTAAGTACCTTACAGAACTAGGGTTTGGAGAATAATATGGTGATTTCTATGTTGGATTATACAGGATGGATTATCTAAATAAAAGTAGTATTGTTTTTCTTGTGGTCACATTTTATTATATATCAATATTTTCTTTTTTTTTTTCAGTTGTATACATCGTGATCTGCACTAGACTGCGCTATATCCCATCTCCTGAGCACTGAAGTTTTCATTTGTGGGTTAGAACTCATGACTCTGAATGAGAAATACGCAGCAAGGCCACATTAGAGCCCAGTATACGGACATATCTTTAATAGAACCAGTCACAACATCCAGAGAAGAATCCTGTCATACCTGCCATAGCTTCAGAAGCTTTAAGCTACCAGTTTCCCACTATTGGAGTTTCATTATGGGTTCATAAGATTACAGGCTAATAAAAGGCTGCCTGAACTCATACATATTATCCAGCACTCCAAGTAGTACTTTTTAAGAAGCTCTAGGCAGGGCCCATAGTAGTTTCACATGAGATCTGTTGTACTGAACTCTTTAACAGGGAAATGTATTAGTGTATTCAGTGTGGCGGTCATATAGGAGAAAAGTATAGAAAATGTATCTTTCTTTTTCTTTTTTTAATTTCTGGACTTCAAAATAAAGTTACTTAACCTCTGCCCATGTGGTGAAGCCTGCCAAACTACCTCGGCTTTTATACTATGTACGTTGCTATGATTTCTGAGTACAATATAATATATGCCTGACAATCATTTAATGCAGGGGTGGGCAAAATGGTGGATCCGGCTGGTGGCCAGACTCAGCAGCCCCTGCCTATATCATTGTGGCTGATGTACCTGGAGACCCCAGGAGCAGTGGGGCAGTGACAGCACAGGGCCAAGGTTTCCATGCAGACCAGTCCTGGCAGGGTGAGCAGCTTGCCTGGAGTTTTGCAATGGTGACACTGTGGTCTGGGGCCAGGGCAGAGATGAGATCAGCTCCCTCTATGTCCCTGCCTGGGGCATGCAGGCAGCATATCGCAGCTCTTCTCCAGCTCTGGACCATACTGTCGCTTCTGCAAGATCCTGGCCCCGGCACAGCTCTCACCCTGCCAGCATTGCTAGGGCCAGTCCCCATGGAAACCCTGGCTCCTGCTCAGTGGCAGGACCTACATTTTTGGGGCCCTGAAGCTTGAACTGTTATGGGGGCCCCTTCGCAACCAGCAACGAGGTCTGGGTAACCACTGTTATCTTCTTCAATGGG
>JAGPOW010001327.1:42378437-42394419 GCA_030014935.1 Caiman crocodilus | reverse complement strand
ATAGCCTACATGATACTTTAATAACCTTTTAATTTTTATTTTAACTATTATTTTGTATTGAATTACACTATATTATTAATATTATTATTTTTTTAAAAATGCTTCTCATACAGTAGACCCAAAATTTTTAAGCAATGTGGACTAAAGTCGCTTCTTGGGCCCTTCCGGGATTAGGGGCCCTGAAGCATAAGCTTCGTTAGTTTCATAGTAGATGTGCCCCTGGCTCTGCTTCTCCTGGGGTCTCCTTGGAAACTGGCTGCAGTGATGGGGGTAGGCGCTGCTGGGAAATGGAGTCTGCTATGGGCCAAACTTTGCCTGACTTGATCTAATCACGTATTATTTGACTTCATCCTAGCTCTGTTGCATTACAAAATGTTTCATAGATTTCATAGACATTAGGGGCTGGAAGGGACCTCATGAGATCATTGAGTCCAGCCCCCTGCTACATAGGCAGCAAGTTTGCTGGGATCATTTGATCCCAGCAAGATAAGTATCCAAATGCCTTTTGAATGAGTCCAGAGTTCGTGCTTGCAGCACCTCTGGTGAGAGTCTGTTCCAGACCCTAGATGCTTGGACTATAAAGAAGCTTTTCCTTATGTCCAGTCTAAATTGGCCTTCCAGGAGTTTATGGCCATTAGACCTAGTTATCCTTTGAGAGGCCCTGGTGAACAACTGTTCTCCCAGATCCTGGTGCTCCACCCCCCTTATATACTTACAGGCTGCCACCAAGTCCTCCCCGTGTCTTCTCTTCTCCAGGCTGAAGAGTCCCACTTCACCCTTCTCTGCCTGGCTTTTCATATCTATACAAGATTGCTCATATCTTATGAGAGTGAGACTTCGCATTGTTTCAGTCTGTGGAAAAGGAGTTGCAAGATGTCACTACAGAAGAAGAGGGAGGAGATTTCCAGACTGTCAATGTTCCAGTCTTATACATGTACTTTTGTCGTTTGTTATTGTAGGCGTCGGGTCACAATGTCTTTCATCTCAAATATAAACTATAGTAACATTATTACCTTTTTTGATCACTTAGCTATCACTAACTGCTGAGTAACCTTGGATCCTTCCAGGACATCACAAAGGGAAGAATGCTTCCTCTCAGTGCCCATTCCCAGCACGCGGGCTACTGAATATCCTTCTGTGACGTGCCCTTTTTTGAGTAGCCGTGTTAGTCTGATGTCAGGCAGAAGGCAGGGTCAATTTGCACTTTACAGACGAACTACATCAGAGGTTCATAAGCTTTTGTAAGCAGCAGCTTACTTCACCAGATGCTAATAACTGTTATTTTATTTGTTCTTTTTACTGCATATGTAAATAAACTACCACTTTGTTTTACAATGAATGAATTAAATGTTATATTGGAGAAAACACTAAGTTTTTTTTAAATGGAATAGCATTGTGCTGTCCTACAAAAAAAGACACAGCAGGGCTTCTTACTTTATTAGAAGTTAAGCTGTTGCTTATAAAAGCTTATGCCTCTCTGATTTAGTTAGTCTGTAATGTGCAATCTACCCTGCCATGTTCTTTCTTGTAAGACAAGAGAATATTATTTCCTTCAGAAATATTAGTTGATGTTTTCTCCATTATAATGTTGATGATTTATTTCCATATACAGCAGAGAACAAACAAAATATATACAATATAAATATCAAAATAAAATATGCAGTTCTAAATGTAATTGTTAGCTTAAAGATCTCCCTCAATAGTGGTCTACTAACATGCAAATAAAGTTCTGTCTTACTAGGAAAATAATCTGTTTATTCTCAGCTACATGACCCTTTAACTCCCAGCAGCTGAGAATGATTTTTCCATAAGTAACTAACTAAAACATACTTAAATGATTATTTTGATGCACAAGATCAGAACAGAATCGGTTTCACTGCTCTAAGCTACACTGGTTCTGCAGGTACAATGGAAGCAAATATAAATGGAAGAATGGATTTAATTCATTAAAATCCACAGATCCATAAATTCTGTGACTCAACAGATCTGATTCCATGTTTGTAAGAAGAGTTAAGGAAAAGGTTGAGGATGCTTATGCATCTCATTGCATCAAATGACATGGTTATTTATTGCCTTTGCTGTTTTCTATCTAAAGAGTTTTGATGCTAAAACTGTTTGGTTTTTTTCTTAATTTGAAGAAATTTTAAATACTGGAGAAATTTTCTGGAGAGACAGGGACCAGACTAAGTCTGTTGTTCTCTCTGTACCCAAATTAACTGGGGGGGAGGGGTTTGAAGGGTTCCCTCTTTTTCTTAACTGCTTATAGGAAAGGCATAAAATGTGTAGCTATCTATCCCCAAAAATCAGAATTTGAAAAATGTACAAGCTACTGGAAAACAGGGTTAGGCTAGAAAATCCTGCATGGCCAGCTTATAATAATGGTTTTCATTGCGAGTCATGAAGATACTTTTGGAAAATATTGGTAAGAAAAAAATAAAATGAAATCTACAAAATCTCAGAAAGTCCTGGCAAGGAGAAATAAATTTTACTTTCTGCTCCAAATTAAGACCTACAATTCTGTTACATTAATGCTTTTTTTTCCTGCAGGGATGTCTCTAACTCTACCATACCATGCACTAAAATTATATTTGGGACCTTACATCAGTAGAATCATAGAAAATTAGGGTTGGAGGGGACCTCAAGAGGTCATCTAGTTCAACCCCCTGCTCAAAGCAGGACCATCCCCAACTATTAACATCCCACGCAATTTGCAGGTACATAAGTCTCTAATATGGTGAATCCCACATACTTTACTGACCGTATAGGCCATCTGTGCTAATACAGTCAATCACATTCTTACTGTAAGAGAACATCAAGTGTTTACATGAGAGAGTAATATATATATCTAGATAGAATAGATAGATAATAATTTTATATGTACTAAAGGGTACGTGTAAAATATATATATTTACACATTTTTTTTTTATTGCTCAGGGAAAACTAAAAACAAGGAAGAGACGAGCTACTCCCCTACCAATGCCCAGCAAATATTTCACAGATTATCATTTAGCAACGTTTTCATCCAGGGGTGGATCCTAGCAGGGTGCAGTGGTGCTTTTGCACTATCCTATGATTCCTGCTCTACCTAAACTTTAAAACCAGCTGCCTGGGAGAGACCATATCATTTCTCTTCAGTCAGTGCTAAGGGAGTCAATTGACTCTGTGGCTCATTATAATCTACCAGGTTCTGCTAATCTCTTGTCACTCAACAGGTGTTAACCAGCTCTCTCCTTTTTCATCATTGTGATGTTCCATTTATTAAGTTATCCTTTCTTCTACAATTTTACTGTCTGTTAGCTACTCCTGGTAATATTTATCTTGTGTTTTACAGCCCTGCAGATTATTTTTAGTTCTAGCTAAAACCTTAACTTAGGTGTGGTAATATTAATATAGGTGAACTCAGGTGTGGAAACGATTGACGGTGAAGTGTTGGATGCACAGTCAAGATGTTCAAGAAGTAGGGCTGTAAATTAATCACCGTTAAATTGTGCAATTTATGCGTTAATTGGTTCTTGTGTTAATTTTTTTAATGTGTTAATTGCACAACTGGTTCTGATGCCTACACTCAGGCTCCACTTTGCTGTCCTCACCACTACCTCTAGGCTGCCCAACAGGGCAGCAGTGGCAGTGCAGAGGAGCCACAGGGCAGCCTGGGCTCCTCCAGGCAGCTGCAGCAGGAAGGTGAAACTTGGGGGGCTGAGTTGATGGAGGTCGCTCTCGCTCTCTCTCGCGCTCTCTCTCCCCCCCCCACAAACCCACACACCCTACCTGCAGCATGCACCTGTCCAGGAATGCAGCTCAGCGACCTGTAGGTAAGTAGAGAGGGGGGAGGGGGGACAGATCAAGGCCCCCACAGTGAGGGGTGGAGTAGGGCAGGGGTTGGAGTGAATGAAGCCCCAGAGGCAGAGCAAATCATTGTGCAGATTTGTACGTGGGGCAGTAGCAGGCTTCCCGCTGTGGGCTGGCATTCTGCACCCTGGTGCCTTGCCCTGGGAGCCACGTGCTGGGCACATATTCAATGCCCGCTCAGTGGTGGGAGGCACAAAATGACATCAAGGAGTTCCCAAGGCAGAGGCACCAAGCCCTATGATCCACCATGGCTGTGGAGCCCTATTCACTCCAGCCCTTGCCCTACTCCCTCCCTCACCATGGGGGCTTCAATCTGCAACCCCCCTTTCCCTCTCCTTTGGCCCCTTCCCCTTTACAGACTTATTTGCTGGGTGCTACTCTACACACTGCTGTGCTACTTTCCTGTAGGGTTCCAGTTTCAAAAAAAAAGGACGCCTGTTTTGGGAGGGGGCGGGGGAGAGGAGTAGTTATATGCTCATGTCCTGCCCCTGCTCCTCACTCCCAGGCCACACCCAGCTCTGCTACTGCTCCTCACTCCTGGCCCACACACAATACCCTGCATCCTGCCCGGGCATGCAGGGACCACCCCTCACCCCCACCCTGGCCTCCATACCCCACAGCCCCCACACCTTCACAAATTCTCCCTTCACATATGCACCCCACAACCTCCCCGCAACACTACTAAGTACCTACACAATTTTGCATAATTTTGAGTCTTTCTGCACATAAAATTTTAAGTTTTTAGCTGTGCAATTAAAATTGCAATCAATTGCAACTAATTTTTTTAATTGTGCAACTCATTTTGATTAAATTGTTAAATTCTTTGACAGCCTTATCAAGAAAGCTATATTTTTTGTTAAGAATCTGAAGTAGAGGTGTACCTTTAAGTATAATGCCTATAGAACTAGTAAAACAATATCTTTGGACTATTTTGCCTAGTTTATTGTGTTTTTTTTAAACTTAATGTATAAACTAGCAAATTACAGGTTTCCCTCACTTTATGTGGGTTCTGTATATGCAAATTTGCTCGTATGCAATGACCCTTTTTATACCCAAAATTCTTTATATGAGATTCTGCATAAAGGGAATCCACTTTACAAGGTAACACATAGAGAGATGTTCCAAGATGTCAACTACATCGGCAGCAGGTTAAGTCAGGTGGGGCGGCACTGGGCTTTTCCCAGCGGTGGGGCTGGGCTGGGCTGGGCTCTTCTCAGGGTGGGTGGCAGCTGTGCTGAGAAAAGGTCTACGGGGGGCTGAAGCCACCCCAAGATTCAATATGGTCCCCCCCCAACCTTCCCCTACCAGTGCCACTGCCACCCACCGCGAGCGCAGAGTGACCCAACACCACCCCTCCCCTGCTGCCAGGAAGAGCCCAGCCCCAGGAGCTGGGATGAGTGGAGCCTCAATCTGCCCCCCATTGGTGGTAAGGGAGGGAGTGGGCCTGGGGCAGAGGCAAGCACTGCCCAGCCAGGGCCCCAGCAGGGAGGCACAGCTCCTGCTGCTACAGGCTGCCACTGTGGGTTGGGGCCAGGGGCTTGTGCCAGGCTCTTTTCTGCAGGAGGGATTGGGCTGCACTGCACTTGGTGCGGGCAGCAGCAGTGCTGGGAGTGGGATCGGGGGGGCTACAATGAATTTTGGGGTGGCTGCAGCCCCCCATAGCCCCTCTCCCAGCACCACCACCACCTGCCCCCAGTGCAGCAGACTCAGCCCCTACCAGAAAGAGCCCAGCATGGTCCCTGGCCCCAGCCCAGCAGCCTGTAGCAGCAGGAGCTGCACCCCCTTGCTTGGACTCCAATTGTGCAGCACGTGCCTCTGCCCCAGTCCTACTGCCTCCCTCTTTACCAGTTGCGGGGGCAGGGGCAGATCAAGGGCCCACTCACCCGAGCTCTTAGGGCTTGGCCCTTCCCAGCAGGGTGGGGGGAAGGGGATTGAGCTGCTCTGTGCTTGGGGCAGGCAGCTGCAGTGGGGGAAGGGGGGGCCATGGCAAATTTTGGGGTGGCTGCAGCTCCCTCCCCACCCCATAGGTCTCCCACCACCACCACTGTCGCCCAGCCCCACACTGGGAAGAGCCCAGCACCTCCACAGCCCCAGCAGACTTACTTGCTGGCAATGCAGTCAATGTCTTGGAACGTATCCCTGTTTGTTACCTTGTAAAGTGGGTTCCCTTTATGCAAATTCAAGTTATGCACAGTTTTTCAAGAGCACATCTACTGCATAAAGCAAGGGAAACCTGTAGTACACATTCCAATAAAGTTATATTTGTTTTTGCTTTGTTCTTAACCTGAATAATATAGAACTGGACACTTAGCATACAAGTAAATCTGCTAGTTTCTCTTCAACTGGAGAAAAATGTGTGGTGTGTTCTACGTGGTGATGTACCACGCCATCTGTACCCCCCCTTTCAAAATCCTAGATCCGCCCGTGCCTGCGTCAATAAATTACAACGTAAAATTCCTTTCTTTCACAGCAGCAGGGGAATATTTTTGTTTATTCTTTGGAGGAAGCCCACCAATATACAAAAAGTCTGTGGTATAGTATATGAGTGGCCTCCTCTTATATATAAGGAAAATCTAATAAGGTTTTTTTGTTAGGTTCTTTTTGTTTGAGTTTCTCAAAAAAATATGGCTTCCCCAAAATTTATAGAGTGCTACCTCTGGTTTCTCTTTGGCAAAAATGAGTGGAGTAAACCAGGCTTTTAGTGGAGCGTTTTGTGAAGGGTTTGACACTGGCTGAGAAAGGAAGATGGTTTTAATTACCTAGCTCTGAAGAAAAGTTAACCTGGTTACACATTGGGAAAGCTATTATCAGGATCCCTGGAAGCATTCAGAAACTAGGGACATGAGGAGCAGAGGCTAAGGCAGAGTTTGTGAAGTTGGTGTTTAGAATTAAACCAACATTTCCTGTTTCATATGTCCAAGCTCAAAAGTTTTTAAAATTATTTTCTTCGAGAAGTCATTGGTGAAAATGCAGTAACATCTGAAAATATTGACACTTCCTATAAATATCCATTATGTTCATTCACATTACAATGACAGTATATATCACCCATCTGCACAGTACATGAACTATCGTGATTGTATGGTGGTGATCAAGTGAACTCTAAACTGGAGCACTTGAACAACAAAACTATGTTTTATGGGCCCTGTTTTTAAGGGCTTCAACCAAAGCTCAAAATTTGTCTGAAATTGTGTGACAATTTTTGACAGCTGTGTGATGTCACTTTTGCAAATACAATTTCATTAGATATGTATGCTAAACCTATGTATGTGCAAAGCTGGAAAATTTAGAAGCTGAGGTGAAAATTTCACCATATATTTAAATAAAACTATGGTTACAGGGATGGAAAGCAGCTTCCATCATAGAATTGCTGTGGTTCAGAAGCAGATGATAGCTCACATGCCAGCAAAGCAAAGGGTGTTTACCCAAATCACTGTACAATGATTTCTGGTTAAGAGAACACGCATCAGAAAGTAGAGCACAATGTTCTTTTGGGAAAAATATTCTCTAAAGTGGAGTTGGCCACTGGATACAATATGCTAAGGCTGGTTAATAAATAAACATTTATTGATTACTTGTGTCATGACACATGCATCAACATATGGAATGAACAGAATAAGTAAAAGAAAAGCAGTAAGCAGCTGTATGTTAACAAACTGTAACACCCAGTCACTAGGTCAGGGGTTTCCAACTCATCTGGCGCCATAGGCCAGATGATAGGCACAGGACCAGTTATTAGGCCAGATCAGGCTCACAGGCCAGCCCCACGTGCCCAAGTCCACGTGCACCCCGGCCCCATGCCAGCTTCAGTCCTGTACACCACATGCTGTACGCAACACACAGGGCCAGTCCAGGATGTGTGCTGTGTGCAAAACACATGCCAGACTGGCCTTGCATGCTGGATTCAGCATGTGTGGCCAGTCTGCAGGCCTGATCCAGACTGCTCCCAAATCCAGCATGCGGGACTGGTCTTGGGCAGGTGCTGCTTGCAGCACACATCCTGGACTAACCCATGTGCTATAGGTAGCACATGCTTTGAATCCAGACCCAGCTTCACATACCACATGATGCCAGGGCCAGTGTGCTATGCGTGGCATGCAGGGCTGATTCAGGATCCACAAGAAGCACCACAGACCAGATAATAGGACTGTACAGGCCATGTCTGTGTCACCCTGTACTTTTAGGCCGAATTATCTGAATAAGGAAATTCCATTTCACCACACGGCTGTCCCCTAAGCTGAACTGGCACCTTGCGGGGCATGTTCCTGTAGACAGAAGCTACTGCATTGGGTTCTTATATCACGCATCATAGTTTACACATTGTCACCTTGAGAGGAGGTGGCATAGTAGAAAGATTCCATGAAGTACCTGAACTTGCCAAGATATTTGGTTGTAGACCCTTTGCCCTCTAGAGCAGTGGTTTTCAACCTTTTTTCATTTGCAGACCCCTAAAAAAATTTCAGATGGAGGTGAAGACTCCTTTGAATTGTAAATGTGGATATTCACATACTTTTGATTGATCATACTCCTCTTTCGCAGGCCCCTTAACACAGTCTGGAGACTCCCCATGGCCCACAAAGCATAAGTTGAGAACCACTTCTCTAGAGCACTACTGTACTGCGTCATTCTCTTTTTGTAACAAATTACATCATTCCAGAAACCTTTCTTGTTTCTTTTATTATAGACAAAGAGCTTGCTGTGTGTTTCAGTTGTTTTCTTTTTTCTTTGTAGGTCCAAGTTCAGTTAAAAACAAGAAAAAAGGTAAGTTAATCCTAATTTACTTTACTTGTCAGTTGTAATTATTTCAAACATGAAGCCATCCCTAACTGAGAACTCTATTCAGTAAAAATGTAGGGGACTTCCATGTGACCTACATATTACGCCAGGGGTAGGCAATTATTTGGGCCCATGGGCCACATAAGCAGTTCTAGGGAGATGCCATGGGCTAGTCAGTACCTTTCTCTTCCCTCCCCCATCTGGCCCTCCACAACAGCCTGGAGCCCATGCACCCTGCAGCTCCTTCCCTCCGCTGCCAAGATTGCACAGCCCCAGCCCCAGCCCGCACCCCATGCCTGCTCCAGACTCACCCTGACTGAGTGCACCACCCAGAACTATGCACACAGCCGTGACCCCAGAGACCCTCCACCTGCCCTAGATCGCCTGCCCATGCTGAGCAACAGCAGCGGCTGGTCAGAAACTGCTGGGGAGGGGCCACTTTTCCCATGCACCAAGCTGCAGCTTCTGCCCAGCCATCACCACTGCTGCCTCTGCTCTGCACGGGCGGGTGATTCTGGAGCTGGCACAGGGTGGGCTGGGGCTGTGTATGTGGGTTCCAGCTGGTCCAGAGCCAGTCCGCTTCTCTGGGCTGTGTCCAGAACAGGTGCTGGGCAAGCCAAGGTCGGGGGGGTGTGCAGATCCCCACCAGTACCATGGGGTTGAGGTCAGCAGTGGTGGTAGCCAGAAGGAGCTGCTGCCTGCCTGAGCCCTGCTGCCTGCCCAGGGGGCAGCAAGATGTGCTCTGGGCCAGGAAGGCCTGAGGGACTTGTTGTGGGCTGGACAAAGTCCCTCCATGGACCGTATTTTGCCTACTCCTGTATTAAGCTCTCACTTTTGAGAGAGTACTTTTAGAAACACATTAATAAAATCTTTCTTAGAATCTGGCACATTAGTATTCAGGGGAGGAAGTACAGGGGGTACAGTTATAGTTAATTACATAGTACACAAATAATTCCCAAGTCGCTATATTTGCACATACAGTTGGCTGAGTCGCAGGCCAAACTATCACTGGTTGCTTGTCATTCATTGTGTATCAGTAAAAGTATATCAGCACAATCTCTCATTCTTCAATTTTTTTAACTTGTGGACTTTAATGTTAGCAAACGTATCTTTAATTGGGGATCCACTGAATTAAGTAGGGTGTGGATCAGATGCTTAAAAATGGATTAAATTAATTATAGATATTAGGTAAGATTTATTTAAATACCCTTAATAATAGGTGTTTGCTTCATTTAGGAGCTATTTCTAGAGTGCATAACAGTTATTTTGACTGTTTTGTATTGCATATTTCAAGCTGTTCTAAATGTTCAAATTTATAACAGCTTATTGTATTGTATACGAATTGAGTTATCTTGCATGTAGTCCATCTCGGTTTCAGTAGTACATATGAATGCTGCTGTGCTCACAGCTGTCTTTGCAAATATGTATGTTTGTGCAGAAATTTTCTATTGGGAATCTAAGCACATTGAAACATCTTAACTGCCTACAAAACTCCCTCCCAGGAAACAGATTTCAAAGTGTTAGGGTTCCTAGAGTTATGCCTTGCTTCCATGGAAGTACCTTTTAGTGTTCTCTGAGCACTGTTGTGTACAGAATTAGAACATTCTGTAAGTTAAAAAACAAACCAAAAAAGCTCCGTTTCTATGCAAACTGTGTACAGCCCTTGGGCTCCTGCAAATATGGCTTGTGTGCTTTTATGCATGCATTTAAATTAAGCACACGCTTACATTCATCTCTGTTCAGCAAAGCACTTACATGTGTGCTTAATGCTAAGCACATGTGTAAGAGTTTGATGAACCAGGCTGGATTTAGGCTTGTGCTTAGTGGTCCCCTGCTTTAAAACTCTAGTGCATTTTACAGACAATTAATTGAAGAAAGGAAAGCAGGCTAATTATGTGATATGTTCTCTGCCACTGCCTCTGCAGCTTAACAAAACCTTTCTAATGTGGACCAGAGTTTCCTCCACCTGTAAACCTCTGTGTGTCATTTTTTGGCAGGAAGATTAAAAAGGAGAATGCCTATGTTATTTGCATATGCAAACGACTGTCTTCACTAAAACACATCACTTTTGCTCCTTATGAGCACACTTGAGAAAGTTCAGTCTACATTTCTTATCAAAAGTCTCCTAAAACATATTTTCTAGAAATCTATAAGACCCCTCCAAACTGCTTAATCTATCTCATATTAGATCAGTTCAACTAAAAGTCTTTTTTTTTTTAATCTGTTTTATTGCCATACTTTGAAAACATAGGGGTTGCTTGCTGATTGGCACGTTACACAGAAAATAGATCATTTCTCCTCACTTTGAAAAGTAAATTTCTGGATGCTGCCTGATACATCTGGCTAAAGAAAGACTTGGCAAGTTGGGAACTGGATAAGCAACACACTATAAAATTATTCACACTGGCAATTGCTGGAGGATACTGTTAAACCTATCTAGATTTATGGGATATAACCACTTTACTCAATGCGTTGTGTGTTGTGTACAAGCCACACAGATGTTGTCTATGTAACTAAAATGATCAGCTCTGAATCATGATTGAATGCTATATTTGAGGGGATATGCCAGGATATTTCTATTTCTTGATTTCCCTCCTTTGTCATGCATGTACACACTCACTCTTTGGTTCCTCTTTCTCTGGGCAAAGGATTTCTATCTGGATGGAATTCTGTTCAAGTGAGTGATGTCTGTAACATGTTTTGTTGCCTATCTCAATAGATGGTGAATCTGAGCTACCTTTAACTCATCCACACAAAATCTCTACAACATTTAAAATGTTTCTATTTTCCAAATGCAGTGGTTCTTACATGCAGCTCCCTATCTTGGGATATTATTCTTCACTAGGGAATGAATCAAAAGTCTTCACATGTACTGTGTAGCTGTTTCTATTCAAATCAGTAAGCAGAATTCCATGACTCGTGAAAAATTAATTGAAATACCTTGATGTAGGAACAGGAATGCACAGCAAATACCTGCCCATCTGCTGCTTTCAGGATTACATGCCATAGTTTTACACCTGAAGTAACAGCTAATTTAGTAGCAGAACAGGCCTCTGGGGCAAGATTAGTTAAAACAGCTGCAGTGTGTATTCCCTTTTGGTTCTCAAGGCAGAGCCAAGAGAGACGGCAATGAACCTGGCTTAGGTGCATATTTGATCCTGTATTAAGATAGCCTAGGATAAAGGTGATATAAACCAAAGGAATGTAATCAGGATGCTTTAGGCAAGATGTGTAAGGATCTGGAGTTGGGTTCAAGTTGATACTTTCAAAAGAATGTCATCCTAAGGGAGAGGAGAGCTAAGGGAATTGGAAGAAGACTTGGGTAGCTGCCAGATCAGATTTGAAAAGGCATGCACACCAATTGAGACACAAATGCTACCAGCAGTATCAATTTGTTCCCCTTTATGCCCTCTCCCCACCTTCATAAGACATGTACAATTGTAATGAGATCATTTAAGTAACTTTTAGGCTTAAAAGAAAAGAACAAGAGATACCGGTTTTAATTTTCCTTATGACTACAAATACAGGATCAGGCAGAGGGGGGGAATAGGAGAACACAGCTGCTGCTGATGAAGCGAGCATTGCTACGCTTATATGTTGGAACCATGAGGGCCAGGAAGCCAGAAACAGGTAGAATGGTCAATGTTAATAAGACCTTGGGTCCCGAAGGAGAGCCATAAGGGCATTCATAGATGACGTGGTCAGCTGCCTGAGCTTGAGCACCGCAGCTGCGCCGGCATCATTGGAGAGGCCCCAAGGCTGCATTCTTTCCTTAAATGGTCCAGTGCCCATTCTGAGATGGTTAAGAGCTGTCTGGGCCCTGCGGGGCAGCTGCTGTCCTGGGAGATGGAAGCTGGTGTTGGGGATGAAGTTCTTTAGCTGAAAGAATTCAGCTATTTCATACAATCAGTGGGTTCTCAAGTCTGTATGTATGGCTTGTACAGAAAAGGAAACTGTCTAACCTACATTTCAGATAAAGAAAAAAATGAACATTTGTGCCATCTAATGAAAGAAAAAGAAATTGCAGCTTCCATCAAACAAACCAGGGGAGAGGGTATGCAACTAGATTGGCACAGCATCTTTGAGGTTGATTTCTGTGCTTCTTGCTTAGCTGCTGTGCCATGGCAGATGGTTTGGGCAGACCAGAGTGAGAAGTATATGGCCTTTCCAAATCTGTTAACCAAAATACTGAGATTTATTTCCTTGCACCTTGGCACCGATACCTGTTGAGAAGTGCAGTGACTGTACAAAGCCATTTCAGTATCTTTAAGCACAAAGACCACTTCAACTGACATTCTGTCATCTGAAACAGTTGGTGAATTCTCCCTATGACGGCTGTATTTCAGGTGATGGAGAGATTTATGAGCTTTGCAAACGTACAAGAAAATTGGTGTATAATATAGAATTGCTTTAAAAAACTATTTGAAAAGAACATTATTTTGCATCAAGGTCTGGAAGGTTAGGAAATCCCAAATGAAGCTTGCATGGGGCATCTTATTCAGCCCTTTTGTGCATATGCATTATAATCTTTATTTACGTGATCATGATGTTTTATCCACAGGTTCCTTCCTATATCCAGTGAGCATAATGGATGGTGTTCAAAGAGACAGGCAACTCTTTAGTATTTTTTTTACCCTTGCTCTGCAGTCCTTCGCCTAAATTATTGCAGCCAAAGCCTTAAATCTAAAACTTTTAATTTTCTCAAAATCTTTCCCATGGCAATCATAGTAGGAAGTAGACCTCTCACAAACATTAATGAATGTATCTATATGATAACATAAAAGACCACCATGATCTGCATTTCACTTTGTCCAAGACTAAGTGACAAAGGAAACATTGTACTCAAATCCACCAGGTTCCCAAACTTCTGCTCATTTCTCCCAACCACAAACTGTCCTGTAGAGAAAAATGCTACACAATTATACAGTGAAAACCTTAGGGGCTGTACATGAGGGCCCCTATAAGGCCCCTTCCAATAGTGCCTAAAGCTGGTTGACAAATGTGTGACCGAGCCGTTTTCCATTAGAAAAACATCTTGCCAAATGCTTCCAGCAAAAATGTGACAGGAATGACAAGGCATTTCATGCTTACTCTTTTGTTTCAGCTTTGATTATATTATAAAGTTATGATTATTGATGTGGAACATTTTTTCCTTATTGACAGAAAGAAACATTCAGGTTCTTTTACTTTTCAAAGATACAGAGAATAGTTTTTGTTTTGTCCCGTTTCTGAGGGATCAGATTTTAGTATCTCAGAATTAATAGAACAGAATTGGAATGAAATTCTGAATTTTCATTGGCAGAACGGGGCCAAATTTAGGTTGCAGAGCCAATGCAGTTGTCTGCATTTTTTTTAAAGATAAATGCAAATTGTTTTATGTGCAACTGCAATAATTCACACCTGGTAACATATATCACTGGTGGGGTTTAGAGCTCCTAAAAAAAAATGTTAGCAACAGGAAAAAGCTGTTAGTGTGGGAAATAATCTGCTTCAGTCCAAAAGCTACATGGGGAGAAACCCAGCCATCTCTCCTGTCAAAATCTCAAGTTGCTTCCTCCCCATGCAGTGTTACCAAAAAAACAGTACTAAGTAGTGAAACCATGTTCTCAAAGAACCTTTTGAGCTTACAGATTCATCCCAGGCTGAATCACCATGTCAAAGTACAGACTTTGGCTATCAACCATCCTGTCTTTTTAGAGGCTAAAACTACAGAACTTGAGCACCAAAATGTGGTGCAGTTAGCCTATATGGACACAGTAGATCAGGCTTTCCAAGGAAGTAGATTACACTAGAGCTTTAGGGAAGAAGGTTTGGCTCTATGTTTGTCTGAGGAGTCTTCCGGGACAGCAGACCCTTCCCGCCTCCCCCCATTTTGCTCTCTTCAGTCTTAATTATTCACATCAGAGAATTAGCTTCCTTTCTGTCCTGTGCACTCATTTCATACGGCAAGCCCGGCTGAACCCACCTGGATCACAAAATATGAGCTGGCTGATTCATCTTGCTTTCAACTTGTCTTGCACTGGCTTCAGCTCAGCTGAAGCTCCTAGCACAGAATGGGAAAGTGAGTGTGTAATATAAAATGGCTTTAAAGAACTTTCTTTTCTTCACCCCACTGCTCTTGTTTAGGAGACCAGGGGAAGTTGTCCTGTGGCCTTTGTATGCCATATTCAGTGGACAGAGAGAGTAATCTGCAATCTTGTTTGTATTTTTCAGGTAAAAAGACTGGTCCTCCAGGGCCCAATGGCCCTCAAGGGCCACCAGGGCCTCCTGGTCCGCAGGGCCCTCCAGGCATCCCAGGGATCCCTGGAATTCCAGGCACGACTGTAATGGGACCCCCTGGCCCTCCTGGTCCCCCTGGCCCTCAGGGACCACCTGGCATGCAGGGCCCCTCAGGTAAGTGTATTATTTCATTTCTTCTTGGGCAGATACTGTGCAGAATATAGTGATGAGGGTAAATACCATGGAGATGAGCGCTCCTAAAACCTGAACAGAGTACACCCCATTGGCCCTTCCTTCAGTTCCAACCTCAATCAGCACAGCTACAAAAAGAAAGATGCTCTAAGCGCCATGCTTAATATCTGAGCACTAGTACACTCTTGAATGTCATGAAAAACTTGACCTAGATAGGGGGAAAGAGGTAAAAAAACTGCCTTACCCTTACCAGCTCCTTATCAGTTGGCAAATAGGCTACTCCAGCTGATCACGCATATTATGCAGTACGTATCCCAGACAAGCAATGTCTGATCCTGCCCCAAAAAAGCTTTGCCTAGGTTTTGATGTAGCAGTTAAGTGATAACAAACAGAAGATGGTGAAGGCAAGAGGATCATGTGGGTGCTCTGGTTTGCACACACTGATATATTAGTTGTTTCTGTCTCTAATAGAGGGAGCATGAGTTAACGATCCCCTCCCCCACAACAACTGGAAGTTTTGGTATGGTTACTTTGATTTGCCATGAGCTCTTAAGTGGTTCATTTCCTTTCTCTGTATATCTTTGTCCCTATCTGTATTACAAGGGTCTTGCAGCATATATCTCAAATATTTTGAGAGCTTCAGAGGAAGTCGAAGTAGAACTGCAGACTGTTATTCTCTTAACCTTCTAGTGAACTTTGATTTCACTGGTATTGAAGACTACAAACAGCTGTAACTCCTGTGTGTAAGATATGTAGAGTAGTTTGGCTTTGGGTTCCCTTGATTGTAGTTTGGGTAATCTGCCTTAATTCACACATCTGTTTTAAACCTTTGGGAATGATAAATCTGGATCATAGTATCATAGTAGCTAGAGTCGGAAGGGACCTGGGCAGATCATCTAGTCCGACCCCCCGCCTTGGCAGGAAAGAGCACCGGGGTCAGATGACC
>JAGPOW010001327.1:42312913-42378337 GCA_030014935.1 Caiman crocodilus | reverse complement strand
CTCCGCCCTCATCTTCCCCCTCCCCCGGCGAGCCTAGTTTAAAGCCCGCCGAAGGAGGTTCACCAACCTGGAAGAGAACACACGCTTACCTTTAGGGGATCAGTAAGGCCACTGCTTGACAAATTCTAAATTAATCAGAATAGCCACATGCAGCATAATTGTTTTGCCCCTTATATGAAAATACTGTTTCTCCTACACTTCCTTTTTAATTGTATTTTCCATCATTTTGCATGGGTGCTCACTATCACGTTCTTATCAAATTTGGTGTCTTATGTGACCTTTACTGTTGTCAAAAATGGTGGTCTTAACTAAGAACGCTTGAAACCAGGAATTCCTGACAATTACAAGAGACTATTTTTTAAATTTGCTTTAAATAATAAAGCACTGTTTGCAGTCAGAGTTATTGCTTTATGCCTTGTATGGCTTCTAGAGGAAACTTGGCTGGTTTCTAGTCTCTGTATCAGAAGTAGCCAAGTGCAGTCCACATGCAACATGTAGTAGTTAGCATTCTTCAAATGCTGGCCATAGCCACCCTTATCTCTAATGAAATATTGTGTCTTAGAGAGGTAAAAGATCTCAGTGTGCAGTCTGCTGCTCAGGATGCAGCACTGCATGCTGGAACCTGTAATCTTTGCAAGAACAATCCTCATGCTCAGTGAGAAGGTGACTGCAATCTGATGCATTGAATGAACAGCATTTTTATTGAGAGTGGATGGGCAATCTCAATGCATCAGACAGAAATTTGAATCTACAAAAAGGATAGAGTGAACCTTTTCTCACTGAGAGACCTGCTGGATATTAAGATTTATACTATATGTAGTCTTTCATCCTCTCTGTTCAAAATCCGAGCCTAGGAAAGAAAAAAAAAAACAACTTGTTAGTAGGAGATTTGCTACAGTGAAGGTTTCAGACCATTTCCATATACCATTATTATTATTGTAAATATCCTTTCTTGCAGGTGCCACGGACAAAGCCAGTTCGAGGGAGGTACAGGTTGGTTAACTGCATCTCAGAGAAAATGCCACTTCTTGAGTTGAATTGATTTTTGTTTTAATTTTATAGGATGGTTTTTCCTAGATGGACACTTTAGACTAGAATATAATTTTGAAAGTAACTTTCTTCATGAAATAGGCATCTCTGCTAACTAGTCTTTACACTCATATGAGACTCAACCACAATCACCTTTATCACTTGAACTGTCAGAGGAAATGGTGTTGATTGGTTGTTTACCAAACAGATTGCCATTATGCTTCTCTAGCTCTTTAGAACAAGCCAAGAGAATGTTTTTATGTTTGTTTTGTACAGAAAGCATTGCTAATCTACAAGGAGGTTCAAACAGTTCTTGGGGTCTGACTATTGAAAAAGCTGAAGACTATATGAAAAGGACTTTCTGAATACAAATTAAAACACTTCAACTAACACTGCCACAAAGAAGATAAATAATCATGATGAGTCCTCTTCACAAGTTGTGTGTTGCTTAGAGTTGAATAGACTATCATAGTGCCTGCATCAGTTCTCTAAAGCTCTTTAACAGCTGTTCTGTTTCTTTGTCCTGGTCATCAGTCTTATAAGGATGTGCCAAGTTTCTTAAAAGAACAGAACAATGCATCTTGCTAATTTTAAACTGCTGTATTCTTATTTGCAGCCAGCTGTGGTTCATCTCCAGGGCCAAGGTTCAGCAATTCAAGTAAAGAATGGTAAGATTTCCAAGAGATTATCAGCCTCTAACCTCGATCTCATAGGTGGGGTCTTTTAGGCAGTACACCATATAGCTGGGATCAGTAGGTCCCTTCCATATGGTGCTCTATTGGCATTAGAGTGACAGTACTGTTCCCTCACATGACTCTGTCTGCTGCCTTTACCCCATCAGTTTAACTTCTCTTGTTTCTCCTTCGTCCTCTTCTCCCCTGTGTTCATACATAGTTGTCCACAAATTGATTTCCTCTCAAGTTCAGGAATGAGGACTGGGAAAGAGTTTATCTGCCTCATCAAACCATTAATCCAACCCACTCCATTGACTAGCTAGCCCTCTTCCCTAATCCATCTTCTGCCTTACTTTCAGTCCTTAGTGTATCCTATACCTTCCTCAACTCAGTCAGCCTGTGTTTTTCCCAATTTTCCAGCTGTCTTTTGTCAGGCTGCCAGCATCTTTATCCACCCTTAGCCCCCAGTTCCATCAATATGTCCCTTCTCCTTAATCCCTGTCTGGCTCCCCAAAGATCACTGAGCTGTTAGTGGAACAATTCTCTGATAAGTGGTCCTGTGCCTGGACCCAGGCCGATTTCACTGCAGCACAAATCCTGTTTCTTGTGCAGTGCTCTGAGGCATTCATTTCCCAGCTGAGGACACAGACTATAGCCCTCTTTCATACACAAGATGCTGCTGCTGCCAAGTGCTATGAGGGCTGGGGGGAGGCAGTAGTGGGGGGCTGGGGAAGTGGTGACCCCTACAGCTTCCTTGTTCATATGGATAGAGCTGACAGCAGTGCCTATAGTTAAGGCTGCCCAGTACTCACACTGGAAGACCTTGTTCTCAGTTGCTTATAATTGCCAAACTTTACTTGCTAGCTTGGATGCATCCTGCTCTGGGTGTCGACTACCAGCTGATTTCCTTCCCACCCCTAAATTTCAGCAAAATTGTTTCCAAATATCAAATTAGACAAAACAACTTATTTTCTCTGTTTTCAAAAATAACTATCATTGTTCGAATGAGAAGCTCTTGCTCCCAGCCAGGACTTGACATTAGTAGGTCACCCAGAAGTTAGCTTGATGAGCTGTGCTGCACCTGAAGTTTGCCATGTGATACTCCTCTAAAAATGTTTGGTCACACGTACTCAGTAGAGACTTGTTTAGCAACAAATTTGTCTAACATATTCTGCCTGTGGTAAACTTATTCCAGTCTCATAAAGCCCCATGAGAAAAACAAGTATCCCGCAACCGCTCCTCCCAGCTGTTGGGGTCCAGTGTGCACCAAAACTGAGTGCAGGAAGACTTGATTCTCTTATGCCCTCAAGAGGTCTCCTTGCTCCTCCTGCCCAAGTAGGAGGAGGAAATGGCCTGACTTGAATGCACAGAGAAGCAGGGGAGGGGGCTTGGGCAAAAGGAGTTCAGTTTCTTATGTTGATTAGGACATTTACCTGCTCACCAACCATGCTAAAAGGTTACTGTGTTAAAACATATCCCGGCACCTAGGCTTCTTGAGATGGCCTTTAATTACCCCATCACATACAAATTTTTTCTTCACAGGATCCCATACTCATTTGGTGCCCAGACTGCCTTCGCTCTGGGCATGAATCAGGAGTGTGTAGCAAACGATGCCATTGTCTGCAGAACTTCTGCTGCTTTGATTGCAGAAGGAGAAGTTGTTCAGTGACTGAGGCAGGAGTTGCAGCCCTTAGGTGTTGGAGTCTGTCCCTGATTCTGTCACAGGGCATTTGTACACGTGATGAAAATTGCCCGTTTTAGCAGTTTAATTGTGTCACTGTTTACACACGTGGGCTTTTTGTGCTGTAAATGAGTTTGTTGCAAACTAAACCACATCCCCATGTAGTTTAGTTTGCAATGTAGCTATGTGTAACACTGCAGCTTTTAATCTGACAGTTTGCTGCCCCCAGACACAGAAGAGGCGGGCTGAAGGCAGAAGCCACAAGGGGCCTAATCTTCTTTTTTTTTCTTCTTCTTCTTCTCTTCACTGAGCTTGTCTGCATCTCCCATGGCTGGGGGGCAAGCTGCTGGTGGGCTGAGTGGCACCTGAGCTGCAGGGGACCCTAGTCCTTCCCTCCGTGGTGGTGGTGCCCCCTGGGGCCACCCGCCCAGGCGGGCTCTTAGTGGGCCAGGGGCTGCCGTAGCTGGGGCTCATCAGGGAATAGTTGGATTTGAGCGGGTGCTGCCTCCAAGCTGGGGCAGCCTGTGGCCCATTAACAGGCAGCCCCGGGGGGCACCACACCTGTGGAGGGAAGGACCAGGGCTCCTCGCAGCTCAGGGCCCACCAGCAGCTCACCCACCAGCCACAGGCAGGCTTCACAAAAAATTAAAAGGAACTGGGCCCCTCACCGCTTTTGTTTTTTCAAGCGGAGCCTGCCCGTGAGCTGCCCGGTGGGCTGAGCGGCCCCTGAGCTGCAGGGGGCCTGGTCCTTCCCTCTGTGGGTTCGTCTGGGTAGGCAGCTAGCAGGTAGGTGCCGCCTCCAACTCTTCCCTGAGCCTGCCAGAGCTTCCAGCACCACGTGCACCATCACCGCTGCCTTGTCGCCGCCTGGGACTGCCCAGGAACGGCCTGGCTTGCCCCTGGGGCAGCACAGGGAAGCAGCAGGAGGTTGGCTCGGCGTGCTGGCAGCCGGAGAAGGTGGCAGGGGTGGTGCGTGCAGTGCTGCAAGCCCCAGCAGGCTTGGGGAAGAATTGGATCCAGTGGGTGCTGCCTCTGAGCTGGGGCTGCTGCCACGGAGGGAAGGACCGGGTCTCTGCTCATGCGTGCAGGCTACCTGAGCGGGAGAGGGGGAGCAGCAAGAGGTACAATCCTTATTTTCTTAATTTATTTAAAAATAAGGGGGTGCCGCTGCTGCAAAGGGAAGGACAAGGCCCCCTCACAGCTCGGGGGCTGCTGAGCCCACCAGCAGCTTTACCCCACCCCATGCCACCTGGCTGCAGGAGAGATGGGCAGGCTCTGCACAAAAAAAAAAAGGGGGGATTATGCCCTTCACCGCCACAGTGACGGATGCCCCTAAATTGAAATTGTGGGTTTTTAATCATCACAATTAAAAACCCACTATTTCAATTGGAACTAAACCCCCGTCACGTGTACAGTCACCCAGAGTTTCTAATTGATGTGAGGCAGGTCACTTATACAAAACTCTTAATAAGGGCCACATTATGGATTCTTCATTTACAATTTCCCATACCTGAAGTGCTTGGGGTCTGAGTTGCTGAAGTATTAAGTAGCCACCGTTGTAATAGAAGTCAGTTGGGCATATGAAATAATATAAAAAACGCATTTTACTATGAAAACTCAGGCTGGAGGTATCTCAGATTAGGTACCCAAAATTGGCAAATACTTTACAGTTTTGACTTGATCTCTGTGAGTGTCAGTTTTCCCAGCTATGAAATGAGAATAACAGTAGCTATTCTCACAGAAGCATTGTGAAGATAAATTCATTAACTTTTGTAAAGCACTCATTATATGGGGAAAGCATCATGGAAGCACCCAGGAGGATATGAATTCTTTTGTATTCAGGATAGAGTGTGAATTGTGCACAACACAAAAAGCCTGGAGCCATATGCTGAAAGATGTAGATAAAAAGAAATATTCAATACGTATCTATTCAGCAAGCATCATCCATCCTGTGCATTGAATGAGGCTGATGTCCTGTACAAAAATCGTAAGTCAGCAGGTATTTAAAGACCATATTGTCAGGTATTTAAAAACCATATAATGATGAAGGTGGTCAGGTTAATTCATTGGCTGTATTCAGGGGTGGATCCAGTGGGAGTGGTGGTACAGTCTCGCATGCCTTCTGCCACTGGCTGATCTGGGCACAAGGGGAGCCCCAGAGCTCTCCTGCCTTGCAGGCTGCAGATGTGTAGGGTGCCAGGCTTGGCAGGGGACAGCCGTGATGGTGCACAGGTTCCTCTTTCCAGTGCCTGCTCCCTGCCAGGGGACACGTGTGAGGGTGAGGAGGGCAGGCAGGGGCTGGAAGAAGGAAACTGCACACTGCTTCTGTGTAGCCATTCCCCCCGGCTGGAGTAGGGCAGGAGTGGCTCTGGGCTCTGTGCCCCTCTCCCCTCATTCCCCTGGGTCAAATGGGGATAGCAGCAGTGGTGTTGGCAGGACTCACCCCTCCCCCTTCAAATGCCTGCTCATGCCTAGCTCCCTGCTGTTACCTACCAGCCCAGGAGCTCCAGCCACACCTCACCCCCAACCCCTCATGGTCTGAGGGACAGTGAGCTGTACCCCCCTTTACTGAATCCTGGATCTTCCCATGGTCATATTAGTTATGGCAATTCCTAATGTGAATGCTTGACTTAGCACCTTTAATACTCTTTCCTCTGTATGTCACATGTAATAGATCAATGCCATTGTATTTCTGTTGCTACCATGCTTTTCATTCTGACGAGTACTGAGTGACTGCCGTTTTCTCATACTGAGATCTTTCAGGTGGAGTCCTCAATGACTGGTCACGCATCACTATGAACCCCAAGGTGTTTAAGCTGCATGCCCGCAGCGGGGAGCTGGAGGTACTGGTGGACGGCACATACTTCATCTATAGTCAGGTAGAAGTGAGTACGGTCCTGGGCCTAACTCCTATTCTTGTATTATAAATGCAAGCTTTGCATGAACCACAACCAGCAAATTCCCAGAACTTCATGTATCTTCTTAAGAATTTCATATTCTGGGGAGAGTGAGGGAATATAAGAGGAAGATGGTGTATTTTTGAAATCAGAAGGTCACACATCCACTATAATGCTAGCTGGCAGAGACTGGTTGCTGAACATGGATCCAAAATCTACAAATGCCTTTTTTTTCATTCCCTTCTGTGTAATTACTAGCAAATGTAACTCTTGTTCCACATTAGTACTGAACAATAGTCTCAGCAGGAAGCTGGCTGTTAGTCTGCTGTCTTATAAAACACATATAAAACCAAAGTCCTGACTTGTAATCATTAAGAACCAGCACCATTCTTCAGAAACTCAGGATTTTGCCTGGGCGTCTTACTCAGATTCCAGCTGAGGTCAATCCAGTCCATCTTCCCAGTTCCCCAGTGGAATCAAATTGATACAAGGCACTTCCAAGGATCAATGTCTAGAAAGGCCATCTCTGCTAACCACCTACTTACATTGACTCCAGAGCTGGGTGACATGTGTGAGTACAGTTCATCAACATGAAAAGTGCTATGCAAAAAAATTATTATACACTGTGCTTCTTAACATAGCTAACTGGGACATCTCCCCCTTCAACCAAGTGTTACTCAGAGACAGATTGCCATTTAATACTGCTGGCACAGTTTCCTGATAATCTGTGTCCAAGGTTTATAACCTACAGAAGAAACAAGGCAGCTAGAGAACTACTAAATCCATCTTAGCCCACTGCATTCACTTCTGGCAAGAAAATCTGTGTAAGTTCTGGGTCAAATTTTAGTGATGCCGCAGCTGGCCACATGGAACTACTGCAGTTAAGCATCTTCTGGATTACTTCTGGATTACTTATCTGTCTGTTGTTAGCAGTTCCACTAGGATCATATCATATCCTAGTGGAACTGCTAACATGCAGCATCAACAAGTCATTCGGAGGCTCTTCCATAGTGATATTCAAGTTGGTGCTCAACAAGAGAGAACAAGCAAGGCATTGCTATATGAACTAGAGTTGCTGACTACAATATTTCACTTCCAGAGCCTTTGTCCTGTGCAATTTGTAAAGGAAAAGTAGAACCCAATTGGAATTTGGAATGATATCCTAGCAGTAAGGGTGAGGGCAACCTTTGTGCAATGAAATCAGCTCCCCTTCTGCAGTGCCTCAATCAGGCTAAATATCACGCTATGGTGGGTATGCATGGAGTTAAGGAATTACCAAATAGACATTGCCTTCAAAATCACCAGCTTCTCCTTATCAGGAAGGATAACCTCTAAGAGTAACCACTGCACATACAGGCTTCTACGCTGCAGCCTGAAGTTCTTTAGAATCAGTATATTAAAGGGTATGGAACAGTCTTTGTAGGGGAAAAATGCATAAAACCCTGTCAAAAACTGTTTAATGTCCCAAATCAGTAAGAGACTTTCTAGAGGGATTTCAGTACCTGAGTCAAGTCTGTTCATATCTCTATTTTGATTTTAATGCAGGTACTTTAAGTTCATTTTTCCCTGTCATTTACCTGTCAAGCCTCGGTGGATGTAGTTGTTCACAGGTATTTCCATGCTTGTTCATCCTAGCTTGTTCCATGCCAGGTTTATCCAAACACCCTGCATGTTCTCTTGGCTCAGAATAAGCCATCTTACTGCAGAAGTGGGTATGGAGGAACTTTGGAAGTGAACCTCATGAGATGTTTGGGTTAGGAAAAGTTCACATGCATTAGTGGGCTTAGAGAGAAGGCTTTGGGTGTACATATATGTCCTTGCCCACTCCCTAATATGGTTTCTTTTCTCTGCTTCACATCAGGTATACTACATAAACTTCACTGATTTTGCCAGCTATGAGGTGGTGGTAGATGAGAAGCCCTTCCTGCAGTGCACTAGGAGTATTGAGACTGGCAAAACCAACTTCAATACCTGTTACACAGCTGGGGTCTGTCTCCTCAAAGCCAGGCAGAAGATTGCAGTGAAAATGGTCCATGCTGACATCTCCATCAACATGAGCAAGCACACGACATTCTTCGGGGCCATACGCCTAGGAGATGCACCAACGTCCTAGATGAACCTGGCATGTACAAGGAGACTCCCAGAACTGCCTGGTGCTGCTGTTCATAGGTGTTTCAGTATTTCAGGGGGGTCTATAATCCAGCCACAAAGAAAACTGACCCAGAGCTATTTATTCCTTTATGTGAATGCGAAAAGAGCAAGGGTTCCTTTGCATTGCCTGGAGACTTGGACTGGAAAGGCAGTTGAAAGCCATTATGAGAGAGAAACGTGGCCCTGTCCTTTTTTGTCTCAGTGTTTCAAGCATTACTGCACTGATACTCTTCTCTGTGGTCCTCCCCTGAGGCTTCTGGTGAGAATGATATGGGTTTCCTGCTTTTATGTTGCACTAGCAAGAGCATCCATGGCAAGAGCAGCAGAAGAGAGACAGACTTCTGATAGATTTTTCTGTCCAGACACTCGTACACTGCTGCTTCTGTACATGTATGTGAGCAAGAAACCCTTGTGGTTTCTTCTTTTCCACCTATGTCAGACAGTTCTAATTGCAATGGTAATGTAATGTGAAAGGTGGAGAATGAGATCAAGTGGGTGGTGTTTACATTCATCCTTTGGACTGTGAGAATAAGTAGGTGAACTGTCTCTATACAGGGCTTGGAAGCAGGCTGCAGATGCAATAAGGGTGAAAGGGGCACCAATAATTAATAAGAGAGCAGGCTGCAGTCATGACTGCCTCTGCATGTTGTAAGCCCAGTGTTGAGATGTTCCTGACAGTGACAGGTTCCAGGTACACTGCTACTTGCCACTCCTTCCATGTGTCCACAGGTATAAGTTGCCCTACTGTGTACTTCCTGGAAGTGTTGCTGTTGTAACTTCAACTTGTACTAACCTGCTGCATACCAGGAAATATTTACAGAGGCTTCACAATGCTGCATGCTGCAGGCACAGGTGTCCACGTAAACACTTAGAAGCTGCTCACTGAAATGGGTACTTTTAAAAAGAAAATATTCAAGGAAGCAGGCTAATATTTTCTGAGTTAATAGCAATTATGCGCTGGTTTTCAGGGGAGTTTTCTCATTCTGTACATCAGAAGAATCATTTCTGGTTTTGCAGCCCTCTACCTTGAAGACATTACAGTAAGTGGTGATGAAATAATCTCCACCAAAATCTGTACTGAAGACTCTGGTCCAATGCACATGCCACCAATATTGAGTCTGGTCCTAATGTGACTTTTTGGTGTTAATGGGAAAATTATGACACTATAGCTTCTTTAGGCTTCCTAAGTAATGCTTTCCCACCACCTCCTTTTGACTGATTAGAGAGAGCCATAAGGTGCATTTGAGGTAGGGAAGGGGCTCAGATTTCAGTTACTTCTCTGCATTGTGTACCATTTTTTTTAAAAACTGGCTACCTATGTACAGAACACATTTCCCAAGCATAAAGGTCACTGGGAGAATAGGGTATTAGCCACATACAAAAATAATTCCTGAATTGCGGAAGCAAATTCTTAACAGACAGATTGATGCTAACCTTCCTGTCTGGCAGCATGAACAACTAACTTCATGATAACCTGTTGGATTTTAAAAATGAACCTCTGTCAGTAGCACCAAGACAGCAGTGGGACTGGCCAGCTAATGTTGCAGAGGCCATCCTTGGCCTCACTGCCTTTGTCAATTTGTAGTCAGGGATCTCGTCTTCTAAGCATTGTAGCACCTGCCAGCAACTAGTTGTTGTGAGATAAGCATTTCCTGGGCCATATTGCCTGCTATTCATTTCTTCCTTCTTTCCAGTCTTGATACATTGGGCTACCATAAGCAGCTGGGCATTTAACTAGCCTTCAGAAGTCTGTTTCCCTCAATATGAATTTGAGGTGCTTTCCTCCAAGAGAGGCGAATTCAGGAACTCTGTGTGAGATGAGAACAGTAATCTCCATTAAGCATCTCCTTGACAAGAATACTGTAGAATACAGTCTGCTTACCCTGCAAGACCAGAGCAGGTACCAGGAATGCAATGATCTGGAAGAGTCCAAAGAGTAAGCTTATCTTCTGTGTCCAATGCTTCCAGGTTCCTAAATTCCCACTTGAATGATGTGACAAGGAGCAGGAGTACTCCACCCATGCAGAAGCAGTGCCTAACAGCTCTGCCTCATGCCCCTTGTGACCTGTGTATATATAGCAGCATTGAAGGACTCTACAGGGAACTGAATACTGCCTCCCTCACCAGCTTGCTCTCTGATGCTCAGCTTGTAAAATGTGCCTTTTTTTTTATTGTTTGTAATTGACCAAAGATGATTCCGGTATAAGCTGAGCTCCAGAACGCACAGTGCAGGAGGGTGGGGAGCACAGGGTCCGCATCACTAATCGCCAAAGCCATCACTGGCAGAGTGAGCATAACTCCATTGTTCTCACTGTCTTATGTCAACAGTGAATGGAACCGTAAAGAGCCTTTTTATACACCAAGACCAAATGGCCTCTCTCCAGGAACAAAATCATATAAATAAAGTATGGACCTGCATTATTAAGATGACTAAACTACTGTAAGTTCACAAACCTGTGGAGCTGGTTCTGGTTGTGGCCTCTCTGTGTCACCATCTCAGGAGCTCAGTTTAATTATCCTGGAGTTGAACAGAACCAGTCTGAGACCAGATCATAGCAGCCAAGGGCCGGAAGTGGCACTCAGCAAGATTGTAACACAACACAAGAGCAAACATGGGCCTGATTCAGTCTTCCACTGTGATGCCTCTCACTTTAGACAGGCATGAGTTAGGGACAAATTTTAGGGACAATTTTTTTTGCACGTCAGGGACCATGGTCAGACCCTGTGTTTTGCAAATGCAGCTCCTGCTGCTTTCTTGTGCCCCAGCTCTTTCCCTCCAGTGGCACTCTCCTGCTTTTGCTAATGTGCCTTAGCTCTGCCATTTTATTTCTGGCCGGATCCCAGTTGCAGAAATGTAGCAATCAGTGGATGGTGTACATTACGCAAGTTTAACCTCCCTCCCCCATTCCTATATATAGACAATCTCTGGGGAAACGCATTCTGCTGCTCTATTATTGCCATCTTGAAAAGAACTGTCTGCGGTAGATGATTTTGCCTACACAAGAGTAGCAGGTCTGCTGCTCTTCCTTTTCCCAAGTGCCTTTCTTACATATATAAGCACATCACCTGTTTGTAGGATTGAGGAGCCCAGTTCCCTGCTCCTTCTGACAGCTGTACCAGGTCACCACCAGACCTGGGCTGTCATTACAGAACCGTGAAAAATAAATGCTCTGAGGCGAAGAGCCATGGTTTGTATTTAGAAAAATACATTCTGAATACTTGGAGGTAGATTGTTCAATGTTCTCGCAGCCATGAGAGTCACCACAGGGTTGGTGCTCCCCAGCTTTGTACCTCTTGGGACAAACTATTTGGTCATAGCAGAACTAGTAGGAAGCGCGGGGATGGTGCAGAGAATTAGTGCCAAGCTGCTCCAGCTGCTTGTTGCTTCTAGCTTTTAAGGTCCAATGATTTCTGCACCAACTCAGGGTTCGGTTACTCTCCAGCACGGCAGCATTGCTGTAGATTCCTCAAGCAAAGAAAAGTGACCGTGTCTGTCTAATAGTCTGAGTGTGGGGGCGCTACATGAGGTGGCTGAGATGTGAATTTGTGCTTCCTGCTGTGTTCAGCTGCACATTTCAAGGTTGTCTGGAATGCAAAAATGCTGCAATGACTGTTTAATTTCTTATTTTCAAACTTGTTTGAAGCATGCAAAGGCTCCCCCATTGCTTGAAATGAATACTGTTGTACTAAGAGTCCTCATACTGGGTCTTGGGCTCCTAGTGGACAGGGCCAGCTGAAAGCATTAGTGACTGTTGGAATGAGCAGCCCCAGGCACCCTGGTGTCTGTGAGTTGAGTTCATGGAGCAGCATTTTTTTGCTGATTGTTTCCTTATCATTCTGGCGGGTGAGAAGTGTTTCCCATTCATGACTCTCACTCAACCTGCCTGAGTTTGCAATAAAAAGCAACGGTGTATTTAGTTGTTGCATCCATTTTTAAATTTGACTTCTTCAAGTTGACTGCATGTGTCATTTCCTGCTTTGAGAGAGCCTGGAAAAAGGCTTATGAATCATTGCTTCAAGCAAGCCTTTCCTAGGGCTCCTATTATGATAGAGGGGTTGTGGGCATAGATGTAACAACTCAAAGCCCACCTTTTCTCTTGTGTGAGCTACACAGTGATGTACTGATGCTGCTTTATGGATCAGCATCTTCATTCAAGACACTATCTGTATATAAAATATACATAATGTATATAATTGGGATGTAAGTTTATGTAAATTGTCAATATTTTCTTTGCAAATAAAGCTTTCTCCTGATCTGACCTAGTTCAGTCACTTCTGAAACACTTTTTTCCCCTCTAAGAGCATCCCATTGAATGTGTTGCTTATGCATTTTATTGTCAATCTTCCCATGTTTGGAATTTTTTACTGGAGACTCAGTTGCTGGAATTAAGAAATTGCATGCGAGCTGCAGCTTTCAGTTAAAAAAGCAAGTTCCCAGTCCTTGTGATAGCAAAGGAACCTGGGCATTCTGAATGGAGTGCCCCCGAACAGCTCAGAAATCAGAAGACGAAAAGGTCCCCAAAATTATTTTCTTTTAGATGTAAAGGTTGTGGCAGTGTGAGATCATTGCTGACTGTTTAGGGCCTGCTGGAGCGCTGCATTTTACAATGATACAAAGCCCTTACCCAACATAAGCCATTTTCCAAAGGTGATGTCTAATTGCAAAACAGGAGGAGAAAGAAATTTCCTACCTGGAGGTTAGAGAGAGCCAGGTTAGACTCTGTGGCTGGGGCTGGAGAAAGGAAGGGTAAAGTAGCACATGGAATATGTGGGGCTTCCATAATTAGTCCTGTGCGAGGTTCATGCCCAAATCACGACACCCGGTTTTAGTGTTTTCATGCACAACAAACTGACTTTGGCCAAAAAAAAAGAGCAGTGGGGAGGAGACTTGAATTTAGTTGTCTGTGCACACATGGGGCAAAGTAATGTAGGGCTCACAAGTCCCCAGAAGTGGGGTATGGTGTTTACAGGGCATAACACAGGAGTTGTTTCTCAAGCTGTAGGCAGTGTTTTATCTGATAGCAACTCAAGCACTTCCATTGCTGTCAAATGCTGTCATGTTCAAGTACTCTCCTGCTTGGGATCCCACTGTAGGAGTACTATGGACCTTGTGGGAAAGTGGAAGCCCTAGAGCTAGCTACATCTGTATAACTTCATAACTGCCTTGAACTGGCCCTGACTTCGTGCTCACCCTCTAGGCTGAAAAGCCGGCTTTTTTAGCCTACGCTTGATTTCCTCTGCATCTGATTACTGGAGCTCACTCTCCTAGAAGCTGAAAGCAAGCTGTGCATACATTAGCAAGGGATGGAGCAGCTCTACCTCCAAACAAGAGAAACTGCTAACAGCACATCATTCTAGGGATCCACGTGAGCACTTAGCTTCTCACATTCTCCAAGTGGATCCACAGGCCTGGTTCATTCAGGATGTGAACAAACCAAAACCTGGCTTGTCCATCTGTGACCCACTGAGGCAGCTGTGCTCAGCTGGCACTGGCTGTGTTGTGGCAGCAGTTGGAGGATCCCGGGTAACTGAGGCAAAGGTGAGCGATTTTCTGGTAACAGCCAGAAGCAATAAGAGGGGGTAGGACTCCCAGGTGTAGCAACTGAGACCTCTGCTGCTAGCACTTTGAGGGAAGTCTCAAGAGCCCAGCACTAGTCAGGAAACACTACCTCACCCCTGGGAATTTCTGAAGGTTGAATCTACCTGCTCCTGGTTCAAGTTATGGTGCAGGAAGGAGCAGGGAGCACAGAGGCCTGGTATTATTGATACCCTGGCATCGTCAGTCAGGCCTGCTGCAGGCTGTGACATTTCCTACAGCGTTACCCTTTCCACTGCTTTTCCACACTCTACAGCTGGCTGCTTATTCTCTGTGGCTAGGGAAAAGCTCCTGGGAGGAGATCCTGGTGAGGCTAGACTGCTTCCCAGCAGGGCGTGCATCTCCCTGCAGCACAGCTTCCCCAGTGTTTGTTTTCAATCTGCAGTTCAATGAGCTCTGTCCTTTACCTGGAGCCTTGATGCTGCCACGGAAGGTGTGAGAAATGCCACAGATGGAGGTCAAATTGCAAAATCAGGCAAGGTGCTGGGATTGGCCAGCAGAGGGCACTGCTGCCTGGGAAGCTGGGGTCTTTCTCACTCCAGGACAAGAAAAAAGTGTGCACCCAGCACATTCCCTGCAGCACAGGTTGTCACCCAGGATGTGACCTTTTAGGGTGGGGGTGAGCAAAATTGAGCCTGGAGGCTGGATGCAGCCTGCCAGGCCATTCTGTCTGGCCTGCGGGGCCCCTAAGAAAATGAATATTTATCTGTCCTGGGCTGCCTGTCATGCAGTCCTCGATTGGCTTGCCAAAACTCAGTAAGCAGCTCTCTGCCCAAAATAATTTCCCACCCCTGTTTTAGGGTGAAGGTGCTGGAAATTGAAGGGTAGCTCCAGAGCCCCCGGCCTCATAAGCATTTCATTGCAGTTGTCAGTGGGCTCCTGCAAGTGTATGAGATGAAGTCTGAGCTGATGCATTAACGTTCATGCTTTGTGATCCCAGGGTGCAGATATTTGCACCTGGACTCTGCCATCGCCAGCTCCTTGCAGAGAGAGGAAACATCAATCCAGCACCCACCAGAAGGCAGCAAGGAAGAAGGCAAGAGCAGCTTCCCAAGGCAGACTCGAGACTCACACTAGCGATGGTAAAACCAGCATTGGAGGTCTTGCTCTCTGGTTGCTTGTTGAGATGGTGCCAAGGAGTAGAGGGGTATCCCTGACTCTATGCTGCCACCCAGTGACCAACTGGGTCACCCCAGACGTTGCTTCCTGGCAGAATTGTGCCCTCCCTGCAGCCAGCCTCCCGGTCTGTTCATCTCCTGTTCCCATATCCAGTTCTGCTTTTCCAATTTCAGTCCTTCTGTTCCTTACATCTCACCCTCCTCCACAGTGACAGGCCCCTCAGTGCTACTTCTCCCTTCCTAGTTTCTGCTTTAGTCTCCTGGTCTTTGCCTACCTTAGCAAGGTCTAAGGCAGCAGCTCCCAATGTTGGTCACGATCCAACGTGGGGTTGCAGCATCAGCAGATGGGGTCGCGGGGGCAGGGGTTGTGGGTTGGGAGTGAAGGACCATGCTGAGGAAATGCAGTCATAAATGGGGTCAGGCTGAGGCAAAGTTTGGGAAGCACTGGTCCAGGGTGTGTTACAGAGCTGCTAGCTATGCGTGTCGTTCCTCCAGCTGGTGCCTGCACAGAATGCTCTTGTGAAGGAGCGTGTACCCTCTGGCAGGGCTCTGGCCGTGGCTCTGGCCTTCCACACTCCTTGATGTATATTTGGGTTTGGGGCTTGATATCCTAGAGATGCTTTCAATAAGGGACTGGGGAGCTAGGGCTGTGAATGCAGTGCAAGAAGCACCAGCTGCAAACAGCTGCCTGCTCCAGGGCTGTGTAGGAGAATGCTGATTCTCTGTGTCAAACATAGCTCTGTACAGGGACTGTGCTCCATCCTCAGGTGAAACTGCGACCAGGGAGGTTAGCTTGCCTTTCAGAGAAATCCAGTGTTTTCTCAGCTGAAAAAGCCATAGCCCAAGCTTTGCATTTTTTTCATCTCCATACTGCTGAAAGGAAGCCACATAAGACAGCCTTCCAGAGACAGGCTCTGCTCTACCTGCCAGTGCAGGACCCAGTCTCAGAGACAATACCAATCCCCAGCCTCTTCACGTGTGTCCTGATTACTAGCTCCCAAGCATTTCTAACAGGACATACAGGAAGGCCACCCACTTCTTGATGAACCTCTCTCTTCTTCCTTGAACACCTTGCCGAGTTTCAGATCTTTGGGGTTTGATACCATCAGACAGAAACTTGATTCAGCTCCATAAAGGGCCCCTCTCCTTCCCCCTGCCCTGCTCCTTTCAGAATGCATGTTCATGAAATCAGATCTTTCCTTCAAAACCAGGCTATAGAGGGGATTCTGGTGCAATGTTGAAGGAAGTGCTGTGTCCAAGAAGAGGTGGCTTGAGATTCATCCAGGTCCCCAGAAAACTCTAACAGCAATAATAAAAAACAATTTCAAGTTGAGGAGGTTGACACTTAAGGATACCATGCTGTTGCTGTCCTGGGGGACTGGCATGCAGCTCTCAACTTCAGAGATCCTTACTTTGGTGAAACAAACATACCTGCTGACCTCAAATACCTGTGGTTCTGTGTGTGAACTAGTTGCTTTCCACTGCTTTTGCTATGTCTGCAGTGCTAAGCTCAGAAACCAGTGAAAGTCTAGGACTTGCAGCCTGGTATACCTCAAAGGTGCATGCATGACACAAAGTCACCTTTCAAATTGCATGAAGGTCCTTGTGGTGTGAAAAGTGCTACACCAAGCCCTTCCGACTGCTGAGATAAGTCTGCTCCAGGGACAGCGTGAACAGCCACAGGGCACTTTTCCTGTGTACCACCCTTCTACCCTGCCTTGTGCCTGCTCCACAGGGGATGCCCAGGATGGCTGTTGAAGGGGAGAGGCCTTTGGGTTTCAGTCCAGTTCAGGCCTTAGCCTCTCCCCTGAAATTATCAGTTATGAGGCCAATCAGTGCCAAGTGTGATGAGGGTATTCAGTCACTAAGAGTTGGTCAGAAAGCCACCCCACACCCTGCAGCTCTAGACAATTTAGTGAATAGCCATCAGGGCCAGGGACAGACATTACACATAAACTGGTTTAAGTGGTCAGAAACTGCTTTAAACCTATAACAGAACAGATGTTCACTGCTCATCAACCAGTTTGAAAATGGCTGAAACTGGTTTGAGATAAACGTGGTTGAATGTAGTATCAAACTTAACTGATTTGGCTCAAACCAGTTTATGCGTTGTCACAGTCCCTTTGCTAGGTTTTAGTTAGATCAGAGACTTCCAGCATCGCGACATGCTGTCTGGGCTGGGCGCTCTGCTCCAAGCCATCCAGGCTGGCCCTGCCCCTCTGCTCTGCAGCCCAAGCAGAGACAGCCAGGGGCAGGGGTCTGGCCAAAGATGGGCCCTTAATTCCCCTTTCTGGTGCCACCAACAGGGACCCGAGCTGGGTCTGCCCTCACTCCCCACTCGCTGCTGCAACAGGGGGACACAGTGGCTCCTGAGGCATCGTGGGGCAGGAGCAGAGTTAGTTTCCTCTCTATCCCACCGGCAGCCAGGTGGCTCCCTGCCTGGAATAGGTCCCTGGCTGCCAACTCCACCAGAGGCTGGAGGAATATCTCCATCCCTGCCCCAGCAGGGGCCCTGCCTGGCCATGCCCCTCCCTGCCACTGTGATGGGACAGGCAGAGCCCTTACTGGGGGCAGCAGCCCCTGTCACACTGGGGGAGAGCGAGCCCCTTCCTGGCAAGGGGCTGTGCTGCGGGCTCAGGCTGCGCGTGGCACCACTGGGGTGTGGAGTGGGCCAGAGCCCTGCAAGCCCCCGCAATGCTGCCGCTCTCCACTGCCGCTCTGCCGGCCCCACAGTGCAGCCCTGCCAGGACCGTGATGGGCTCCTGCCTGTTGGGCACTCGTACTCACTGCTCCATGCTCCAGCTGCCAGACAGGGGCAGAGCCAGCCCCTGCAGCTCATTCTGTGCCAGAGCATGTCATTTATTCAGCCCCCATTATTCCCCCGCCCCGAGTTTCAGCTGCAGCCCGGCCAGGCAGACCCTGAGGCCAGCAGCTGAATAAGCCCCTTCCTGCCGGGAGAGGGCTTGCTCCAAGCACAGAGGGGCTGCTCGCACCGCACCTGTGTCTGCCCAGCCTGGCTGCTGCTGCCCTGTGCTCAGAGGGGCAGAGACAGGGTTATTCCTCCAGCCTCTGGCGGGGTGGACAGCTGGGTGGGGACCTATGCCAGGCAGGGAGCCACCTGGCTTCCAGTGGAGAGAAGAGGGAAAATTAACTCTGCTCCCTTCCCCGTGATGCCTCAGGGGCCATGGTGCCTCCCGCTGCAGCAGCAAGAGGGGAGCAATGGGGGAGTGCAGGCAGACCTGACTCGGGTCCCTGCTGGTGGCACTGGGAGAGGGAATTAAACTCATCTCTGGCCAGTTCGGCCTGGGCTGGCCATACCTCCCCCCAGCACAGCTTCCCTGCAGCCAAGGGCCAGCTCTAGCACCTCCTATACCTGGTCTGAGCAACTGCAGGCATGTGCCCACATTGTCTCAGTCCAGAAAGCATGTTTGTCCTGTTACAAACCAGTTCAGCCCAGGCAGGTTAGACTAACCTGCAAAGGTTGGATCAGTTCAGGCTCCAGCTTTTTGAATGTCTGTCCATAGCCCAGATAACAGAACAAGTGGATTGGATTTGAACCAGTGGTAAGGAGGGGAAATATTTCCCTGAAAACATCCATTCTCCTTCACTTGTTTTGCTTCACATCAGTTCTGGAGGCATCCCTCATCCCCATTACAGCTCCCAAGTCCTCCTCCATCCCCCCCAAGCTGTTTTGTACTTGGATGCACGGGGAGGCTGTGTTCTCTTCCAGGAGACAGAGCAGAAGTGCGCTGGCACCGGGGGTCCCCGGTCTTTGCATGCAAAGCCCAGGAGTCTGTGATTGGGGTTGCATTTGATCAAGGACTGTCATCTGATTTTATCCTTGTTACCTACTCTAGAGTCCTACACCAGCGATTAAAAGTGCCTCCTGAGAGGCAAAGCTGGAGCTGGTTATCATGGGTTGTCCCCACATCAGTCTCTGCAGATGGACACCCCCATTTTTTTGGAGCTGAATGGATTTCAATTGTCTCAAAAAAAATCAAAATGAAGGCTTTCTTGTCTTTAAGAGCTGCATTTACTGTCGTGGTATTGGTCAGAACCAAAATGACCAAGGATGAAGAAGAATGGATGCCTTCAGTGACCTGCAACCAGTGAAGCCAGGCCAAGATGTTGGGACACAAACTCAGTGCTTTGTGCCCCAGCTCAGGCATCAGAACTTAATCAGGGGCCTCGACTCACATGTAAGGGATTTGTCCGTCCACTGAGGTGCACTTGATCATTGGCACGGTGCCACCTGAGCCATGTGCCATAAGGAGTCAAGAGTTTCTGCACTGTAAGCCATTAAAAGTGGAGATGGTTATGACCTGCGGTCTGTTCCTTTTCCATTCAGGCTGATGTTGTAGTCTTCCGTCAAAGACCTCTGGAGCAAGAAGTCTGTTAGGATATATCTAAAACAACTTCTGCAAAATAAGCTCTTGGGCAAACTTGACAATAACCCCAATGGTGCTGCCTGCAGAAGGGAAGGGAGAAAAGTCATCAGCCTTAAGCAAAACAAAACACAGCAAAAAAAAGTCCGTTCAGTAAAATGCCCCATGAACTGTCCCTGCAGCCTTTGGAAAAGCAATGGAGTGCAAGGCTCCTACTGTGAGATGTGAGCACTGATCATCACTAGGTGGCAGAGTGAGCCTGAATGTGTGACCACAAAAAAATTCCACTTCTGGGTGTGGGTGTGCTGCTGAGGGAGACCTGAAGGGGAAGGGACTGGGCTGTAATAGGAAAATCCCTCTGTCACCTCACCCTTCCTTAATGCTAAGCAAATAAAACAGGCAGCCATCTTTTAGGACCCCAGGAAGCACCAGGCTATGGTGGGATGTTATAGTTGGGATGATCCTGCTTTGAGCAGGGGGTTGGACTAGATGACCTCCTGAGGTCCTTGCAGCCCTCGTTTTCTTTGATCCTCTGAGGGGACTGCAGTGGGTACCGGCAGCCTGTCACCCATATGCAGGTCTGGAGTCAGCCCCACGGTCACCAATAGTGGGGCCAGCTGGGAGTTAGTCTGTGGCCCCTTCAGTCCTTGGCCCACCTGCTGTAACTGCTCAGCAGAGAGCTAATGGCAGCAGGGGAGGTCTCGGATGTGGATGTGTGTGCTCTTCCTGGATGAGCGCAAACCAACTGCTGCAGCTTCCTTAGCCTGACAAAGGCATTTTGAACCCGAAAGCTTGCTTAATAACTGTTCTCCAACCATCTGGGTTGGTCTAATAAAAGAGATCAAATGCACCCAAGGAACCTTGTCTGCCTATGTCCTTAGACCAACACGGCTACAACCCAAACCCCTGGACCCTGAAGGGGGCTTTTGTCAGGGTTTTGTGGCTCATGAAAGTCTCCATAGCTCCCACTACACAGCCTTGTGGTGCTGTATCCTGTCTCCTGCCTGTAATAGTGCCAGGTTGTAGGTAGGCACAATAGGTAGGCACAGCCCCCCCTCTTCTTTGGGGGGCTGGCAGGGAGGCAGCATGGTGTGGGGTGAAGTTGGGGCTTCAGAATATGAGGTGTAGGAGTGAATAGGGGACCCCGGGGTAGGGGCAATATGGTGTAAAACCATTGCTGCAGTCAAGCAGAGTTGCCAACCAAATACATTTTTTTATGCACAATCTACAAACTTTTTCCTAACAACCAAATATTATTACTGTGGCTGATGTTAAAACTTCAATTTGAACCTGCCCCTAGCAGAAGAGTTACATTTATATTATGTAGACCATATATTGAAATCATCCATCAGTAAAAGGTTTGCAGACTGCCAGTAAAAAAAGCTGGATGGTAAGATCCTGGGGCAGTCAGTTCCCAACAGAGGGTTGTATGTCACAGAAAAAATTCCTTTTGGCACAGACAGCTCAACCAGGAATTTGCTTTCCAGACTTGCTGCAGCCTTCAGTGCTGCAAGGTGGTCTGGGCATACGTAACTGCCCTCTACGTGACTTTCCTCCCTTTCAAATGTTCACCACCACTCCCCAGGGACCTGCTCAGCCCCGTGGCACCTCCTGGTCTCCAGTGCCAGTCTTGGCACCATGTTCCCTACAGCACCTGATTCTTTCTTCGGGGTCCCCTACCCAAGTGCAGATCTAGCCCAGCCTTGCTTATCTTACGGGCTCAGGCTCAGGGTAGAGCATGAAGTGACTTGGTTAAATATGACATAGGTGAGCTGAGAGACCAGGACAAACCCTTTGGAGAACATTGTGGTTTCCAAATGGGAATCCCCACAGAAAAAAAACCTCTTCTCTTCCCCTGGGTTTGCCTCTCCTTCCTCTGACTCTTTCCTTCGCAGTTTCAGAGGGTCACCTGAAAGCATGTACAGTGGTATCTCCACCCCCCATCCACTAGTTTCTCTTTCCCTTCCCTGTGGCTTCATGACCGTTTTTCCCCTTCTTGGCCTAGTATCTCTGTTTTCCCACTTCCGTAGCCGGGGACACCCACACACTATCTCCTTCCCCAGCCCCATGCTGAAGCCTATTTATATAGAAGCCCTTGTCTCACTTAGCCCACATGAGAGTGCAGGGGCTGCCAGCTCCTGGAGCCCGTCATGTTTCTCTGTGGCCACCAGCTGCCTGAAAGAGGATGCCTACTGCTCTGGCTGCTCCCGTCTGTTCTCAAAGCACAGCTCAGTGGGGAGGTGAGCCCACAGCCTCTGCCCTGCCAGCAGGTAAGGCTAATCACCCAGGATCCTTTGTGATTTGGTGGCCAAGCCAAGTCCCCACTGGGCATAAGATGGGTTGTGCAGCTTGTGTCCACCCCCAAGGGCCTCACTCAGGAGCAAGAGTTTAAAGCCAGATGGTGAAAATCTACCCTACCCCCCTTCCGACACTCTGAGCTCCTCAATTTTGTGGCACTCGTGGGCCCATCTGTGCAACCTCCCCCCTTACCCCTTCTTGTAGCTTTCTGCTACAAAGACTTTTGGGTCTCTGAGCCTCAGCTTCAGTCTCTGCCTGGTAAGCTCCTTCTCCTCTCCCTCTTTCTCTTGACCAGTAGCTTTATGCCCAGGTACTTTCATTTCACCCTCCACATTGCTGTTGCCCCTCACTTGCAGCAGCCCCTAGCAGTCAGGCACGGTCCCAGGGAAGCAGCTCAGCATAGTACTAGCTGCTGTGTCTATTAGAGGTGCGGTACAGAAGCTGTGGACATGAGGCTAGGAGGCACCACCTCCCCAGATGCCTTTTGTTACCCTTGTACTCTGTCCAGCCTTGCTCACCCCTTTCCTGTGACCCAGTCCACTTTGTTGTGGAGGGAACGGTGAAAAGCAGAGCTAGAGCTACTGGGGAGAGGGGTCAGAGCAGAGGGGCTGAGGAGACTGCTTGGATCTTCTTCAGCGCAAAATGTTGGCTTTCCTCTTCCTTGGGAGATACTGTCATGGTGCAAAGCCCATCCCAGGTCCCCCTAGGGCAGGGAGAGCTCCAAGTACTCACCTTTCCTTCACAGAGCCACTGTGCATCTGGTGCTAACACTGGACACGGCCCCCTGGCATTCACACAAGTGATCTTGGAGTGTTTCAAACAAGGAGTGATGCTTGTGGTTCCCATCCAGTGACTCTGATATCTATTGGTGTTCATACCCACCTTCTCACTCTCTTAGACAGTGGCTGCCAAAAATTAGCTGAATCATTTGACATTTGAGGGCTGGCTGCGGCTACCAAGGGCTTGCGGTTTCTCATTGAGGACTCAGGAATGACTAAGCAGGTTTAGCTAGAGACCTTCTTGCCTGCTCCTCATCTCTTTAAGGGCTGAGCTTGGGGAGTGGGTCCTGGCAGAGTGGAGCCATCTGGAAATGCAGCCCTATGAAGCCAAGGCCCCGGAGAGCAGCTTGCAGGCTCCACTCACTCATCTGCAGCCTGGTGACTTCAGATGATCTGTCTGTAATAATGATGATACTTGTGCCTGCTTCATGAATGACCCTGGCTTTTGTGCTTTGCTTTTCTTAGTAGTTGGGGGGCATGGAGGATCCGTGTGGGGACTACGAACTACCAACCCATTGCAGGCATGGGAACTGTCCCAGGAGAGAGGGCCCTGAGCAGCACAAAGCAATAAACTGGGACTTTCCAGTGCTTCCACGAAGACAGCAATGCAGCTCCCACTTTACCTGAGAAAGTTTAGTCTTGAGTCCTAACACTGCAAAAGAGTTTTCTAGCCACTGACCACTTGTTCTTGGGCTACAAGCAGTGTGTGAGAGTCTCATGCCTGGATCTCACCCCACAGTACCGGATTTGGGAGTATGGGACCTGTACTTGTGTCCTGAAGGTTGTATGCAAGATAAATTCCAAACAGCTGGAAAATGGATATTGTGGGGGAGCATCAGAGCTAGGCAGTGCTGAAATGAGGTGTGAGCTGTGCTTGTTCCTTCTGTCATTGACGGCTTTCCCTGTTTCTCCACAGACCACACCTCAGGTGTCATGTCAAGGTTTGAGTCTCCACACATTCCCAGAGGAGCTTGGACCTGAGGTTAAGCAGCTTGACCTGTCAAACAACTTCATCCATAACCTGACAGAAAGCTGCACTTCACAGTTCAGGCAGCTGGAGCACCTGAATATATGCTTCAACCAGCTGGAAACTGTGTCAGAAATGGCCCTGGCTCATCTCACTCATCTTCACACTCTCCTCCTGGCTGCAAACAACCTTGACCGGAATTATTTCACCAATGGAAGAGCCTTCAGGCGGCTGAGAAGTCTGGAGACCCTGGACCTTTCAGCAAATAACTTGGACAGTGATATGGCAGCCTGGTACTTCAGTAATCTCACCTCCTTAAAGAAGCTGGATCTGTCTTGGAATAAAATGACTAGGTTGCCAGGGGGTGTCTTCCAGGGTATGCTGAAGCTGAGAGAGATCAATCTTAACAACAACTTGATCGTGGAGATAGAAGAAGGTGCATTTGAGCCTCTGGTAGGCTTGAAGGTGGTAAATTTAGCTATGAATTCCCTTCACTGTATCTCAGGCTTCAGCCTCACACAGCTGCAAGTGCTAAACCTTAGCTACAATGCCTTGGAGTTCTTTGCCTCAGAACAGGGGGAGGAGAACTACCAGCTTCAGGTGCTAGATCTGAGTCATAACAGCCTGATATACTTCCCAAAGCTCCCCAAGCTGCACCACCTCACGCACTTAAACCTCTCCGACAATGCCATCAACTCCTTGGCGCCAAACTCTACCACTACAGCTGAGTTCACCCAGTGGCATGAAAAAACAGTGAGACCTAACATGTCCTTGGATGTTTATAATATAGCAGCTAGCCTGGCAAAGGTGACTGACTTAGATCTCAGCAATAACCAGCTGAGTTTGTTCCCATTTACTTTCTTTCACAATCTGAGCTCTCTCCAAAATCTCAATATGGCTATGAACTGTCTCCAGAATATGGCCATGGAGTCTTCTGATGGTGACATTGAGAGCAACAAGCCAGTGGCAATGCAGAGACCTGTCCTTTCTGTGCGTTCACTGGATCTCCAAAGCAATTCAATTCGTTCTTTGCCACGTTGGTTTTTTGACATGCTGCCCAAACTGGAAACAATTGACCTTGGTTCCAACAGCCTCCAGCCTTGCCAGAGCTGTGACACTAATGAAAGAGAAGTTCTTATGGAACATAACTCAGCTCACAAAGGTAAGTGCACATCTTTCTGCAGCATATCTCACTTGAAGCATCTAAGTTTACGTAGGAACAACATTGTAAAGCTGTATCCCTGTATGTTTAACCAAACCTCTTTGGTCTCTTTGGATCTGTCTGAGAATGAAGGCTTGTCCATGCCAAAAGGATCCCTGGACAGTTTGGAATTTTCTTTGCAGAAGCTCTCTCTGAGAAGGAACCAGATGGACAACTACATGACAGAGTTGCCTTGTCTAAAGATGCTGGAAATATTAGACTTGTCAGACAATAAGCTAAGTCATTTGCCCCCTGGCCTTGTATGCTCTCCACTGGAACACCTGGACATTCGCAGTAACTACCTTCAGGACTTAGAGGAACCTGCCGCTGTGCACTGGTCTAGCAGCCTCAGATATCTGTTTGTTGCTGGCAATCCATTCAGCTGCTGTGCACTGAGCTGGCTGGATGTTTTACAGGCAACCAGTGTGAGTATGCTGGACCTGAATGAAACACTGTGCTCCTACCAGGATCAGAACAGAACCTTCTCTGTCAAGATAGCTAGCAACCCTAGGCACCTCTGTCCTGGTCAGAATGAAACTAGCTTCTTAGCTGCACTGTTGGTGGTGATGGTTCTCTGCCTTCTGTTTCTCACCTTTGGGATATGCCACCTTCTGAAAAAGCATAGGAAATTACAAAAGTACTTGGGATGCAGGAGCAATAGAGTGGACCCTATTCCTTGTCATCTAGACAGGGAGAAGAAAACTCAACAGATACCAGCAGACAGTGTTACAAAAGTATAGTACTGCATGGAAGAGAGGGAATAATATCTATACGCACAATAATAGTATTGTATATCAGGCACCTTCTTGTCACTGATCTCTTAAGGACTTCACATAAGGCAATAAAACATGAACTATAAGTGTGCTAAATCAGATCTATGTGCTGTGCTCCATCTGGCTGCATGTATGTTATTTTTGTCACATCTGTGTAAGGCAAGTGAGGCTGGCAGGAAGCTGATCCACCTTGGGAAGGAGGAAATGCTTGTTGTGGAATCCTTGGAGTTCTGCAGAAAGATTCCCCCAGTTCTGCCCTCAACTCCTCACTTTTTCTAACTGAGGATCCTTTGCCATGACACCAAGGCCCAGGCTGTCTGAAGCAATCTGCCTCTTCTGCCCCTCCTTAAACCCACTGTCTTTTTCTGAGAAGATCATTCTACAGTAATGACTCCAAAACCAACAGCTCCTGGTAGCAGTGATACAGCTGTGGGCGTGGAAGGGAGGGGTTGGCTTCTGGTTTCAGAATCCCAGGGTGGTGGTTGACATCAGTCACTACCCGTTTTTATCTCTCTTTCCCCAATTTGCATCCAAACTGTTCTGAGTCCGTGCTTCTTAGAATTGCCTCTGAGCAGCCCACGGCACGTCGAAGGCAGCTAACCACATTCGTGAGCAGCACTAACAGTCTACCTCAGCACCAAGTACTTGACATGAGGAGTCTCAGCCTCTGTGTCTGGTGTCTACTCAAGAGGTCAGAAGGTTTCCAAGCTCACGAGCAAGTCTTCAGGTGCGGTATGCTCAAGATTTTCAACCGAGCCAAACAAGTTGCAGGTCAGGAACTGTCATAAAGCTGCAATGGCAGCAACAGCCTGTGACATCTCCCTTAATCGTGAGCCATTGCTGTGGGGTAGTCTTGCTCCAGGGAAAACAGAGCCATTTCTGAGGAAGCTACTAAGACCACCAGCACCCATTTATGTCTAGAACTTGCTCCCAGTGCTTATGATCCCCCAAAATCATCCATCTATTTAAAGGGCTGATGCTGTGGGGTAAGTAGACGAAAGGACTGATCAGGACACAGTGAGATGGGGCTTCTGATCCCATAGTACCAAAAGGACTGATCTGTAGCTGCTCAGCCTCCCCTGCCCGGACTCAAGCCAGGAATCAAAAGCTCTCTAGCAGAGCCGGGTTGAGCAGAGCTCTGACTGACTTTGCATGTCTTCTCATAGAGACAGGAACGAGCTTAGAAAGGGCCTGAGATGTCCTGCTACTTAGTGCCAGGACTTTCCAGTGTGTCCACTCCTTCACCTTTATGCCCACACACAAGCAGTTACTTGCAAGGTCCAAGACAGTGCAGGTGAAGAAGAAAAAAGATTGCAGAGTCTGTTTCTGACTTTTCAGGTCACTTCAGTTCTAGTCTTTACAACCCACATCATAGTCCTGAGTAAGATGCCTGGACTACTCACAAGCCTCGGGCTATACTCAGCTGGAGCTGCGGACAGCAAGTAGAGCCTTGGAAAGGACTAGAATTATTCATTAACTGTCTGTAAATGGATTTCAACTTTTATTGAACAACAAACAGCATGTTTCTCCCCCAAATGTTTGCCTTGGGTCTATACAGCTGTGGCTGCTGCCTTCTGTGCCAGGACAGACTATCAGCCTTCATCATAACTGGGAAATCCCTGCCTTGTATCCCCACCCTCTACCCCTCAGACACACACAGCCACACGTACTATGTTTATATAAAACCCAGCCTTGTTCCCATGGCATCTGTATCGTATTGCTTGGTCCTGTATATGTTCAACTCATTCTTGTTCCTGCTCCCATCCCCACCCCTCCAGCCCCAACACATGCCTGGTCCATCTCCTGCTCCACTGTGTGCCCACACTAACATAGTGATGATGAAGCACTTTCAGCTAGGTACTGGATAAGAAGCCAAAGAGCAGCAGGGAGCTCTGTTTCCACTGATCACTCTTGTGTTTTTCCCTGCCAGGCTCTTTTGTTGTACATGGATTTGTCAGCTTGCTCAAATCCAAAGCTCTCTGGCACACACTGTGCTTTTGTGTTTGTCAGTAAAGTGTTGTATATATGCCAACTGTGTTTATAAATAATCAGAACCAACCCAGCTTCTGGCTGCTCCCAGGAGCTGAGATTTCTATGCAAGCGAAGGTAACTGAGAGGAGGCAGGCGTCGTCTACGTATTGTGGTTGTGGTGACATCAGAGGGGCTTCATGGCATTTTCTGGACCAGATCCCTGCTGTTGATTTTGATGAGTGTCCTGATACTACCAGGATTCATTTTACATGGCCTCTTTGTCAGCTGTATCCCTTACTGAACCCACTTCAAGGCTGTCCTGTCTATGCATTTCATTATATTCAGATTTGGCTTTCACACTGCACCTGTCCCTTCCCTGTGCAGAAGACTTTGGCACTATATGTTCTGCATACTCTGACACAGGGCAGTTCTGCTGTGCCCAGCTGAGAGCCTTGCTAGCAGTTTGTCCAGTGCCCAAGAGCCAAACCAGCTGCCACCTTCCATAAAAATGGACCAATTACAGGCACCTTTGCCTTTAATCTGAAGGAACAGTCTGGGGAGACTGCACCCATCTCAGGCTGTGAGCGAGTCACCTGAGTATTGCATTCATCCCTGTAAGCTCCCTGGGACATAGCCATGTATCTGAGATAATAGTGGCTGCAGCTGCCTGCAAAACTCTTGTGTGCTGCCCTTGCTCCAAGGGCTATCCTGTAGCATGTCTGCCCTGCTCTAATGCTGGCAAAGATGCAAGAAACAGTCTCCAAAGGCTCAAGGTGCTTTATTCCCTGCTGCCCAGTTTATCAAATATACACTTGGGATATAAGGAAGGGGCAAGTTTTTCCCATAACCCTTAGCAGTTACATAGTGCAGTGTCAATTGAGCATTTTACAGCCTTTAAGGGCCATGTTTCTGTGAGGATATGGGGACTCTGTGTCCAATGTAACATTCTGACTGAGGTAACGGAGTTCATGTCAGGAGATGGCTGCCCTTGGTTGGATGGTTGGTTGGTTTTATATGTCTCTTGGGTTATACAGCATAATGCAGGGACAACCAAGCTAGCTCTGAACAAACCTGTATAGATGTAGAACTAGACTCTGCTCAAACTACAGAGATTCTACTGAAAACCAGCTACGCTGCATCTGATGTTCAAGCCAACTTGATTGGAATTAGCCCAGCTCTCTATCCACGGCACTGCACTGTGCGAGCAGATGTACTCTGTGTGACTGTCTCTCAGGTGTTGTTGACAAATGTTGTTGTGTCCTTCCCTGAGCAGGGCCAGTTTCTAACCCTTCAGGATTGTCTTTTGAACTGAAAATGCTCCGGAGCAAAGAATTAGCTGAAGTCAAGGATAATCGATGTTTTCTTACATGTCAGTAGGCCAGGGGTTTGGAGCACTAGAAAACCACCGAGGGCAGAACAAATAAGATATTAAAAGGTGAGTGCATAAACTGGGGAAGACTCACAGAAATGCAGGCAGCTTTGAGACAGAGAGGGAGAGATGTACTTCCTTTGATGGACAGTGGGCTGGTTTCAGTTGAAGAATGACCTGAAGTCAGAAAAGGCAGGCAGAACTGGGAAAACTCCCTGGATCAGAAGACAGGAGGTGAGGTGCAGAAGGAGGATCTTGAAGAATCCCAGCAGACAAGACCCCAGTCCAGTGAATGTCCCAGAAGGTGAGAAAATTAAAATGGGAATGCATATGGGTTGTATTGTTTTTGTGCAGACTTGTGTATTTCTTGCACTTCTTGGTAAAGAGCAAGGGTTAGAATCATAGTAAAGTGTCTTAAAATTCTGTGTGAGTGAGTGTGTGAATGCTATGTACTACTTTATCACATGCCTCAGAAGAGGTAACCTAATTCCAGACTGTGCACATTACTAGAATTTCAGGAGAGGGTGCTTAAATGGCATTGTGAAGGTCAGCACTGGTCCTGAGACGCCGAAGCAATTGGACCATGGGGCTTCATGTCCAGGAAGACAAACAATCAGAAAAAGTGCCAGAGAAGCCAAGGGAACAAACAGTATTGAAGCCTCCCGAGGCCAATGAACGGTTGGAGCACACCAGCCCACTGGCTAGAGAGCCACCACAGGGGTGTCCAACAGGCAAGTGCTCAACCAGATTGGAGTTGTTCTTCAATAGAGTTGACTAACAGGAGGCAAAATGTGAATAAAGACAAAGTTTGTAATACCAATGCACCGTAACCAGTCAGGGAAAACTCTAGGTTCCCTTGCTATTTTTCATGTTAAGTGGCTTCCTACAGCTGACTAGAATATAGTTTTCCCCAGGCACAAAAGGGCCTGAGATTTCCAGTAATTTTCAAGTAAAAAAAATCAGCAAACTGAAAAAAAGGAAAACACCAGTTCCAGTCATTTTTAATTTTTTTAAATATCTTTATTTGCCACTTGCTGAGATTTTGAAGCAAACAGTTGTTTTGAACTGGGAAAGTAGAGATTTTTTTGGAACTGCCCAAAGGAAATGCTCTAGCAACCTCAGAACCGTCTTCCAAAGTGGTCACGCTGAGACAAACAGCAAAACTGATTCTTTCCTGTGAATTGTTCCAGACTTTTACAAATCAGCATTTTCAAAGTGGGGGGAAAGGTTTTTTGTCAAAATGTCCAACCAGCCCCACGGTTAGTTCATATAAATGCAGCCAACTGCTTGTCTTCTGTGTAGTTTTACCTCTTGTTAGCGAACTTGAATGAGAAACGCATCCCTTGTCCCTGCAAAAAAGGTCTAAGTCAGAGGTATTAAACTCCCCCTGAGCCCTTGGCCAGATCTAGACCGTAGGGATCCTCACATGCTGGGTCCTGTCTGGGGTGGTGGCGGGGCTACAGCAGATGGCCACAGGCACAGGTTGACCATTGTTCACCATTGGCTACACACCTAAATTCCTGGCCTGCTGGTAGTCCGATGGGCTCTGCAGAGTGGCTCTGTGGGCCAGGTCCTGCCCGCAGGCTGTGTGTTGGAAATCTCCCATCTAAATGAACCTCCCAGGCTGAGTGAGGTGACCAGTGAATAGGCAGTTGTCACAGCCTCTTGTGCTCTTTCTGGGGTCACTGGGTCTGGAAAACCCTGCTGTGCTCATGAACCTCTGTCCTTGGATTTTAAACCGCTTTCCCCCGCATGAAGATTCATGTTTTGAAGTGTTTCTAGCTGAAGTGATGTTTGTTCTGTGCATGAGGGACACAGGGACCTGTTTTACGGTTAGCTCCTTTCAGCTTGGTGAACCCCTGTGAGTGTCCTGTATGGAGACAGAGCCGATGTGTCCTTCTCGGTTGCGTACGCATCCTTTGCTGCAGACCACGGTGCCTCCATTTCGCTAACACTCAGTAAGTACTGCTGCTTGTTCCAGGTGAGTCAACAAAACTCCCTTGGCAGCTCTTTGGAATTGGAGGTGGCGTGGGGTTTTATACATGGTACTTCTTTCCTCAGCAATGGGACCCAGGAGGGACTAGAACCTGCTGCAACACACCCAGCATGGAGTCTCAGTAAGAGCAAGACTTCCTCCTCAGAGACCAATGTGAATCCTCAGAGACCAATGTGGAGGCAATTTCCAAAGTCTCCTGCATTGCAGCATCCTCTTAGAATCTCCCTCCTGGTGTGCGTGTAATGTCCCCTGCTCACATTGCTCCAGCCTCGCAGCCCAGGAAAAGCAGAAGTGAAACTGCTCTCGTTACATCCACGTGTGTGCTCCCCAGCAAGGCCCTACCTGCTGCACTTCCTACGCAGCAGTAAGCCTGAGTAAGGCCTGAATGTCAACTTGATGGGTGTAGCCTTGTGGTTGCTGGCAAGAGAGATGCCAGCAGAGTGCAAAGCAGTAGCTCCACAAAACTGCTGAAGACATCAGAGATCCCTTACAGCAGGCATGTCAGACTTATTTAGCCCTACAGCCTGGACCCAGACAGCAGGGCTTCTCGTGGATCAGCACTTGGCACTAACTCCCGGGAACCACGGAGCTGGGACAGCTCCAGAATCCAGGAAGTTAGTGTATTTGCTCCCCATTTTTCTGCTGCCACTCGAGTTGCCAGCACCAACTAACCCCCCCCCCATCTTAGCAGTGGAAAAGAGGGGGGCATGAGTGGTGGCAGCATTAACCCTCTGGGTTCTGGAGCCATGTCAGCAGGATGGCTCAAAAGCTCAAAAGCCCTGCATGCAAAAGGAAGCACCTCCATGGGCTGGAGTGGGCCTGCAAATATTTGACAGCCCTGCCTTAAGAAAGGCACTATAGCCTGCTTCAGTGTGGCGGGCACAGCTGCTTCAGTCCCTCCAACGCCTGACCAAGGGAGCAGGGAGTTCTGCTGCAGGCGTCTGGGTTCACATGAGGTATCTGGATGATGAGCCAGGGAGCCATCATCTCCGCTCGGGGCTGTGACAGTCTGGGATACAGTCAGGCCCTGTGGGAAGTCAGCTAGTCAGGGCTGGCTCTGGCAGGACTCTGCCTCCCATGGCCCTTGCTTTGCTGCCTCTTCTCTGGTGGATTCCCCAGCAAACCAGAAAGAGGAAGGAAGCCTTGCTCCTAAAGGAAAGGCAGCCCCCTCCTCCTGGAGTCCTTGCTTAGAGACTCCTCGGTCCTGGACCCCTAACTGCGTGGCAGGGAGCAGTTGGAGACAAGAGGAAATACTTTCCTCCTGCTGCGAGGTGAAGTGCATTCAGGCCCCACAGGAAGTAGCGGGACTAGCTCAGTGGCATGTGAGCTATCTCAGCATCGCTGGTCTGCATGTGGAGGGGCAGAGATGAGACGTCACCACCACATGACAGCCTGACGTCCCTGAGGTGAGGTGTTTGGTGGCTTTGCATCACTGTGACTCAGAGTCCTCAGGCCCAGCAATGCCAAAGCAAAAGGATCTGATCAACCTCCCTCTGATTCTTGTTCTCTCTGGGGTTTGTTCTCTTCCCTCTACCCATTTCCTCTATGGCTGCCGGACTGAAGGAAACAATTCCCTGGCAGGCCTTTTCTCTCCCACTCCCACCTGGACAATCGTTTCCAGTATACAAGTCTGTCTGGCAGACACCGTCTTGGGGAGTCAAGCAGCTTGAGAGGTTGAGATATGTGACCTGTGCTCCGGTGAAAAGAACCAAGCCAAGCCGCGGTCGTAGCCTGGGGCACGCTGGGCTCAGGAGGATACGTGAGTGTGTCAAACCAATCTCCGCAGGACTCCTTACCGCAGTACTTTCCCCTTACATTTCCATTTGTTTTGGTCTTTTAGTCATTTTTTCTGACAAAGACAATTGGAATGAATTTGATAGCCTTGATTGCAGCGCTTTGCATTGCAGCTTCTTTGTGGAGCTGCACCCCAGTGAGAGGCTGCCTTCGCCAGACTCCCTCTGCCACCCTCCCTGTGGGCTTTAGCTCTGTCTGCTGCTGTGCTCTCTTGGGGGATGATCCCTGCTATGGCCTGCTTATCACCTCTCTCCCTCGGAGGCACATATCTGTGATGGCAGATGGAGACTCAGACTACTGCTTGTTTCCCTGCTCTTTATCCATCCAAGCAGGCTCTTTCTCCCCTCCCACCTGGGCCCACAGACCAGTCAAAGGAGCATCTGGTAGGTAGCAGCTGTAACCAAGCTCCATTTCACTTTCTTTCTGACATGCCTCCCCTCTCCCCCTTGTGTAAGGTTGAGCTAAAAAAGTGAAGCCTGGGAAAGCCCCTTGGGATGCAGTGTGACACAGAAGTGGACGGGTATTTTTAGCACTTAGCCTTTGTTTGTTCCTGGGATTAGGCTGGAAAGAGGAACTGACATCAAATGAAGATTAGCGCTTGCCCTTTTTTACTAGCCAATCATTGTAAGATTGTCCCAGAAAGGGGAGAGAATATTAACTCACATCACCTTTCTAGAGGTCAGCATGTTCCAGTGGGCAGAGGTTGGGGCTGCTTGAGCTCTGCCCCCGGCGCCGATACTGGAGTTGTTATGTGCCCTCAGTATTCACCTTCTTTACCTAACTTTCCCCATCAGAGGCAGGGATGTTAATACTGACTTTCAATGAATGTCATCAGACAGGCAACCCCTGCCAACAGCTGCCCCGCAGTTACCACAGTTATTTCCAAGTCTAGGAAAAACAGCTGGGTTTTGGGTAGCCCTGTGCAGTGATCATTGTCAAATGTCACCTCTTTAATGGTAACCATTTAATTAGCTTCTGTAAATGCCTCACTGTGTCATGGCTGGGCAGTAGTATTGTTTCTTCTGATGTAATTGATCTTAGATGCTTGAAGTGGCTGGGCTAAATGCGCAAGGCTGTGTTATTCATGCCAGCAAGGCACAAATCTCTGTAGACTCTTCTACCATTGACTCTGTCTCTGCTCCTGTGAACTGTACCAGGTTTCTAGTATACATCCTCTGCCCCTCTCTTGGGAGAAGGCAAACTGGAATGGGATTGCTGTGCCCACTGGAAAGGACTCTGGACTTGGTACTGTGTTGGGAATTGATGGGCATAGATGGTAGGCTGTTCTGTGCATTCAGCTCTTTGAGACCCTCACTTGATGGCACTAGCTCTCTAGAAACACACTAGTCTCATTTCTGTGCCCCAGCTACGGGATCTGAAAAGAAGTGCTGCCTCTGCCACTGATTCTTCCTTTAAAAACTGTGCCCAAGCTGAGACCTGCTGGCATTAGCAGCAAATGAAGGAATGCAGTGAACTCAGCAGGACCGGGTCCAGGCTTACCAGCCCAACTGCACTGACCTCAGCACAGACCATCTAGGAACCGAGAGAGAGTGACTGTCTGCCACCAGGTGGTGCCCTCACCTTGCATTTTCCTATTGCTGCTGCTTCTGTGAGCAAGCTGGTAGCTCCGAGGCTGCAGTTGCTGTAACTCAGGAAAATGGTCTGGTGCCTGGATCTATGCTTGGGACTCTGGCCTCAGGCTGAATCAGGGATGGCATATGGGTATAGATTTTGTGAGCTGCTATGAGATTTCTGCCTCATCTTAGGCCAGAATTATACAAGGGCACCCACTCTCTTGCCCTTTCAGTCACTTTGGACAGAATGATGTGCAGAGACAATGCCCAGTGTTAGGACTGGGATGCAAGACATGCACTGCCCTTGGGCCAGGAGTCAGTCTGAGGCATAGCACAGTCTGGTGTGCTCAAGTCACCAGTGCCTTCTTTGCAGCCCTCTTGGAAGGGAGATATGAAGAGGTACATGATAACCAAGAAAGTACAATAGAAAAGGAGGAGAGCAGAGGGGAGAGACAGCATGGAGACGAAGCAGGCTGCTTGCACTGCATAGCCCCTATCCTTGTTAACTGAGGGGTGACCGTGGGGTGGTGAGACAGACCTCAACTTATGTAGAAAGCAAAGGGCTGGTGAGCAAGGGGAAAAGTCTCACAGATCCAGGGCTGTTCGTTGTTTTAAATTCAACAAACTTCATACGGCTGGAAAGGGCTAGATTAATAGTTCTTTGGACCAAGTGGCTTAATGAATATAGCCGAAGCTGCAGCCAGGCAGAGCTCCCACCCTCCACCCCCAACCAAAGTGGTTCAGGCTGCCCTGGAGAGTTTGGCAGAGACCTCCATCCCTTTGGTCTGTCTGCTGAGGCAAGCAGTGCCGGCTGCAGGGATGAGAACACCTTACCACTAGGAGGTGGCCTGGGAAGTACCTACCCCCTCTCCATCAGCCTGCTGACTACTACAGGGCTGGGCTATGGGCCTTCCTTTATCTGACTGAACCCTGTGTTGGGTGTGTTTAGGCTGGGGCCTTGTGCCATAGGCTGGGAGAATACATGGGGTCCTCCTGGACCTGTCCAAGTCAGGATATTCCAGCTGACTTCTCAACTCAGCTCCCCTGGAGTTTCTTCAAGAAGTAGACAAACCAAAGAGTTGCAATCCACTCCAGTGAGGGTGAGTTGCTTGCCACTTAGCCACCTAAACGCTCCTTTCCTGGAGGCTGTGGGGTTCCCCTTCCTGTCTCACCCTGGTGCCCTTTCTCTGCCTGCCAAGAATTCTTTCACACTTGCTTCCTAAGTGGTGAGGGGGCCCGACAATCTCACACCTTGTCTACAGCACATCAAGCAGGTTCCCATTCCCAGGAACCCTCCACAGGCCCTGCTGGGAAACTGCTGAAGAGCACCTAAGAACTGGGGGTCCTTTTGCTGTTTGCCTTTCAAAATAGCAAGGCCCACAGACAGGCCACTCCTGACCCCCAGGATCTGGGGGAGAGGGACAGTGGCCATTGAGATGAGTAGCTCCCCACAAGTGCACTGAACAGCTGGGGAATTTTGTTTGTCTTGCTGATACATTCTGGTGCTGGAGGGGGCTGTGGGAGCTGTGGCCCTGACCTCTACAGCTCTCTGGTTTGAAATCTCCACTGTGACAGCACAGTCATGTCAGCAGTCCCTGACCTCAGGATCATGTCAGTTTGTACTATGGAGCTAATAAAGGCAACATTGGATATCACCCCGAGGGACAAGGTCTTGGCCAAGGCCAGGCTCTTCTCAGGGAAATATTTGCTAAAATGTCCTACCACTCCTATTGCCCACTGACATAGCTCTCCCCAGTGCTGGCACAGCAGGAGCTGACGGACAAGACGAAGTGTAAACATGGCCAGGAGTGTGTTAAGGTCCTTGCTGTATTCAGAGCAGGGTTGGGTAGCAGAGGGATTAAAACACCAGTGACTTCTCTACCCAGGGGCTCACACCATTGCTCCCATGAGCACATCTGTGCAGGTGAGAAATCTTAACAAAACGTGACCAGCATACATCCTGTTCCGGTGCATGTGTTTTGCTGGATGCAGAGGAGAAAGCACAGTGATCGAAACAGCTAGTGCTGCTGTGCTTCGATGAACAGGTGGAGGGGATCCTCCAGGGTTCCAACAAGTATCAGAAACCCGGATGAGTGCCAGGGCTGGGGATTTACAATGGTGCATAAAACAAGTGGGCAGTATTTCCAGTGTTTTGGGTTCTCTCCTCTATGGCTTACACAAGTTTAGCAAAATGTGCATATCCTGCAGAAGGTATTCACATGATGAATTTATGGCCCTTTGTTCCAATTGTTTGGAACCAACATGAAAAAGCACCAAGCAAATGTTAACTGCTGAAAAACCTATTTCTCCTGTTTAGAAAATTCCAAATCCATAGAAAAGATTTTTCTTCAAACTTTCCCTAAAATTTTCCCCTTTAGGCCAGAACAAGCAAAAGGCATTTGTGCTGAAAGGGGAACTTACAGGGAAAGTTATTGAAAAGTGCTACAATACAATGGTAACATGAGCCATAGTAAAGAGAAGCATAGGCTGGATATCTGATCTGTGTCCAAGACAAAAGAACTGTCTCCAACTTAAACATGCAACATACAAACGAGTGTAAGGTGGGAGGGGAAAATATAGGGATAATTCAGAGGTATAATGAGTCAGAAGAGAATAGAACTAGTTAAGTTTGAATATCAGGAATCATTTCCTAATAGTGAGACCAATTTGACTTGAATCTATCATCCAAGGGAAATAATGGAAGCTATGTTGCTTAAATAACTTCAGGACATAGCACTGGATAATGTATCTTACTCCAGCCCTCAGGCAGATGGCTTAGATGGCACCTAATGAGGATTTTCCACCCATATCTTCTAGCTTGCTTATTTCATAGCTTTCTTGGGGATTAAAAGAATGGATCAGATTAATCTCTGACACTAGCCCACAGAAGTCAAAAAGAGTTCCTTGACCAAATGGCTTTGCAGGAGAACTGCTCTTCTGACGTGGTTCAGTACCCACCGAGGTGCAGTGGCTTTAAGCCCAGTTTATGGAAATGGGAATCTCCTCCCTTGCTTGCTCTGAGGATCTTATGGCTAAGGGAAAGCAAAATTGGGGGGCATCTGAACCCCAAGCCTCCAGGCTTGGGCCTTCAAGTAGGATGCCTGCCAAAGGTTTTGGAAACATCAGAATTCCCCAAGTGTGGGTGGAGGATGTTTGCCAGTAGGGCCAGTTATGGTTCTGGACTCTTGGATTTGAAATTAGTTTCGGCTTCTACCCTTGGATACAAATTATACAACAACAACAAAAGATCTTTTTGAGGCAGCTAACGCCTCTAATTCTGGTGGAGTGATCACTAATGCGAGAGCAGAAGCTGCAGAAATACAAGATTGGCCACTCTTCCCACCCCCACCTCCAGTGCACTCACAGTGCCACATCTTCTCCAGAACAGGCAACAGGAAACCTTCCCTTCCAGTCCTCAGGAAATCTTCCTGTTCAAGGAGGCATGACAGGATTTCCCAGTCTCAAATACAGTGGAAGGGAAGAGACCATGCTTCCTTGTGGTAGAACACTTAGCCCCGTGCCTGAGCCTCAGAATTCACCTCCAAATCCTGGCAATGCGCTGGCAGCGAAGACATGCTGAGTAGAAACTGGAGTTGGTTGTTGTGCCTGGATCAGAGCAATATAACCAGATGAGATCTCTTCCACATCTGGACAAACATGAAGCAGAAGTCAGGCAGCATCCCTCCACCTCTGTATGACATCTCCTTGCAGAGGCATCTCAGCTGTGCATTTTGTAAGGCCACCTTGTGAATTAGTTTCCCTCCCTTTCTCTCTTCTACTCACCTCCCTGGTCTTTTCTCCATCTTCTCTACTCTCAGATGTACCAGGGTTTGCTCTAAGTGTAGACCCATCTGATCTTAAAACCCAGTCACTGAAGAGAACCTGAGAGAGAAAGGATAATGGGAAGAAAATCAGCAGATTCCAGAGAGCAACAGCAGTGTCTCTTTCTTTTCTTCCTGTCTTTTATTTAAGTTTCACTCTTGATCTCTTGTTGGGCACAGATCAAGCACAATCCTGTGCTTGCCCAGGAAGGAAAACATTGTGACACTGAGGCGCTATTCCTAGTGGCACCCAGGGAAGCCTGCTGTCCTGGCACAAGGATAGTACCTGCCACGGTAAGCACTTAAGATTCATAAGTCCCAAATGGGGGTGAAGGATGCTTGCCAGTAGCAGCACCACTTATGGTTCTGGACTGTCTTTGAGTTGAAATTTTCTTTGGCTAATTTGGCTTGGAATATGGAAAATTTTAATTAAAAAAAAGTCTCACTTTCTGGGTGCTGGGAGTGACCTCATCCCTTCCCCAGCCAGTACCTTCCTCATGGACCATTGCTCAGACACAAAGCACCAAATGACTTTTCATGCTCAGGAAGTAACTAACTAAGAAAGGTCAGCAATTCAAGATATGTCATAGCTGTTTTCATGGAGTGGCAAGTCAAAGGAAGGTCATGAAGAGGTATTAACTGCCTACTTAAATATATCCAGTCAAGGAAGATCCCTTGTACTTAAAGGGAAGCTCACACAGCTAAGGAGAAAGTGGAAGCCCCAGGCGGAAGTTGTGAAACTGGGAGTATTTCCAACAGAGATTTGCATTTGCTTTCACATAGCTACTGTCCAAAACACTGGGGTGATAAATTTTGGTGAAATCCCTCTCCTCGGCCCTATTTTCCACTGGGGTTGTCAAATGAATCCAGGTGGGATTTCACATGCATGGTGGGGTAAATTAACCAATTTGTCAGGGCATGTAGTCAGAGCCAGGACCAGCCATTTAGAATGGAAGATGCCTGATGCAGCACAGGTACCTAAAACAAACACAGCTACTAGGGAAAAGAACAGAAAAGGGGGATGAGATGCACAGTGCTTCTCAGAAAAGAGCCCAGAAGAGTAGAGAGTCTCTGCTATGCTGCATTGGCTGTACTTCTCTTCCTCAGAGCTCTTGCTAGATCAGACCTCAGGAGGATGGCTGCTCTCAGGATTCATCCAAGCTACCACATCCTCCACTGTGGAAAGAAAACAGTTCCTCTGGTGGAACGAGAGAACTTTCTCCTGTCTTTGTGTCCCTGGTTAGTGAAAAAAAAGGATTATATTAGTCTTTGTCTTCATAAGACAGAGCACTCCTGTTTGCAGCAAGAACAAGTTATTGGTGGGGTAGGAGTCTCAACATCACTTGTGCTCTTTCTTTGGCTTTCCCTCAAAGGGTTTTTGTCCTTTGTTTATTTTCACTCGGCCTCTGACTTGAGTTTTCGTTGTCTTATTAAGTTGGCTTTTATGCCTTGGTTTTCCTCCTTGGTGTACACAGTTGGGCATGGCCTCAAGGGGTAGAGTTCAGTGTGTTTTGATCCTGATCTTGAGAGCCATGTGTATGTTGGGACCTGCTCTGCTCCCATTGCTGGGGTCAGTTGCGGTGGTTTAGTGACCATCCTCACTTGTGAGCCCTTTTTTGTGACTGGAAGCAGCCAGGCATTTTCCTATGAGAAGCTGAACCTTTTTTTCCCCAATTTCATGTCTCAGGCCAAATTAGCCAAATCAGTTCCAAATTCTGTCATCTAAACAGAACTCAGTTGTTCAGGTCCACGTGCTTGGTGCTTGCTACCACCGGAAAGCATCTTATGTCCCAGACTCTTCAGACTGGTGCTTCAGATACTCCGAATCCACGGCAGACATCCTATGAACAAACCTCAAGCCTGTAGGTCTTGGGATTCAGATATATCCCTGAGTCTCACTTACCCTTAGCCAGCAGGCCAAAGACGGAAGCTAGGGAGAAATCCCCCATCTCCATAAAATAATGTGTAGCTGAGATCCTTCCATCAGGAAGCTGTAGTAGACTCTTGTAGGGGGCCTGCCTGCACTGCAAAGGAGAGGTCTACACCTTCAACTACACAAAGTAATTCAAAGGTCAGGAAGAAAGGGATCTCCCTTTCCAGTTTCAGCAAAAAACCACCTGGACTTATACCATTGTATTTCCCCTGAGCTACTGAGAACAGTGTCCGGTACTTTGCTTCAGTTAAACTTTTGCCTGGCTGGACAATTGCTGGTTAACTTATGGCTGGCCAGAAACAGTGCAGACACGAGGGGGTTTGCTGAGTTACCAAACTAAATGAAACTTTCTTCCCAAATTAGGTCACACTTGGGATGATGCTTGGTGATGGGCACATAAGAAGGAATCACTGCATTTATGTTAGGGCTGTGTACTGGGTTATTAGTGCACCCTTTATCTAAGCACTATATGCTGTGTGCTTCCCTCATGAATTCCAGGATGAGGGGAGAGGCTATTTGCAGCCTGTTGCCTCCCTGCAGCCTCTGAGAAGTTGTGTTAATGGGATTACCGTGGATATGTGCTTGGTGGCCACCTGTGGAGACCTCTCCCCAAGCCTGTCTGTCACATCCCTCCCATGGTATCCCCCACAGTATCTCTTCTAATTGCACTAAATCTCTGCCGATTGACCCTCATACAGTTATGAAACCTATTAGCAGCTCCTAATGCCTAAATCAAGACAAATTTAGTTAAAAGAGTTTGTCTTTATGAAAAGAGGGAAAGGGGCTGCACCTGAGAAGTCAACCTCCATTAGCAGGATTTTCCCAGTCCTCAAAAATCTCTCAGGACTGGAATCACTAGGGAGCCCCCGAATCCCACCCCAGCCTCAAAAGAGGGATAACTCTGTCCATCTGTCATTCCTTCGCTCCCCATGAGCTGGTTGTTAGTAATACTGTGAAGTGCTAGTGCATTTGGGGGTAGCTCGGCTTCATGCTGCTAGGGGGCTTAGCAAAGTGGTCTCCACTCTCATGATTGATTCGTGAATTTGGATAGTTCTGCTCAAAATGGGGGTGTGTATTGTCTATGTCATCACTGGCAACCCCTCAGTTTGAGAATGATCTCTGCCATGGCTCATTGTCTCTGTACTGCACTATGATGCCCTGGCACCTTGGATAAGGCAGAGTGGATAGGTAGCTCAGATCTCCTGCCCTCAATGCATCCACAGGGGAAATTGCAAACACGGTGTCGATTTAAACTACCCTACTACCAAAAAAATCATCAGTAACCTCAACAGGAAACCCAAGTCAGAAGTTGGACCTCAAACCCTCCCCAGGAATAATACCATGGATTGAATAGATTATTTCTCTGATAACTAAGAACAGGTCACTTGTCAAAATGACAACATTTTGAGCTATTTCTGTTCACATGAGATGCAAAGAAATGGCACGAGTGTGACTGGTGGCTGGCTCCTTGCTCCATCTGTGCATTTATCTGGGATGAAAGGTTTGTCAAGGGTGAAAGCCAGGCCATGGCCCTCTTGACCAAACTTATCTGGGTATTTAGGCAACAGCCACCTGTACGCCTTGCTGCAATCAGAAGTTGGAGCCTATACAGCTTAAGCCAAAAGCTTCCTTTTAGGCACATGTCAAAAGTCTTAGCAGTTCCTGGGACTGGGACACCTGTTGTTTCCTATCTCCAGGTACCAGCTTTGTCCCATAAGTTGACAGTATCTTTCACAGCACTTCCTGTGAAAGGAGGTGGGGACGGGACTGTTTGCATAGACTTTGGGTGTACCCGGCCCTTGCCGCACACCAGGTGCGCCTGAAGATACTGCTTTGTGGCAGAAGTTGGCTGCAACAGAGATGTAACAAGATAGGACACTACTGAGCTATTTTACAGTGCCTGACAGCAAAGCTGTGGGGAGAGGTGGGGGAAACAGGACAATGGAGGATTATTTTTTAGTAGTGCAGTAGACTATAGTGGTCTATAACACCTTTTTTTTTTTTTGGTTTCACATTCAAGCCTTGCTTTTAACTGAAACCCCCAAAACAAACTCATTCCCCCCTGCACCTTCCCACAGAAGCCCTGAAGAGGCAGGGGGGGCAGGTGAGGGGGGACCTGGGGCGTGCGGCAGGAGCGGGGAGGGAGGCAGGCCCCAGCACCACTCAGCCCACAGTGAGGGTGCCCGCGGCTGCCAGGGCTCCAGGTCCCAGGAACATGGGCCACCTCTGAGGCTGAGGCTTGGGATCCAGCTCTGAGCCCAGCCCCCGCTGCTTCACGCCCCTCCAGCCCTGGGCTCGGCTGCCCCCTGCCCCCGAGCCATTGTTCCCCGCCGCGGGGGGCCGCGCCCGGCGCTTTAAGAGAGCGGAGCGGGCCCGGGGCGGCATCGCCTGCAGCCCAGCGCAGCCATGCGTGCCCCGCGGGGGCCGGGGCCGGCCGGGGCGCTGCTGCTGCTGCTGCTGGTGGCGGCGGCGCAGCTGGAGCTGTGCGGCGCCGTGCACTGGCTGTGAGCAGCGGCCGTGGGTGCTGGGCGGGGAGCGGGCTGCGGGGCTGCTCTGCTCTGCTCCGAGGCGCTGCCGTCCTCTTCACCGGCTCTTCCCTCTCTCCCGCCAGGGGCCTGGCCCTCAACGGCAGCAGGGTGGGCTGGAACCAGACGCAGCACTGCAAGCTGCTGGAGGGGCTGGTGCCCGACCAGCTCCAGCTCTGTCGGAGGAACCTGGAGCTCATGCCCAGCATCGTCCAGGCAGCCCAGAAGACCAAGAGCGTCTGCCAGAAAACCTTCTCCGACATGAGGTGGAACTGCTCCTCCATCCGCCTCGCGCCCCCCTTTGGCCCCGACCTCAGCAAAGGTAATGCCGCCCACCCCCGACATCATCTGGGGGGTTTAATGCTCTTGTGGCCCTGCAGTCATAGTCCGAGAGAAGTGGGGCTGGAAGGGACCTCCAGAGGTCCTCTAGCCCATTGCCCTCGGAGCCAGGATTGCCCCTATTCAAACCATCCCATACAATCATCATCTAAATCCTTCGGTTGTGACATAGTTTTCACTCACCCAATCCAGCAGTTTTCACATGCAAAATTTCCATCGTTGGCAGCAGACCGTATTCTGCGCACAGAGGTCACTGGAGTTGGAGAAGGCATTACACTATTGTAACTGGTACCAGAACCAGTCCTAGAGCACGCAGAGGTGGCAGAGTAACTGTTTCCATCTGTGGAAGGGAGTGCCAGACCTCAACTACCATATTAAAAAAGAGAGAGAGAGAGCTGCTGCTGGAGGCTCTGGGTTGAGGGGAAAGCTAATTTCATGGGGAAGTAAAGGGCAAAAGTAGGACCAGAAAAGAGTGCACAGAAGGGGGCACAAAAAAGGCATCTGTACTTGGTAAAGGAGAGTGCTAAAAAGTAAAGCAAGCCTGTTTTAGAAGGGACTGGCAGTGCCCCATCTTCAAAATGTTGGGGTGGGGGGAGCAGTGAGCCCTATTTGGGGGAAGGGCAGGTCTCCAGTTGCTGTCAGAAAAGAAACAGAGAATCTGCGCCTGGTGGGCTGTCAGAGACGTAGATCAGCAGCTAAAGCAAAGCCTTCAGAGTTAATAGTCCAGGACTCTCCTCATGGGGCTGCTGGTGTGACTGAGAGGAATCACTCCCTCCCCCTACCCTTGCTTTCTCTTTCTGTGAAGTGGAGAACATTGTGCTGAGTGCCCTGAAAGCCTTGCCTGAGAAGAGCTGTACTTAATCCGTACTCCCCGCAAAGGTGGCCATGGAACTACCAGCCGTTCCCCACTTTCAGCCCATCAGGGCTACAGCCAGAAAGAGCTGTGTCCTTCCTGCCTCCCCACCCTATGCTGAGAGCTCCACTTGCTCTTGTGCTACTAGGAACCATATTGTAATCTTTCCAAAATTTACCAGTCAGCTTCCCTCATAAGTACAAGGCAGGGAGGGTTCTATCTATTAAATGACTTGCTCTGTGACACAGGAACCACTTTACCTTGTTGTTTCTGGGCTCCAGGACACTGATTTCAACCCCCCCTTGCTTTTTTGTAGGGACCAGGGAATCTGCCTTTGTCTATGCATTGGCTGCTGCCACTGTCAGTCATTCCATCGCCCAGGCCTGTGCCTCTGGAGAGCTGCCGATCTGTTCTTGCGGATCTTTCCCAGCTGAGGTCCCTGGGCCTGACTTCAAATGGGGTGGCTGTGGAGATAACCTCCGCTACGGCCTCCAGATGGGTTCTGCCTTTGCAGATGGTTCTATGAAGTCCAGCAGACTGGGGACACAAGCTACCAGGCTTATGAATCTACATAACAGTGCAGTAGGCCGACAGGTGAGTATGGTCGCGAGATACACAAACTGGCAAAGGAAACCACCACAACAGAGGTGCTTCTTTGAAGAGAACAGGGATGGCTGCAGCTGAGCTGTTCTGAGAAGGGCCGCAGATTCTTGGGAGACTGCTCATGGATAAACTCTGGGGGCAACTGAAGGATTAAAGTAACTTCATAACAAAGGTCTCCCCCACACGTTACGGAAGCAGACCAAAGTGCTTGCTTCCTAATCTCTTATTGCTCTCTCCTTATATCCCCACAATGGATGTGGAGGCTAGAACTGGCTTTGTACTTTACCCTTGGAGCTAATCTGAGCTTCTCCGCAGACCCCTTGTCCTCTTCTGTGCTGATAGCAAACACCATCCAACAAAGGGCATTACTCACAATTAGTCAGGAACCTAAGGACAGCATCTGATGCGCATGAATACAGCAGCTCGCAGCTGCTGTATGGAGAGTGATATGCAAAGACTATATAGATCTTGATATGCAGGCAAGCTACTTGAATCAATATGGTGAATTGCCATCTCTGTGTGCCACGCTTCTGAATGAGGGTAGGTAACTTCAGGCCCCCTAGCAAAATTATTGGTGGCATTTGTCCTACTGGCCACTCTCTTATATGGCGAGGAAACCAGAACAAGTGAGCTTTGGATCACAGTGTCAGTCTTGATGCAGAAATGGAGAAAAGCATCACCTAGAGGAAGTGAGATGAGGCTTCATGACTGGCAATGGATGGCTGATTTTTTTTCTCATTCTGAAGCCTCCTGTGGATCTTCTTCTGAATACCTCACTATGAGGTGTGGCTCAGGCAGAAATGGCTGAATTGCAGCCTGGAGCTATTGCTCTGATTTATTTATTTATTTGTATTTCTTTTCCAGGTATTGACGGACTCCCTGGAGACCAAGTGTAAATGCCATGGCATGTCTGGCTCCTGCTCAGTTAAGACCTGTTGGAAAGGGCTTCTAGATGTGGGTGAAATCGCTGCTGACCTCAAGGCTAAGTACCTGGCAGCCACCAAGGTGACCCACCGGTATGTGGGTACTAGGAAGCAGCTGGTACGCAGAGAACTGGACATCAGGCCAGTGCAAGAGACAGAGCTGGTTTATCTAGTGAGTTCTCCAGACTACTGCACAAAGAATCCCCAGCTGGGGTCTTTGGGGACTCAGGACCGGTAAGCAATAGCTATAGATGCTCTAGGTTCCTGTGTTATACAGCTCAGACTCTTAACACCCAGAGCTCCCATTCAGCCTCTGTAGTTCAACTTAGAAGCCCTTTCTCTTTAAGCCCCTGCCTGAATGACAATCTCTGCTATAATCCAGAGGCTGTGCCATGCAGCCATCTTGAGTGCAAGGGAGTGAGGCTGCTCCAATTACCAGACACTGCTTTCTGCATACATGCTTTAATAAATTCTCTAGATCCACCCTGTTCCCTGCTACAGGTGAATCATGTAGCTGACCTGCAGAGGGTTTAGCAGAGGAGGAAGATATAAAAGTTGGAGCAAAGACCCAACCCATATAGTTCTGTCTTCCCTGGGACTTCCAGAAGTTTAGATTGGACTATCTATTTCACTATCATCTATTTCGTTAGGGCTGAGACTAAACCCTGGAGTGGAAGCTTGTGGGGAGGAAGCATTCTTCAGTTCAATAGATGTTTTAGTGAGTGAGTGTGTGTTTAATGGTGCTTTGGTACAGGATGGTGAATGCCTTCTGCATTCCAGTTTGACACTGCCCAGGTCTGCTCTGAGGCACAAGAGCTTATTAGTCTGGGAGTGGAGTCAAAAAGGAAAATTTATTCACCTTGCACTAAGTCAGCGGGGATTTCATACTTGGTATAAAATAGGATCCGTATGCCCTGGGAGACCACCATGGAACTTCATCCAGAGAAGCAGTCCCCTGCCCCTCCCCAGGACTGTCCCCCAGTGCCTCTGGGTAGCTTTCCATGAAGGCTAGTCAGATGCCTACTCTGACTCACCTGTCCCTAAGTATGCCATGACTAGCACCTTAATACTGCTGCCCCACTGTATTCTTGACTCTATCATCTCCTTTCCCTTTGCAGGCAGTGCAACAAAACATCTGTGAGCAGCGACAGCTGCAATCTGATGTGTTGTGGGCGTGGATACAATGCCTACACTGAGACTGTGGTGGAGAGGTGCCACTGCAAGTATCACTGGTGCTGCTATGTGACATGCAAGAAATGCGAACGGACAGTGGAGAGATATGTGTGCAAGTGACATAGGCCTTTGAGCAGCTTCTGTGGTAAAAAATGCTGAAGGACTCTTACCCAGGCCCCTCCAGAATCTGTCTGGCTACAGTACATGCGAGAGGCTGTGACTGGAAGAAGAGCCCAGGCTTAGCATTGCTGTGGAAGACCTCAAGTGTGCATGTGGGGGGGGAAACAGGCCTAGTGCTGTCTTCAGCCCCACCCCTTCCAGAGCAGAACAAAGGGCTGCCTCCTGGGACTCATCTGGTTTGCTTCAATCCTCAGTCTCCAGCTGTGGACAAATAATTTATCACTTCTGCATGCATGGATCCCTTTCTGCCCTGATGAATGGGGACCCTGGGATGCCATTGTTTCTTTGGGGGAGGTTTTTGAAAGTGGCCTGAAAGCCAGACGTGATGGATGAGGAAGGGTGATGAGGAGAGAAGACCATGAATGCTCCTCAACTCAACAGGGAAAAGCTGTAGGGGAAGAAAGAACTGTTCTTGCTGAGGGGGCAGGTCATGGGCAGGCACTTTTGGGAGAGGGCTCCCTTGAAGGCTGGTCCAAGGCCACTAGATGCTTCAGCTGCAAGGCAGTCTGTTCAGTGTCTTCTGTAGCACCAAATTTTCTCTCTAACAGTAAGACCAAGGGTGGTAACAGGTGGGCCTTGGAGCAATCATTGCCCTAAGAGACAGGATACTGTAAGATCCTATCCTCTGTCTCTGCCAGGTAAGGGGCACTTCCTAATAGCTGTGCTGGGCATGGCATGAAACCTAGAAAGGAGGACCTGGAGGATGCAGATGTAATGAGTGGGCTGGCAAGGTTCTCTCTGCCCCTTGGGTCAGTCTTTCTCCAGGGATATTTCTGCAGCTGTCTCACCCTCACATCCACATGATGCAGAAGCCATGATAGAGGGTTCACACTAGCAATAGCTCCAGGGCCTTTCTATGGGGGTTGGAAATGAGATGCACTCTTTGATCTATCTTCTTATTTATTTGGTGTTTTTTAAATAAATATATTACAGTATCTTGGCCTGAGCCTCCTTTGTTATGTCCATGGTGGTTTTCCACTCCACCTCCCACCCCCAAGAGTGCACACTGCATCCTTGTGAAAAATGAGGGGAAGGGCCCTTTTCACTCTCAGAAAGGTCTTTACTCCGCTCTCACCTTTCTCTTGGCATCAGTTCCACCTTCCACTGTTGTGGCCAGACCCATGTTTCCCTGTATGGACATAGTAGCTTGAGTGTTTCTCTGGGCTCTGCAGATGTGATCAGTGGATGAGGCAAGCAGCTGGAGGAGAGATCAGAGCTGGTGAGCTTTGTAGAGTGGGAAGATTTTCTTTCCCTTTCCTCTGCTTTTGGTGGACTAAACTCACACTAATGCTGGCCTTGGGAACCTCAGCTCCCACCAGCTTCCTGGTTGAAGGAGAGAATTTCCAGCGTTGCCTAATGCCCAAGGGAAAAAACATGTTCTAATGGATGGGGTATGCTCTGGCAAACCCCTGCTCTTCTAGTCATAGAAGGTCATGGCTCTGTCCACTTGGCTCTTGGGACTCTGTGGCAGCTGCTGATACTGGTTTAAAAAATACTGATTTTAAAAAATAAATGAACTGTCCTGTTCTGGCCCTCAAAAGTTGAGCCCAGTCATGGTGCTGTTCACTCCCATATTTAATTATATTTTTTAAAAATGCCATTCAGGAGGTGGGGAAAAAGACATTCCATGATCAATAGAGAATTTTTGTTGTAAACTGCTCCTAACCTTTGATGCTGCAGGCTTTTGTACCTACAGCGAATAGCTACATCTCACAGATTGTTAGCAGAGTTAAACCTAGTTTCAGATGCATCCACCCATGAGCTGGAAGTTAAAAGTAATCAGAGGGGGAATAGCTAACTGCTAACAATGAATGTGTATCATTAGATTTCAGTGCCTTGCTGCAGGCTGTTTGCAGACTTGGTTAGGTATTGCTCCATGTAGGTGCCATTTGAAAGGTTTCTTCACAGCTATGCATGGGCCTCAGTCTCACATCTGAAGCTGAGCACATGGGTCTCACCAAAGAATTTTGTTCCTAAAGAAAAGAAAGTTTCCATACCTGTTGGTGTAAATTTCCTCGTGCTGTCTTGGGGTCTGCTTAGCCTGTAATCAGCAGCCCAGCCAGCAGCACATTCATTCATTCCAAGGGCGAGGTAATGTTGGCCTTTAATTCATGCGTTAGTGCCTCTGACCAGCAGAAGACAAGGCCATGGCAGGCACAGCTCAAGCTGGAAAGGCAGGTAAAGTTTGCTAAAAATGTGTCACTAATGGGGAGAAGCTGTGAACCTCAGTGAGTACCTTAAAACATGCTAGTGAAGTTAGAAAAATGGGTGGGATGCAGCTGAATGGGATGCAGCTTGGAGCCTAGGAAAGGTAACTCAAATGCGCACAAATAGCCAGGGGGAGGAGGGAACCTGAGAAGTGACAATAGCTGCAAATGCCCTGGTGAGATAAGGGATGGTACATCAGATAAGTGAGACCCTTGTGGGAGGAGTTTGCATACTATATGCACATTTCCAGTGGCATAAGGAGATTATTTAGAGCTGAATATGCAGACACATAACTGGATCACTAAGGATGGCTTCCCTCTATGTGGTATTGATGACTTGAAACTGGGATTCTACATTGTCCTGAGGTCCATGCCGTCATTCAAGGCAACAAGGACAACAGGATGGAAAGGGCTGATTACTGAGTAGCGATTAAAATGTTAACTATCTAATGGTGGAAGAAATTTGATAAAATAAAATGTGCCAGAAGCAAGCACTAGGATAGGGGTGAATTAGTTAGGGTGACTGATGTAGGTCTAATTATGAGTCATGGAACAAAGGAAATATCTAGGTTAGGTTGACCTTTTTGCCCAGTTTTATAACATTTCATCCCACCTGACTGTGAGATTGATTAAATTCAGAGTTTCCCAAGGGGAAGGGCAGACAGCTGGGACAATTACTCCTATAAAGGACAATCCTTGTCATAGTCAATAAGGAGTGAGTTGAATTGGATTTATCTTATTACTTCCATTTCTAACTTCACTTAGTGAGAGGATCCTCTCTAGGAAGCTGTGTAGCAGGGGAATTTCCAAGTCAGAGATTTAGAGATGGAAAAGGCTCAGTCAGTCATTTTGTTCTCCTGTGTTTTCTACCATCCTTGGTCAACAAATGCAGGGCTCAGCTCTAAGTGTATTTCAGGAGGCAGCTACTATTATAGGAGGTATTACATAGTTTAAGAGCTTGCTGTTAGGAGTGTTTCTTGCCTTAATTTCCTACTGTTTACTTTCATCTTGTGGTTCATTGCTACATACCTTGGGTTCCTTTAAAATAACCCCTATCTCACTTTGGTGTATCTTGTCACCAAAAGACAATGTCACCTTGAATCAGGATCCCTGACGTTGGAGAGCTGCCAGAATAAGGGACCCCCACCCCTAAACTGTAAGCAACTTTACTCTGCTCTCCAGTTCGAGAACTCCTGAAGAACTCAAGAGAAGCAAGCTCCTCCTAGGCCTTCCTTGGTCTCTTTCTGCACCTAGCACTTGCACTGAAACACATGCTTGGTTCTGAATCACAGTCTTCCAAACCTTAGGAAAATATCTGAGTGAATGTTCTGCTCACCTTTCATTTTATCCCAGACAGTCAATATTCACCTCTATCAGACTGCTGTAGTCTATTCTTATGTTATCCACCCATTTCACTTTCCAGGATCTGCAGGTGGACACTGGAAAAAAAGCCGGACTGATTTAATTCTTTTAATCTGTCCTTCTGGATCAGATGGGAAGCATGTCCCTAGGCTCTTCCTCTTCAAGCCTCCAGTTAGTCTGTCTCCCTGACTACAAGGTGCCCTGTGCTCACTTGTTAAGTATGACCTCAGCTGCAAAGGGACTGTTTCACTTCCTACTGATGTGAGTCAGGGGAATAGCTTGAACGGGGTTTCTTTTTACTTGGTTCCTCTGAATCCAAACTTAAATTCCCCACTGGGAAGCCTGGGAGGTACCATTCTAAGTAGCACAACTATGGAAAGGGATCTCAGAGTCATGGTCAACTCCAAAATAAACATGAATCACTAGTGTAATGAAGTAATAAGTAAAGCTAACCACACTCTTTCTTACATAAGTAGGTGCATCACAAACAGGCCTAGGGAGGTGATGCTTCCTGTCTATGCTGTATTGGTCAGGCTGCAGCTGAAGTACTGTGTCCAGTTTTGGGCACCGCGCTTTAGGAGGGATGTGGATGGCCTGGAGAGGGTTCAGAGGAGGGCCACTCATCTAGTTAAAGGCCTACAAAAAAACCCCTATGTGAACTGATTGGGAGACCTGAACCTCTTCAGCATCTGCAAAAGGAGGCTGAGAGGTGATTTTGTGGCTCCTACAAACTCAATTGCGGGGGGGAGGCAGCAAGAAGTTGGGGATACAATGTTTACCAGGGCACCTGTCCGGGTAACTAGAAATAATGGCCACAAACTGGAAGACAGCAAATTCAGATTGGACATCAGGGAAAAAAAATCTTTACAGTGAAGGTTGCAAAATATGGAATACCCTTCTAAGGGAGGTGGTGTTGTCCCCACCTCTTCCTTCCCACCTCTTTTCCTGCCTTCCAAAGGCATGCTGGCATGGGTGTAAGGATATTACATTGGGGTTGATGTATACATACATTACATTGACTAATCTACACAAGCTGTTGAGCCTGGATTTATGCTCTGTAGATAGACAGCAATTTCAGGTTTCTGATTTTAACTCTAAACCACTTTGTTCAAAGCAATAAACACTGGCTTTTTTTGGCTCAGACTTCCAAATAAAATATCATGTGTTTTGTTTTATAATGACTTCTCATTGGGAGAAGTGTGGGGGAGGAGTTCAGTAATAAGATAGCTTTGCCTCCCTTTTGCCTTTTTTACTTAGGGCCCTGAGACTGCAGCCAGAGGTGACGCGTAACATGTGCCCCCAACCTCCCCAACTGGGCCATCTCCACTGCCAATGCATCTGTGGAAGCTCACCAGCTCCGCCAATGCTGCCAGGGATGTCTGAGGGTGTCCCCCGGCTCAGGAGGCACCAGCCACCTCTAGATGCAGCCCTAAGAAAAGATTAGGTTGAATCTCCCTTCCCCTACCGTAGAGCTGTCAGGCTTAGTGTGCTCCTGGCAGGCCAAACAAGTGATGAAAGCCCTGAAGGGGTTCATCTTGTTGGAAAACTATTGTGTCACGTAAGTGTGGTACTGTGGATACTCTTGTGACATGACTTTGCCCTTTGGAGGGCTGCTGTCTACATTACTAATGCTTTTGTCTTGTGGTGCAATAAACACTCATCTGAAGGAAAACCCTTTCCACATCTCTGTTCTGCTTTATCCCTTTACTTCTGGGGTGGACCACTACATCATAATGTCAAACAATGAAAGGGACTGTCCCTGTGGGAAACTACACTTCAGGGATGGAGACAATTTAACACAGATGAATAGGAAATTAGTGGGATGCTGGAGCTTGACCTAACATCCTCCGAAAGTAAATGAAAGAAAGGCAGGGGAGGAAATGGCCTTGGTGAGGATATCTGAAGGCCCCTTTATTTAGGTTGAGCCTTTAGGTGAGGTCAGGATGTTTCTGATCAAACTGGCCTCCCATTGCCCATTTCTCCATACTGCTTCACTTCTTTTTGTCTTGTTCCTGATAGCCAAGGCTGAGGCATTGGGCCATTCTGGCCATTCCAGTTTAGTTTGCATAGCATCTGAGGTAACCTTTGCAATGGGCTTTTCCTGAAACAGTTTTGCTGTGGTAGTTAGTGGCTGCTGACAGGCATGAAAAAAAACCAAACAATGTGCTTTACTGGAAGAAGCAGCATGTTAGTTCAACCTGGGTCCATAGTGTCTGTATAGATTGGGAGCTTCAGCAGGGCTTTTTGGCACTTTATCTAAAGCTGATATAAAACCAGACTTGCTTCCCAGCAGCTGCCGTAGTGGCTCCATCTGGCTGTTGGTGCTGCCAGACTTGGCCTTGCTGCCTCGGCACCCTGGCCTGTCTACCCCGCACCCACTGCCGGGAGCAGGACTCATGCAGGCAAGGTGCAGTCAGGTGGCAGGGTTGGCTACCAGGAAGCAGCATCCAGGAGCAGGATGGGCAGGGCCAGGGTCTTGGGGCCATAACAGTGCAGGGCTAGGGTCTGGATCAGAGCAGTGATCCATTGCTCATATGTCCCTGTGACAGGCAGCAAGCAGTTCCACGGGCAGGGGCACGCAGGGAGTGAATCGCGGCTCTGCCCTGGGCCCCAACCCCACACTCACTTCCCAAGATCCCAAGCCCAGCCCACCTGCCCCATTCCCAGACACTGCTCCCTGTCTGCCTGCAGCCCCATCCTGTCTACCTGGCCATTCACCCCATCAGTCTCTATGGAGATCTCGGGATCTCTGGGCAGTGACAACTCAGGGCCAGGGCCCAGGGCAGAGCCATGATCCATTCCCTGTGCACCCCTGCCTGCAGAACTGGCACCTGTCACAGGGACATGTGGGAAGTGGATCATGGCTCTGCCCTGGGACCTGGCTCCCAGCCCAACACTACCATGGCCCCACAATCCTGCTCCCAGATGCTGTTCCCTGCCTAGCCCAGCATGGAGCAGAGCCACTTAGGGAGTTTGGTGGGCTGTTGGTGGGGGGCAGAGGGATGCTGACCCAGCCTGCAACTGCTCACCGTAACTCCCTAAGTGGCCCTTAGACCAAAATAATTGCCCACCCCTGATCTAATCCAATCTGGACCTTTCAAAGGCATCTGGTAAAAACAGCACTGATTTATGGCAGAAAAGTGTCGGGGCTCCTGACAGGGTAGCAGCATAGACAGGACCCAGCTTGCAGATATAGCTAATTTAACTCAGAAGGAAGGTGGTCTGATGCAGATTTCTCATTATTTTCATTTATCTGGTCTAGAATCAGCCTGGTTAATGCTGATAATGCTTTTGTAGGCCTGTGGTACCCCGGCCTCACCCAAGATAATCTGTATTAAAACTGCTGCACAATACAAAAGGGCGGAGAGCTGGGGTGGGGGTCTGTGACTGACCATCAGCATGTTTGTAATCAGCTGGAGTAGCACTTCAAAGAGAGGGTGGCTGATCCTGGAGAGCTGTTACAGAGTTTGATAAGGGCATCTCCCAGTTTCCTTTAGTTCTTGGTGATGGATTTATTCTTGCAGAAACTGGAAAGCCCAGTTAGAGCAGTTATGATGAGAGCAAGAAAGTTAGGACTAGGCTTCACCCTCTCTGCTGAATGGGGCCTCCCCCACCCTTCTGACTCAGGCTGTCCCCTGCAGAATGGGGGGCTTCCAGCTCCCTGCATCACCCACCTTCCTCATGTCTGCAGACAGTAGTTAAGCTCCATGCAAAAATATGTTGAATTGTCATCAGTTGAACTGATGCTTCAGGGCACATTCTGTCCTGTCGCTGTGTCCAGGTTCTTTACTGATTGTGAAACAAGACATGCACTTCATGGCATCTATGCTATAAACAGCTCCCACTCTGTTGGAAGGGGCCAGATTGCCAGTTTCCTTCTACTGTACAGATACAGTACACCACTTGGGTGGTGGAGTTTACTGGCCTTGAAATCCTGCTCCGGTGAGAATAGCTGATACTGCCTCATGGGGTGGGAGCTCTGTCCTCCCAGTTGGAAAGAATTAAGGGCTCAGATCTTAATACTAAACACAAGCCTCCCTCTGTTTGGATGACCCAAGCTAATAAAGTGACTGGGTCCGTACTCTGGAGCTTTCCTTAGCAGCCAGGACTCCCATTGGAAAGCTGCTAAGGCTGGGGAAGACAAGATGATGTTCCTGAGCAAAACTTTTAGAAAAAACAAACTACTGCCTGCCCTCTCTCTTGGGTGCTGCATTGCTGAGGCTCCATTGCAGCTGGTTTCAGATTGCCTGTGTCTGTTAAAGATTGGGTATTGTTTGTTTCTTTTATGATTTGCTATTTATTTACTGTGCATTTAAAGCTTCAATTATTTCCTGTGTGGTACCTTAAGACCGCTTGAGGATTGTGGCTGATTGCTAAAAAGTGGTGATGTTTTACTGCAGAGCTAATTAGTCAGCTCCCCAGTAGAAGTCTTGTGTAGATGCACCCAGTTTCTTATGTTTTCTAGATCAGCTGCCTCAGCGGGAGCAGTTGTAGAGCAGCTGCTGGTGCCTAAACCTAGTTAGAGCAGGTCCAAATGACACAGAAATGAGACTGCTGCAGGAGCCAGGCTATCTGAGAAGTTTCTCAGTCCATTTCTCTCTCCCCCCCTTTGTCTTTTGTATTCTAATTTCTCTCTCCTTTCTATACTCTGCTTTCTACATGTCCTTTCACAGCATCTGATGAAGTGAATTTGGGTTTATGAAAGCTTGCACTCCCCCTGCACCCCCAAATATAACTAAATTAGATATATTTATTATTTAGTTAATCTGTAAAAGTGCATATCTAGTCTGCCTTCTGACTTCAGACTAACATGTCTAACTACCTCTTTGCTACCAGGACAGCTCAGTTCCAAGTCCTACAAGAGGAATCAGCTGCTGGCATCTTGATTTGTGGTACTGGCAGGGATTATGGCTCAGAAAGGAGGGCAGGCACTCTCCCTGCTTAATTAAACTGTTTCAAGGGGCAATATTCTGCCAGAGGCACTACTTTGTTGAAGTGTGTGAAAGCTGACTCCTCATTTCATGCCAAGGTAGCCTGATGGTGGCCACATTCCAGCTTTGATGATTAGATTCTGCCTTCATCTCCTCACTGAAGCTTCAGGTGGACCCGAAAGTCTTTGCTCTCTGTGTAATTTGCTCTAATAAACCCTGCAACAAGGTGTTAAACAGCTGGAGTGTCCCACCCTGGAGATCTGCATTTCAGTAGGGAACAAAATGAGCCTATAGAGCGCTTGGTCAAGAGCATTGGGGACCCTTTCAGAGGAGGCCTGTAGGAATGCGAGACGATTACTGCGGCATGCTTTTTTTGTGATGAACTTTTCATGAAACTGGCATCTGTAAAGAAAGCAAAGGCACAAATGCCTTGTGGTAATTTAAGGTGAGGTACAAACACTTTTAGAAGGGCGTATGGGGGATGTGGTCATACATCAATTATTTCTGTAGAGACCAAAGATTGCAATTCGCAAAAGTCGAAGTAGGCTGGTTTAGGCTGCTCTCTTCCACCCCTCCGATAGGAACATAAAAAATTGCCACTGACCCGGCAGCTTTTAGTTTTATTGGGTGGGCCCTGGCCTGCAAGTGGCAAATAGCCCCTCGCCCCGTGCTCGGGGCCCTCCAGGAGTCTGCTCGTGCCCTTTTTGAGACTGGCTCCTGGCAGGAGCGAGTCCTTCCCGGGTGATAAACCACCTCCTGGTGGCAGAGTTATACTTAGAGTTGCTCGTTTCATGTCACGACCCATGTTTTTGTGCCGTGCGTGTGTGAGAACAGCTTATAAACCCCGACTGCCTTTCTCTTGCATTGGCAAACCTTCTCATCGCCCCCGCCCCCGCCCCCGCGCCTCTTCTCAGCAGCGAGGCTCTAGGCTCCGCTCGGGAGAGACGCGCAAGCTCTGCGCATGTGGAAGCCTCCCGTTGCCAAGCGACACAGAGCGCGCGGGGCTCGAATCCGTCTCCAGTCAACCGCAGCCACGTTCATCCCCAGCCGCAGCGAGCGAGCGCCCCCTGCAGCCCCGCCAAGCGCCGTAGCGGCGCATGAGCTGTGTGGCAGAACTAAGATTAACGCACAAGGTATAGCTTGTGCGGCTAGGCTCCGCCCCTCTACTCTTCCAGCCTCCGGGGGCAAACATCACTTCCGCCCCTCCCAAGATGGTGCCGGTCCGGAAGCCACCCCCGCCCCGGCCTGCCCAAGATGGCGGTGTCGGCGGCGGCTGCAGCAGAGCCGCCGCGGTTGGCGGCACTGTTGGAGTCGGGCTGGCGGCTGTTGGACGAGGTGGAGGCGAGCGCGGAGCCCGCCGCCGCGCTGCAGGACCGGGTGCGGCGCGGGCTGGAGCTGCTGCAGCAGGCGGCGCGTAGGGTGGCGCAGCTCGAGCTCTTCAGGTGGGCGCCGCGGCCCTCGGCCGCTTCCTCCTCCCGCCGGGCCGCGGGCTGCCCCTGGCGAGCCTTCCTCCCCAGGCCGAGCCGCCGCCTGTACGGGCCGCTCCTGGAGCTGGGCCCGGCCCGGGGCGAGGAGGGTACGGGGGCGTTCCCTGTGACGGGAGACTGATGAGCCCATGTCTGTTCAGTGAAGGCCTTGCAGATTACTACTGGTGAAGATAAGGGCGGGGTGGGGCCTATTATTGATTCATCTCTCAAGACAAGAGCGAAGGGGTTACGAGCTGAAACGAGTAGGGAGTGGGATTAAAACCACCATAAGGAGGTCCTGCCTCTCCCTAGCTGCCCCAGGGTGCAGTGGGATCTCGGTCCAGACATGTTTCTGGTGGAAAGGGGAGGCAGCAGCAGCGCGGCAGCGAGACGATCCCAGGCCTGCAGTGCTGGGGTGCAAGGGGGAGAGAGAGAGACAGTGGAAGTCTCCCCCCGAACTCGGTTCCCTCTCTCTCAGCATCCACTCCCTGCCCCTGTCAGGGACGCAGGAGATGGCGTGCAAGGGCTCTGTAGTCTGGCCCAGTCAGTGGCAGTTCTTGTGACTGGGGCCCTGGGGGCTTGGCAGAGTCTCCTCCTGGCTCCTCGCACCAGGATTGAGGTCCGTGGCACTGCCGCACCCAGCCCAGTGGCACAGCTCCCCTGCTGTCAAATTTCTAGACTCATGGTGGGGGTCCCTGCAGGCCAGATCTGGTTCACAGGCTACAAGTGGAGCGGTCCAGGATTAGACGCTGAAAGGTGGCCCCTACTTATTTTTGGTCTTATTTAGAGGTCTTGGAAGTGGGGTATAATAATAAAGCATGCAGTAAGCTGTAGAGGGACCCAGATTAGCTGGTGAAGTGCATTGTGTGCTGTCAGTCTTGCTGCACATCGTAAACAAGGCTAAAAGTCATGGTGGTAATATACCGTCTAAGCTACTACACTCAGGTATTGCCCTCTATATCCTCAGGTCTTGTATGAGGCCTCTGAGTTTCCTCTTCCAAAGTTATCCATGTTTAGAAGTACTGGTGCACCAATAAGGATTTCTTGGTCTAATACTGATGGCTGATTATTAACAGTCCATGTCAGCTGATACTGATTTGATTGCTGATATGCAGCTCAGCATCTGGCTGGTAAGTCTGTTGAGGGGAGGGGGCATATTGAGGCCCCAGCCGTGAGGGAGGGAGTGGGACTGAGGTGAGGTGTGGGACAGAGCCATGAGTGGCTTGTCTGAGGGGTGCAAGAGCAGGGGCAACTGGCTCCTGCTGCTGCATGCATTCCTGGGAGTGGGTATGTGACCCTGGATCCTTGCACAGGGTGCAAGCAGGCTGTGCTGCCAGTGAAGGCTGGAGCTGGGGGCAGGGCCAGCATCAGGCTCTTCCTGGCAAGGTGCTAAGACAGGGCTGTGCTGGGGCAGGCAGCGGTGGTGCTAGGAGGAGGGTGTTCAGGGAGTCTACAGTGAATCCTAGAGTGGCCATAGCCCACCCCATAGCCTCCCTTCCAGCACCGCTACTTACTCCAAGTGCAGCTGCAGCCTCACATCTCTCCCCTCCCCAGGAAGATCCTGGTATTGTTTCCATCCCACAGCAGCAACCCTGCCTTGCCCCACGTGCAGATCCAGGGGGCACATGCCCCCCATTCCTTCCCCTAGTGGGGATATGCAGCTGTGGGAGCCACTCCTTCCCTCCCCTCCTACCCAGTGCCTCCTGGGTGAGCTGTGCTTCGCCTCAGCTGGGCAGTGCCTGCCTTAGCCCCAGTCCCTCCCTCACTGTGGGGGCCTTGATCTGTACCCCACCCACGCCTATTCCTCTGTCACAGACATACCAGCCAAACATTGCTTTCCAAGCTACTGGGCTGGCAGTGTGCATGTATGTGGCATTTATCGATAGTATTATCAGCTATATTGGCCAAAAAAAGCTTGTTGCCAATAATTCAGATTGTAGGGCTGGAAGGGACATCAGAAGATCATCAGGTCCAGCTCTGTGCACCAAGGAAGGAAGACGCCTGGGGGGTCAGGTGATCCCAGCAAGGTGATCATCCAGTCTCCTCTTGAAGAATTCCAGGGCAGGTAATTGCACCACCTCTGAAGGGAGCTTATTCCAGAGTGTGGATACCCTACGATACCCTACCTGTAAAGAAGTTTTTCCTAATGTTGAGCCTGAAACACCCTTTAAGGAGTTTGTGACCATTACTCCTCGTTTTCCCCAAGGCACCCTGGTGAACAGTTGTTCACTACGCCCTTGATGTATGCCCCAATACAGCAGCAAGATGTCGATTTTTCTTTTATCAGTGCCAATATGATATGGACCAATGTATTGGTGTACCTCTGCTTAGAAGTATATGTTATCCATCTCTCTGTCCTTCCCCCTATGGCAGAGAGACTGGTGATGTCTTTTCCTACCTGTGTCATAGGCTTGAACCAAAATAGGACAGACATCTGGGAAAACTGTGGCTCACTCTCTGTCCTTTTGTGTTTAGCCAAAATGAAGAGCTGGAGGAGATAGCATCTGCTGATCTGAAGTATCTGCTGTTGCCTGCCTTGTTGGGGGCCCTTACCCTGAAGCAAATCAATCTCAGCAAGCGGCTGGAGCATGTACAGAGTGCTCGTGCCCACTTCATGAACTTTCTGAAGCTCTGCAAGAGCTACCAAATTGGCAAGTTCCAACTCCCAGAAACACCAGAGAGTCTTAGTGAAAATGAGTCTTCAGAGAGTGCATCCAAGGCTGGCCCAGCTGTTGGCCAGCCCAGTCTGGTGGCCATGGCAGTAAACAGACAAGCAAAAATTGAAAGGTAGGATGCTGTTTGTTTTGTTTTTTGGCTTTTGTTTGTAAAACAGTTGCAGGTGCAGAATGAGGAGAAAGGTGGCCACCCAAAGCAGTACAAAGTACACAGTGAGCATATGACAAAAATGAGGACTATTAAATAGGCAAAGAGAAGCTTGTAATTAAGGTGAACAAATTGTTTTTTTCCATTGCCGGTTTGTTAAATATATGTATTCTAGTTTGAAAGTCAGTAGATCCCTTTCATAGTATCATAGTATCTAGGGTCAGAAGGGGCCTAAAGCAGGCCATCTAGGAACGAGTGCCAGGGTCACAGGACCCCAGCCAAGGTAAGAGCAAGAACAACTTCCCTAGGAAGCTGGTTTCACATCCTAGCCATCCTGTGAAGTAGTGTTTCCTAATGTCCAACCTAAACCTGCTCTCCAGTAACTTGTGACCGTCTTACTTTCTGCTAGTAAGATCTCAATGAACCAAATAACCGTTAATTTTAGTAGTGTGTTTTTTTTCCTGTTAATAAGCACGGCAGGAGAATTCTAGACCAGGGGTTCAGCAACACAGCAAGGGTGTTTTAACAGAAAATCTCTGAGTGCAGGCTTACAGCCCAACTGCTGTCACTGCTAGGGCCTCAGTGTCACCATCCCTGCTTTGCGTCACATAAATACAGAGCCGTGGTTGCTGCTCCAAATAAGCTGGAAGAGATTTGTTTAGGATAGCAGAATAGAATCTTTTCACAAATGCAATAGTTTTCAAAGCCTTTTCACCATGGGACAAAAGCATTACTCCTCAAAATCCTGAAACATCATCTTCAGTGTAAGGCTAAGGACAACAATTGAACAACATTGCCTACATTTATTTATTTTTTAAGATACTGTTTGTGTTGAGGCACCTTTTAGTTGTTAACCACAATGTGTGTTTGCTTTACATGGAAAATTTTGAAAGCTGCTATTCTGTGGTTTTTGTTTTTTCCTAGATGGTAAGCTGCAGTATTTTTGGTTCTGTGGAGTTAGACAGCTGATGACAACAATGAGGAATCTCATTGACCTTTATTAGACGGGTATAATTTGGATAAATGTGGCAAAATTCTCTTGTCTGGATCAGTACCTTTAAATTCTAACCCACAGCACCTCCTTCTGCTCCAGGCCTGCATGTCCTGGCCCTAGAGCTTGGGAAACAGTAATAAAATGGTTCAGCCATAAAGAGCTGCCTGTCTCAAACATGCAAGTCAGAAGGATGATGGAAGCCCTGGTTTCTCTGTTGCGTAGCATGCGCTGCCCCAACCCTTCAGCACAGTGTTTTGTATGTTAAAAAAAGTTTCTCATGGGCTATGTGAATTCCAATTTTCTTAGTTCTCTACTTGGCTTCATTCTGAAGATAGCAGTGAGAATTTTCTACTTGTAACTTGTAAATCCTCCATAGAAGGCACTGTCCCAGAAGCATGTTTTGATTCTAAAATGTCTCATTAAGTAAAAATTCATATGATTCTCAAGTCCCTAACTCAGAGTTCTTTTTGAGCTTTCAACTCATGGACTCAAACTCTGAAGAGCTGAACTTAGTTTAACCAGGACCAGGCTGTCCAACTTCTGCCTTTTAACCAGAGGCTAAAATTTATATTCACATCTTTCTTGTGGGCCACATCTTTTCTTTTTTGAGAAATAGTATGGTAATACAGTTGCCGTGATATAAACAAATTTTCTGTTTTTCTATTTTTATTTATTTTTCATACTACAAGAATGTGTCCATTGGCCTTGATTAGATTGCTCACAGACTGCCATTTGGACAGTCCTAAACTGGTTCTGTCTTAGGCTTATGTCTGACATCTTGAACACTTATGAACGGGTATTGACTCTAATCAGTTCATATGTTCATGGTTTGTGGAGAAGGTAAATCTTCAAATGGATCGTGAATTCTGAGTGCCTCTTTCCTCTGGGTAACAGCTGAGGAGAACGATAGCATGGTGTGGTGAAGCTTGTTGCCTGGGCCCATATTGCTGTACCTAACCTATGCTTAGGTGGCTCCAGGCACTTGGGTTATCATACTGGTCTTACCAGGAAACATGACCTTTCTGAAGCATGTCAAGGGTGTGTTTCTTAAGCACCTATGACAATTACTGTTGGAGCATCTGCTGCTTATCACTCATCCCTTTACTTGTGATAATTGACAGGGTCTTTCACCTTGACTTTTACTCTTGCAAAAGGGCTGATTTCCTGACGCTTGAAAATAATTAGTTTGCATACTAAAGTATTGTGTTTTGAATGGACAGAAAGCTTCTTGGCAAACTTAGATGTCTACTGCTTGTTTGCAGTAAGTCTTATTTCACAGCAAAGTGGAGATATATATATATCTATATATATCTATAGATATATATATATATATATGCTTAAAGTAGCTACGGTCTTTTCCTACCTGTGCTAAAGTAATGAACCACCACCAACATGTGTATGATTGATTTTATTTTTGAGCATCTCAGTTGTGCTAGGTACTTCTCAGACTGGCAGAGACCCAGTGCTTGTTTGAGTGGATCTTGTGCAAGGAAGGATCCTAACCAAATGACAGACTAAGAGGGAAGAGGGAGGTGGAGCTCATAGGGCTGCCTGTTGCTGCATGTGTGCAACTGTTTTATATTTTCAGCTGCTTCGTAAGAGAAGCAGAGCCCTTTTTTTGCCTAAATGGAATATAGAGTTCAAAAGAAAATGACTAGTAAGGTGGGTGCCCATTTGATGGGCAGAAAGACTCCTTGCACTTTACATTTGAGCTCTTACACAAAAGCTTGAAGCACTTACCAGTGATTGCGAGCAGACTTGCCTTGTGCTGCTGGCTCTCCTGATTTCTAGTTGCCAACTTGCATTAAAATATGCAAAGACTTTGTACATTTCTCTAAAAATCTTAATGCTACTGATGTGAAATGAATACGTAATAATTCCTCAAGGAATTTCTCTTAAGATGCATCCTATGCCATGCAATCATCTGGGAATTGCTGTCAGGGACAGAAGAGTATTTAAAAACAGACCCAAAAAAACCCCACGGTTAGTGGGCATGGGGCAGCAGGTTGTTTAGATTGACTGGCTCTTCTCAGTATTAACTTGACTTCATTTTCAGGAGCTTAAACCAGCTGTTTAAAAAAATTCAGCAGTTAAGTACATTGGGAAAGGCTGTTTGAGAGAGGTTTGTTAAATGGTCCTATTCCTTCCCTGAGACAGATATAAGCAGAAAAAGGAGGTGGAAAATAGATTGGCCTCTATGAAAGCCTTTGTGGAGAGTGGCCAAGCAGATGAGGAACAGGTGCGAGAATTCTACCTGCTGCACATTCAGAAGTGGATCAGCACAAGCCTGGATGAAATTGAGAGCATTGACCAGGAAATGGTGATCTTGAGAGGCAGGGATGCAATAAAACAGGTAAGAATGTGGCTTGGAGTTGTCATGTACTGTGGCCATTGTGTATACCTGAGGCTGATGAGAGACATGGCTGAGACAAAAGGAAAGGTTATGGGGTAACTCTGTCAACTGAAGTTATGAATTGACTGAGCTTTAATACAGTTCCATATGTGAGGACCTGGATTAAAATTCTGGATGGATCATGTGTGGAATCAGTGGAAGTCTCTTGGCTAATCATGTTTTACGTTGCCAAACCAGAACAAAATCTATACAATTACATCTATTTTTGGGTGGTCAGGGCTTGAAATATCAGGGTTTTATACCTTACCTTTAATGTGCCCTAAGACTTGTTAGAGGAGGTTTGCCCTCTTACCTGCACAGTGCCAGGTTATGCCAGTCTTGATCTCTAGAACTAAAACTTGCACATTATGATCACAGGATACAGGTATGTAGGCCTTCTCTAAGCCAAGACTAAACTTAGTCTGAAAAGTCATCTGATGAACAGTAAAAAGCTCCTTCAACAGCACGTGACATCTCTAACCTACAGAATGATGCTGCCTGCAGGAGTCTGAGCCCTGTGCTACTCATCTATGTTGCTAGGGTTGCTTAGAATTAGAAACAAAAATAATATTGCATACATGTATCTATAGACTGGTTTTGTGTACTGTAGCCACCCATCCTTCTAGTGCTGTTGGCTAGGGTGACTGGTCCTGCTCATCTGTCTTGCTATGCAGTAATAAAGTTGGTGCTTGGTTTGGGTTTACAGAGCACAGACTGGTTTCCCTAGAAGAAGCAGTTGTTCCTGACCACCTCCTCCATGGGAGTTGCAGCTAAGTTAGGCTGCCTCATGCTTTTTCAGCTTCCTGCTCTCATCTGGGACTGGAATGACTTGAGGCACAAGGTGAAGAGATAGGCAGCAGCTCCCACATGAAGGTTGTGATTTAGGCTTGGTTAAGGCCAGAACTTGTCAGATGTTTGAGTTGTCAGAGCAACGTGCTGTCTTCAGTCCATGAAAGGTGGTTGTTTTGATAGTAATCTGCTTTTCCCCACTTTAAGTCTTCAGCATCATCTCATGCTCCTCGGCAGCCAAGGACCCCAATGAAACCTTTCATTCTCACCCGGGATGCTGCTCAGACTAAGTAAGTTACACCGTTATCATGTTAGACATAATTTTTGCCACACAGCTGTATTTTCCTTGCGGTGTTGAGTGCCATCCTGCTGGGAATGTTTATAAGGGGCTCAGCTGGGCTGGGGCACTCTTGTTTTTGAATAAGGATATAGGGGAGAGTTATTTTCAGAAGCGCTACTTCAGGTTTTGTGTATGCAAGGGGTGGGGAGCCTGCAATATCCTTGCTTCTTAATTCTCCCATTCCCAACACACTCCATTGTGCTGACCCATTTCCCTTTGGAGTCTAGAGATCTGAAAATAGCATGGTGTATCTGCTGTGTTCTTGCTACTTGATCAGCTGACAGGGGTTCCTGTGTCCTTCTAAGCCAGTTCTCAACCTTTTAAGAATCAAGGGACTCCTCTAACTTTTCAGAATGCAGTGGCACTGCATTTAAGGAATTGCTTGTTTCCTACAGTGCTTGCTTATTGCAACCTGTAGCACCCTTAAAAGGATCTCATGGGGTTGTAGGATGGACAGAGTACGCCCAAGAGTATGGGAGGGGGTGATGTACAGTGCTCGGCATGGCAGGAGTTCCTAGGCAAGCCAGACTGAGGTGCTTAGGGGTGGGTCATTAGACCCCTGAAAGAAGCTGCTGTCTCCAGAAGAAGGTAACAGTGACCACTTGTGTAGGGGTTGGTGTCAAGTGACGGTTGCAGCAGCAGAACCTTTCTATTCCCCACTTCACTTTATCCATTGTCTGTCCCCTCAGTCTGAACACCTGAATCAACAGTAATAAGAACAAAGCAGTCTCTGCCTTGATTTGCAGTAATGCTAGTAAGACTTAGTTACCTGCAAGCCAGTTGCTGTAGCTATAGAATTCAATTCATCCATACCAATACTAATGCCAAATCCTGTATAAATCTCTTGCAGTGGTCTGGGGGGGAGGGGGTAATATATATGCACAGCTAGCTATGTACATCGCAACACATGGTAGGAGTTCCTAGCTGCTAGTGGGTAGGAACTGCAACTGCTGAAAGCTCTGTCCTGGGAGGAGCGGGCTGAGAATAATTTGGGCAAAGGATGTGCCTGAGGATTGCTGTAGGCAAGGTTCTTTTGATAGATGTAATATCTTTTATTAGATCAACTAAAATAGTTGGAAAAAATTTCTTAAGCTTTCAGGCACAAACACCCTTCTTCAGGCATTGGAAGACTCTGCCATTGTTGTACTGTCAACTTCTTTTCTACCTTGGAGAACTCTTAGCAGCAGCAGAGTCTTCCAGTGCCTGAAGAAGGGTGTTTGTGCCTGAAAGCTTGCAAAGAACTTTTTTCCAACTGTTTTAGCTGGTCGAATAAAAGATACTGCATCTTTCCAAAGAAGCTTGCCTGCCTATGTCCTTAGAACGATATGGCTACAACCAACAACCCTGAACATTGCTGTATGAGTTAAATCATAGCAGTGGACTCTAGAAGAGGTGCAACTCTGCCAGGCAATGGACAGGGGTAATATACACCAGTTAGTTATACTTTGAGATTTGTTTTTCATAAAGGGTCCCATAAGGCCATATTACAAACAGTGGAAAAAGCAAGACAGCAGGAG
>JAGPOW010001327.1:42302426-42312516 GCA_030014935.1 Caiman crocodilus | reverse complement strand
GAAAAACTGCTCTGGAAACGATCTTTCTAGTGTTGTAGCAGCTATTATAATGTCTGAGGTAGGGACGGTATTATAATTTGTTAGTCTGGTGCATGCATGGAACTACTTAGCATGTCACCTTTGTTTGTCAAGTGTTCCTATTGGACAGGGTTCTTAAAAGGTTTTTCAAATTCTCTTAGATGTGCCACCCTTGAAATGCAGCCCCTTTGGGTAGGTGGGAAGGGGACTACAGAGATCTCTCTCCTCTTCTCCCCCCCTTCCATGTTCTGCAGCAGCATAAGAGAAGTTTGAGTCAATGATATAAGGCATCACCCTGCTCAGACAAAACCTCAGTTGACTTTTAGTTGAAGTAAGGCACTTGGCACTTAATGGAAAAAAGGCAAAGTACACTTGGATAATAGAATTCAGTAGGGTTCATTTGAATGGACTGACTAAAGAATCTTTTGAGTAGGAAGTCGGACTGTTTGGTATGTGAGATTGAACTGGAAACACTGCCTTGCTAATATGTTCAGGTGCCTGGAGTGTAAGGAGGCCAACTTGACCTTAAATGCATTGTGTATGCTATTGATCCATTTCTTTCTGTAGGGTGTTTGGTGCTGGCTATCCTAGCCTAGCAACTATGACAGTGGATGACTGGTATGAGCAGCACCAGAAGCGAGGTGTCTTGCCTGATCAAGGCGTACCTCGGGGAGCACCAGGTATGGACCAGTGGGGAAAACATAAGACTGCAGAATGATTCAGTCTTTTCTCATCTTATGATATGTCCATGGTCACACTTGAGTAAAAACCAGAAGGTGTATACTTTTTTTGTGTTTTAAAGGCATATATCAACCATTAACTGATAGGGACTAGATAGAAACTTTCCTATTAGCTTGTTCCATAATTGTCTGTTGGATGCTTTGTTGCACGTTCCTTTGAAACCTTGAGCAATAGCTAATGCCCTAGGAAGGTTATCAGGGTAGCTAGACCACAGATGGCAGGAAGTGTTTCCCATCTAAAGCAGGGGATTCAAATGCAGGGCCTGTGGGCTGGATCTAGCTCTCAGAGCCGTGGAGCTACCAGTAGGTCATCAGATGTTGGGGTGAAGGCAGGGAGCGGCCTGCTGTAGAATTGGGGGCCCTTGTCCACTGGTGGACATGGTGATCAGCAGCAGGCGGGTGTGAGGGTTGACAGCTCTGGTTGCCCTCTGGCCCTTTTGCTCATTTTCACCATGGTGGCTGTGCTGTCCTGTGCCAGACCTGGAACCAGAGTATTTACTGCTGTATGCTATGTGCTAGAACCAGAGTTACTGCCCCCACGTGAAACGTGTTGGCAGTAGCTCTAGCTTGGGCAAGGGGCGCGTGGTGGTAGCTGGAGCCACTGCTGCATGCACTGGGCAGAAGCTGGAGCTGTCACTGCCTCCAAAACCACTCTGCGCCATGGTCTTGATCCAGCCCACAAGGAGCCTTGTAGTCCAGACCTGCCCCACAGTAGGATGTATTTGATGCCCCTGATTTGAAGCATTTTTCAGAAGGCATCAACTGAGCTTGACAGCTGATTTTTTTGATTGGTTTGATCTTCCTCGTTAATTTGCGCTCTCTTTTCACCTCTAGCAGAGATTGCTGGTGAGGAGTTGGAGAAGGAGCAACAGGAGAAAAAGGTGGAAGAGGACAATGAAGAAACTATACATAAAGCCCGGGACTGGGATGACTGGAAAGATACACACCCCAGGGGTTATGGCAATCGACAGAACATGGGCTGACCATGCATCCAAGGGACAAGGAGCGCATGAGTCTCAGATGAGTGCACTCAGTAGCAAGGGACGGGTAAATAAACTGTACATATGCAGAGGTATCCTTGCCTTCTCAGAGGGTCAACCGTGTAAGAAGAGTGAACAGGATAGTTGTCTCGGTTTATGTTAAGTGTAAGACTGAGTATGCACTTGTCACATGTAGTGACATGGCAGAGCTTTGTCAAGTGGGGCTGTTATTAAAGGGGTCAAAGCAAAGCTCCCTTATTCTCCTGAGCAGAGGGAGTCCTTATATAACGAAGTACATTAATTTGAAAGTGGCTCTCTGTATTGTTGGTGGATGTATTTATTTTCTTTATTTTAAAATAAATAAAATATCTTGTGCTGCGTAGTCCTTGTTGTGTTTTACAAGAGATGTAGATGTATCAAGTGTGTATATGAGAATCTGTTTACTTTTTGTTGAATGTGCTGATTATGATTGCAGAGCTTTCTTACTTTAGGTTTACAATTTACTCCATGCTGGGCAGCCTGACAGCACTCAGCCACCCTTGTAGCTGCAATCATTTTATTTCTGAATGCCTGTGGACAAACACAACACTCTACCTGGGTTTTCTGCTGGGCTTGTGTGACATTCCAGGGACCTAGAGGGTTAGGAAGTGTGAGGTTGCTGCCAGCTGTTCAGGAGCAAGTGACCAATTTTTGCTTTCAAGCACCACAGCTCCTATATTTATTAAGCAACCCTTGGAAGGCCCTTTTTACAAGGAGAATCCTCTACAACCAGTCAATCATGACAGCTCTTCCAATTTCTACCTGCAGTGCTCAAAGGTGGCTTATCAGGATATTAATTAGGGGTGTTCGAAATGGGCTATATTCAGTTCAGATTTGGCCTGAATCGGGGGACGGTAATTCAATTTGATTCAGATCACTGTCCCAATTCGATTTGGCTGAAACTGAAGATTCGATGCTGATTTGCAGAGTCAGCAATTCGGCCATAGACACAGCTTTAAATGTTTTTTCTACATACCTCAAGGTACTAGGTGCGGTTTGTGAATGCTGCAGTGGTGGAGCGGATGAAGTGTCCCCCAGGAGTGTGATGGGGAGCCCCCCATGTGCTCGGCAGCAGACCTGAAAGTACTTCCAGTCTACTTCTGGATCCACAGCCAAGCACGTGGGAGAACCCCTGTGTGCCCCCTGGCTTGGCGACTGGCCCCAGGAGGTACCAGTTGCCAAGACAGGGGGAGGGTCCCCTGCGTGTGCTGGTCCACTTCCAGGTTCACCACTGAGCATGCTGCTGCCGGCCCCCCCACTTTGTGAAACGCTTCATCCACCCCACCATCTCAGCGTTCACAAGCCTCCTGGTACTTTTGAGGTATGTAGAAAAAACATTTAAAGCTGTGTTTATGTCTGAATCATCAAATCTCCCCAAATCGTTTTGGATGATTCTGATTTGATTCAGAGAGATTAAAGGGTCTCCTGATTCAATTTGGATTCGGAGACTTGGCCACTGAATCTCCGCTGAATTGAATTAGCAACCAAAGCATCACACAGCTCTTGTAATAATGCAAGTGAGGTTCTTTTAAGGGCTCTGCCTTGAAGTTGTTGATCACGTGCATAGTATAACAGCTACAATAGTCATAATAGTTTCCATCATGTAGATATAAAATGCAGACTTCATATGGCCATAACAGTAGTTTATAGAATACAAATGAATAATTCATGTCCTAAGATTTCCTAAACAATGGGAAAATACATCCTACTGTCTTGAGTGCCACCTATTTAAAAGTGGTCTAGGAACCTGGGAAAATTTTGGGCTTGGGAAAATATTAAGGAAATGCAGACTGACTGTTCTAGTACTGAAGTCTGCTTGTGGAAAGCTTTCTGGAGTCTCCGAACTAACTTTAAAAAAAGGAAGAAAAAAGCTGTAGGGAATCATCTTGCACTGGTTGGGAAGAGGGATGGGCCAGAAACAAATGTATTTTGCTCACCATTGAGTTAACATGTTAAGCAGGGAATGCCATGGCACCAAGGGTTCCAAGACCCTCTATACACTGATCAAAACTTCTATTAACATCATACACCTCTGTATCATGTTCTTAACAAATAATAAAGCCTCTTACTAGGTCATCTTACTCCTTGTATGTTCCCCCTTATCTTGGTGTCGTGGACTGTTTAGCACCAGTTTTATGAGCTGACCTTTAGCCTTGTGAGGGCTCTATATAAAAGTAATCATGTAAGTTTAAGGATGTGTAAGTAGTTTTGTGTATCAGTTACTTCTCTAGGAAGCCTACACTGGTTAGTGTTTCAGCAGTCTGAGCAGCCTATGTACTAATCCAGGGGTTTTCAACCTTTTTTAGTAAGTGTACCCCTGGCAGCTGGAAGTGGGGTGAGGAGGGGAAGAAGGGGGGTGCATGGCTGGATGCGGAGCAGAGGTGGGGTGGGGTGGTGCATGGCTGGAAGCGGGGTGGCAGCAGCATGGGTTGGTGGGTGCAAGCTTCCCCACTCTGCATCTAGCCAGCCAAGTGGTGTCTGTGTAGCCCACAGAAGGGTGTTGCTGCCCTCATGCTCCCCCTCTTCCCCAGCCCTGCTCCTGGGAGGCGGCGGTGTGGGGTGGTGGGTGGCGGCTCTCTGTCCTCACCTGCCTGCAAATACCCTCTAGGGCCTTCCCAAGTACCCCTGGGTGTATACGTAGCCCTGGTTGACAACCTCTGCACTAATCTATCATATTAGTCAAAACTTAACTGTAGTAGTTGGTGGTTTGGGCCATGCCTGTACTCTTTCTTTCCCCACTTATATAGAACTAAATGGGTTCACCGATCCATGGTGGTGAGATGGCACCCCTGGCACGGTCTGTCTGCTTCTCTTTGATTCTATACTTAGTCAACTGTTAGTTAATCTGTAGTTCTCTGATAAATTTTGCCAATGCTTTCTTTCATAGCAGGTCCAGTCCAGAGTCCCCCATCTTTGTAAGTTGTTGCAATGGAAGACAACGGTCAGGTGACTAAACTTTGCGCCTCTTACAGTCTTGTATGCCACTTGGTGATGACCACTACGCCTTTTGTTTAAAAATAAAAAGCACAATTCTAATATGTTCCATCTGCTCTTTTTCCAAGCAGACACAGATGACAAGTGATGCCTGCCTAAGTTTATTATCTAGTACATCATGAAAGCCACTTCAGACTGTAAGGATAGAAACAGAACTAGAGCTCAGTCTTTCTCTCTACTGCCTTAACCAGCCTTTGATTCCTTCCTTCTTGAGCTAGTATGTTGAAGATGCCAATTGCCAACTTTCCCAAGAAGGGTAGGAAGGTGCTGGAGGAATGCTATGAGTTGAAACGTCGGTCTCCCTTTCTAGAGTACTCTGAAGAGACTCAAATGTTAATGTTACTTGTCTCAAGCACCTCAGCTAGTGACTGAAGAAGGGGCCCTCTAAACCCTCCATTTCTCTCTAGTTGCCCTACCTAATTAAAGATGTAGCAATGCCCTAGCACAGAAGAAAACATCTGTAATGGTCCCCTTGGGAGGCAGCCAACCTGCCTTAGGAGCTGCAGCTGTGTGAGTGCTAATGAAGGAGTGGCTGCCTGGGAATCAAAAGCCCCAGCAGGCAGAGCCAGAGATGCATGGGGAGAAGCATCAGAGCTGAGTAATGGGCCAGAAGGAGAGCAAACCTGCTGTGAGAAGGAGGGGTCCACTGTAGTTCCAACCTACTGTTTAGGATAATAAGGGGTTTTGGTTTTGGGGGGTGGGTATTTATTTGTTGAAGGGCTGTGTGTTATTGAGGTATGCTGAGAGATGCTCAAGGAGCAAAGGCCTGGTTGAAAAGGCCCTGAGGTGGCAACCTGCTACAGTGTCCCACTATTTGAGAAGGGGATATTCCTTTTCACATTCTCCATTGGCACACAGTAGAGACACGTTCCACTTCCCCTCCAGGGGCTCCCTCCTGGGACTCCGAAAGAAACTCAGGAGATTGCTATTTGAGCAGTAGAAGCCCTGGATCTGACAAGAAACAGGCTCCCCGAGAGTCTCTTTTGGGACCACCATTCACACGCTTGTCAGCTGTGGTGTAGGATAGGGTTGCCAGCCTCTGGCAGGAGTGGCTCAGGCAGGCTCTGTGTGGTACAGCAGACTGGGGAAGGGACAGGCAGTCCAGTGGCAGATAGGGCAGGGAGCTGATAGCAAAGCAGAAGCTTGAGCAGGGAGCAGAAACCTGAGTAACAGATCAGGGAAGAGAACAGGATCAGAGGGCCCCTAGGAGAGGGCATAGGATTTATTTGTGGCAAGTCTGCCAAAATGATTGGTCCCCACTAGAGTAAAGCATGCAGCCACCTGCTTGAAAGTCAGCTGCTGTTGCCTCTTCTATAGGATGATATGTCTTTCTAGGAAGCACTATAGATATTCTTAACCCAGTCAACCATGAATCTTAGAGAGATGAAAGTAGAAGTGGTGCAGCAACTGGTCTTGTCAGCAATTTTGTCACCCTCCATAATGAGACAGGAGGGACTTCAAGGGTTTTAAAGATCTCTTGGCCATGTCAGAGACTGTTCACATCCTGCTGGAAAGAAGATTGTGCACTCTGTATTGTTCTATGTCTGGGAGACTCGCCATACCTATTAACCAGGGAATCTTGGAGCTTGCAAAGGTCTTGTAGCAGGCTTCAGCTCAGAATCTGCCACCTCCAAGAAAGACCACGTTCCTATCGAGTTCTCCAAGTACTTCATTTGAATCTTGTGCCAGGGTCACTTGTCAAAGCAGCCATTTAGGAAAGGTCAAAGAAGCAAATGCCTCCACAAGGAAGGGAAAAGGTCCCTAAGAGATGAGATGTTTGACAGAAAACAACTCTGCCTGCCAATTTCCATAGTGTATATGTACTGGGACAAACTGGTTCTGCTTACACAAAGGTTCCCATTAGAGCAGAGAGAATGATTAAAATCCATCCACTAGAAAAGTAGCTAACATCTGAAATCTCCCTGTGGACTGCTGTGGACATATCTAATAATGGCTGCACTGGTGACAATGTGAAAATCCTGTTGGTTTCAGTAGCTGGGAATATCCAGGAAGGTCGAAACCATAACAGATCTTTTCTGTGAGAGCTGCAACGGCTTAAAGACGGTTAAGGCCTGTCCTTCATTAAAGTAGTTAAGAACTGCTTTGCATTCTCTGACTTATACTTACCAATCGCAAAGAGAAAGCAAGCAGTTCTTCGCCTTTTCCTCAGGAAAGCCACCCTGATATCTTTTTCTTGATAGAAGGTTTGAGGCTGCAGTACAGAAGTTAGCAGATATTTTGAAGGATCTGTGTCCAATTGTCTTCCACCTTTTGGCTCTCACTTGTTTGGGTGGTTTTGACTGGCATCTCCATGACTCAGTGGGTTCATGCAGTTATCAGTAATAGCACATGCAAGTCCATTCCCTTCCCACTTCACTCCCGACTCTGTGTTTCAAAGAACCCTCTCACGAGGTTTTGCTGAAACAAGGGCTTTCTCAGATCTGGATCAGGGAAAGTGGTGCCCTCACAATTTAGGGATAGGAATTTGTATTCCTGGATGTTTTTATTTTCATTTGAAGACGAACAAAAGTTCATATCCTATTATGAACCTCTGACATCTCAACAGGTTGCTTTCTTGGTTCAGAATAGTGGCTGGCCTCCTTAATCCCCTTATTCCTGTTCATGCTTTAAGACCTTCCAGAAGTCTTTCTTCACACTTCCATACATCCAGCCCATTGGAAATACCTCAGATTATTAGCAGATAAATCTTGCTGAGTAAATTACAGGGTTCCTGCACTTTCAGCTTCACCAAGGCCATTCACCAAGTGCTTTGCTATTGTAGCTACTCCTATAAAAATCACAAAGCATCTAGGTCTACCCACGTCTCTGACAGGTTAATTGAAGGAAGTTCATTTTAGCTGACAACCAGCTTGTAATTTTATGTTGCAGTAATGATAAAAAAACCTCATCTCTTACAGAGGTCAGCTTTTGCTAGGTTAACAGGTATTTTCCCCTATTTTATCTGTAAACATAAAACTTACCCAGCTGCGTGAAAGCAGGAGGTGAGACAAAGGTGGAGGCAGACTGTGGATGTATCTGATAATGTTGCGCATGCCATGGCCATGTTAGTGATAATGTGAGATGGCTAAATACTCATAATAGTACAACCCAGAGCCAACGTTTCCGATAACAGCAGCTTGCAGTGACTTTTGAAGTGCTAAAACAACATAGATTGGAACCTCTCTCAATAGCGTACGTGGTGTCTAGTGAGTTAGGTGGCATCCATTAAAGTCGGTGGAAAGATTCCCATTGGTTTCAATGGTGGTTATATTGGTCCTCCTAAACTACACGCCCAAAGCTGCATTTTGTCTTCAGGTTTGTTTTTTCTACCCCGGTACTGTGGTCCTGGTAAATCTTGGAGGAGATGATCGACAGAAAAGCAGTCGCGGCCTCAGGGTCACATAGAGTACAGCAGTGGTTCTCAACCTTTCTTTTTCCGGACCACTTGAAAATTGCTGGGGGTCTCGGTGGGCCACCTAATAAACGTTTTGTTTGTCCTACAAATCAAAGCACACAACTCACATTTTAATATCAGTAGTCTTGCCTTTCTCATGCGACGGGTGAGCCTGGTTTTTTGAGCAAAGTTCTGGGAAGTCAGGTGTAATGTCTGTCAGCTTTAGCCTTAGGTCTCCTTTCTGCGGGCCACCTGAATGGAGCTTGCGGACCGCAGTTTGAGAACCTCTGGAGTAGACAATTAGATCTTTTACTTTTGTGCATAACATGTTTGCTTCATCAGATTATAGGAGCTTTTCCCCCATGAAGCTATGGTCAAGTTACCACAAAAGAGAAAGCTTGAGGCAGTTATGTCCTGAAACATTAGGGACTGGCTGGTGGGACCAATGGCTTTGAGCCATTCTGGCAAATGCTACAATCCTATACCAAATGAACGGTGGTGTTCATGGGACTTGCTAATTCTTTTTCCTTCCAGATGTTGCTGGGTTTTCTCCAAATAAAAGGGAACATTTGCCCACCTCCCCTCCTGAGCAGACAGTTTATCTTGGGTCAGCTGGTGTAGTTGAAAAGAGTTGGACACACAAACAGTTCCAGAGTCTGCTATTTCCAAACCAGCCTTCTACCGTGCGGAGGCAAAATCTGAGAGACGACCTGCCATCGCCATGAAAACACTTATTGCCGCTTACTCCCAAAATCGGAGTGGTAAGAAAATTGCAAAGTGTGCTTGCAATGTTCTAGACTCATGGTTGATAGAGCCGGTCGAGGCCTGTTTGCTGCTGTTCTCGAATATGTTATTAGATATCTCTTTCTATAAAATGGTCTATAATCGTTTTATAAAGCTGTGTGTTAGCTGTGAAGGGAGCAGGGATGGGAAGGGAGCAGAGTTGCTTGGTAGAAGTGAATTTACGGAAATCGGTCTGGGAAATTCGTCACATCATTTACTGCAAAAGGGCAGGAAAATGGCAAATTGTATAATCCAAATCAAAGAAGAGCATCTGCCACCCCTTCAGATGGCCATTGGCTTATGTAGCAGAACTAAGTAAGCATGCGTCTAGCCAGAAATAGTTGGCTTTTTGTCCACTAATAAGAAGAGCTGTGGGGTACGTGACTTCTGGGACCTGGTCTGAAGACCTGGGAAGTGTGCTAGGAGTGATGGACTGAGTAGACTTGGGTAATTGCTCTGGGGAAACAAAAGTAATGTTCTTCTATCCAGTGACTGCTCAAATGTTTAGGTGCTCCATTCGCAGTCTGGATTTTAGTCCAGAAAGGCTGAACTTCAAAATTGCCTAGGTCTGACCCAGCCAGATTTGAGTTGCTCTTCCTGACTTTCCAATACGGTCGAGTTCTCTCTGATCCAGCACACCGCTGAATGCCAGGTCTCTCCGTTAGAGCCTGTTAGATAATGGTATTGGGTAGGTATGTTAATTGTAAGGATTTTTCCAGCTGTCTGACATTAAAGGCCTGTTGCAGCTCCCTGTAGCCATTCTGAGTCCCTGTGAGCCAGCAGGCTTTTGGTCTCAGTCCTTGGTGGAATGAGCTCTTTGGCCCTGGGATCTGCTCAGCTCAGCCAGAGCTCTTCACACAAACATCCTTTAAAAAGATGGGCAGGGAGCACATGGAGTTTGGAATCTGGCTCCTGTCCCAAAGGGAAGAGGGATCAAAAGGCCCTGGCTGTGTTTGTGGTAACACTGGTGGGAGTTAATCATTCATAAAGGTTACCAGGGAGAGGGGGAGGAAGAAGGAAAACTAGTTAATGCTATTGAACTCCCACTCTCCGGAGTCAAGGCTGAGGGAGCACGGGGCCTGCGGCCTTATCAGTCACTGCAGGACAGGGTGGTTGGCCTGACACATCCAGACTCACCTGTT
>JAGPOW010001327.1:42275685-42289865 GCA_030014935.1 Caiman crocodilus | reverse complement strand
TATTGTGTGCACCCATGTCAGAGCCCAGTCCTTACCTGCCTCTCCAGCAGCGAGGAAGGGAGAATGAGCTGCTGGTGAGCAGAACTGCTGAGGGGGGGAGGGGCTGAGGACCCTTCACTGCAGCGATGGTCTGCCCCCAGGCAGCACCTGCCTGCAGGCACCCAGCTCAGGCAGTCCTGGGAAGTACCACAGCCACGGAGAGACGCACCGAGCCCCCACACAGCTCAGGCAGGCAGGCAGGCTCAGGGGGGAGGGGGAGGAGATCAGTCTTGCTGCTTTTTATTTTTTTCCCCTTCTATGAAGCCTGCCTTCCTGGGCTGCTGCTGGGCTGCCTGCAGGGGCTGCCTGCACAGACCCTGAGCTGCACAGGGCCTGGTACTTCCTTCCATGCCTGTAGAGTTTAGAAGCTAAAACTCCTTACAACAAAGGTGTCTTACTTTGCCATGCTTCAAATTCATTTGCTGTGTCCTAAAGTCATTTAAGACATATCACACTGCCACAACTGCTGAAATTAACATGCAATACACTGCCAAATGTGCAAACAGCAATGCCATTAAAGGGGTGCAAACGGCATTTAACCCATTTTAAACCTGCTTTAAAGCGTTGTCTATAAACACCCTAAGGCAGGGGTGGGCCTGGGGACCAGATGCAGCCTGCCAAGTCATTCTGTCTGGCCTGTGAGGCCCCTAAAAGTTTAGAAAATTAATATTTATCTGGCCCTGGTTGCCTGTCATGCAGCCCTTGATGGCTTGCCAAAACTCAATAAGTGGCCCGCCATCCAAAATAATTGCCTGCCCCAGCCCTAAGGTATTACAGGTGCAGCTAATGCAAGAGACCCAAGACGTTCACAACGTCCATCTCCTTCCTCCTGGGAGAGTGGCGTGTGTAGTCTCCATCCAGTGGCAGTACCCGCCTTGCCCTGGGAACCTGCACTTTGGCTGGTGCAGCTGCTGCTTCTGGATGCCTCCTGACTAACATGGGGACTCTGGAGCCATGAGCCAGGGAGTGTCCCATCCTGGCCTCCACTCACTTGATCTTTTAGCTTATTGTACCCTCCTCCTTCTGGAGCAAGGGATTCCAGGGCTCCTGTCTGGACACAAGGTGTCACCCTCACTCCACCCACTTCTGTGCAGGGAGAAGTCTGCTTACAGCCTGTGGCTGTGGTTAGAGTTCAGCTCAACTCATTGCTTTGGGGAATGGAAGAAAATAGGCCCCCTTCCTGCCCCTCCCTTCATGTCCTATGGCTTTCTGAAAAGTGGGGATTCACCTGTTATGCACCTGCACCCACCTGAGGGGACTTTTCCCAAACTCAAAAGGCAAATAGGCTTTCAGGTACCCCAGAAGTTCATTCAGAGATCCTGACAAAGGATTCTTCCTCTTAGTTGTGAGGGGAGTGAGCAGGTTCCCAGCTGGCTAGTGGGGAATGTGGTTTCCATTGCAGACAGTTTTTCCCTTCATTTCTTTGCTGGTTAGGCCTGTGCCCTGTGACACGCCAGGCCATAGAGTACCTGCTGTCCCGGAATGGTACTGGCAATGCTGTAGCCATTGTGATTGGTGGTGCGGCTGAGTCGCTGTCCTGCCAGCCGGGTGTCACCACATTAATCCTTAAGAACCGCAAGGGCTTTGTCCGGATGGCACTGCAGCATGGGTAAGTATCACTTCATGTATTGTCCTTACAAGTGCTCCACTATTCTGGTAGCTGGACTAAGGCAATCCATCCCAGGGGCCACCAAGCCAGCTACTGTATGAGGACTGGGTCTGGGACCCCTCCTTTGCTTGGGATGTCCACAAGCAGCCTACCCATTGGACCAGCTTTCAGCAGGATTTAGGAGCTGTGACAGCAAGGTTTTCCTAGCTGTTGCTTCCTGGGGCAAACCAGACCCAGTTCAAAGGGTCATAGCAGGCTCCTGTAGTGCTGAGGCTGGCATGGATTGTCTTGCAGGGGGCACTCATGCTGCAATATTCTCCCGCAGGGCACATCTGGTTCCCTCCTTCTCCTTTGGGGAGAATGAGCTCTTTCAACAGGTGGTGTTCAAAGAGGGCAGCTGGGTGAGGAACCTACAGGAGAGGTGCCGGAAGCTGCTGGGCTTTGCCCCTTGTCTCTTCTATGGACGGGGCTTAACCTCTATCCATTCCCGAGGTTTCCTTCCTTTCCCCAGGCCTATCACCACTGTTGGTGAGTTTTTTTCTTGCTACTCTTCCCAGTGGGGTTGGCCATCTACAATGCCTGAGCCCTTTGCTCTGGAAGGGCTGGCATGGGCAGGCAGTGGAGGCACGGCCCTGCTTGCCCATGCTGACTATAAGGAGTCCACATGCTGCTGAACTTGGTAGATATGGAAGTCAGAAAACCCACCATGATTGTGTGGGGTGAACTACTTCAATGGGCAGAGGGATCTCAGGCAAGCTAAAAACCTTCAGTAGGTGGACACAGGTAGTGGTGTGTGCTTTTCCTTGTCCCCTATGGCTGTTGTGTCACTGGGCTGTGGCATGGCATGTGTGTACACTGTTGCTCCCTGCTGGTGGCTCACAGACCTGCCTGTATGTAGCAGATTGCTAATCTCTCACTGAATGTTTGGGTTCCACAGCCCAGCTCATTACAGGGATGCTGGGTTGTCCTTAGCTGTAGCAATTGGTCTATTCTGGACTCCTGGGTTTCACATTTCCATCCTTTTTTGGCTCTGGCAGTAGGAGAACCCATGACAGTGCCCAAGATTGAGGACCCAAGCCATGAAACGGTGGATCTGTACCATGGAATGTACATCCGCTCCCTGCTTAAACTCTTCAACGAGCACAAAGCCAAATATGGCCTCTTGGAGACAGACAACCTGAGGATCCTGTGAATGAGACCAGAGAGAAGCTGGGGACTGGAAAGAGAGAGGGCAGTGAAGCCCTAGTCCTGGATAACTGCCTGTTCTTGGGGGTTGGCTACCAGCCTCCCCGGCAGGGCAGGGACTCTCAGGGATGTATAAAGGATTCTGGGTGATGTGGTGCCTGCAATAGCAGAGGATTTAACTTGATGACCCAGGAGGTCCCTTCCAGTCCTGCATCCTAGATTCTGACATACAATTCAGCCATGCCCCAGCTGCTCTGCCTCCTACTCTAACCCTGACCCTTATTCACCCTCTCAGCGCAGCTCCAAAGACTGTCTCTCTGTCCTTCCTGTGCCTCCAGGATGAATGAGGAAAGGAGGATCATTGTACATAGTGCTGCACATCCTGCATGCTTTATACTCCTTTCTATGGGCAATGCAGTGGGCCAGTACACCAGCTATATCAGATCCTGAAGCCCCTTCAGGAAAGAAGCATGAAAGGACAGGAAGTAGCACAGGGAGGAACTGGGGCTGATCTTGAAAGGGGAAGTGTGACATAAGCAGAGAGGACTAGGATAGGTGTGGGAGGGACACTTCTTTGGCCAAACCCTGCTAACCTTGGGAAGATGAATAGTAGCTTTGTGCTACTGCTGATGGAGCCCAAGGGTGGGGTTGTGCAGGCTACATCCTGCCTGAGACAGTAGGAGGGAGAGGTAGATGGAAAGGAAAAGGAAGAGAGAGGGAGGGAAGAATGGATGCAAAGCCCCTGGCATGTAACTGAGGTAGCGGTTGTGAGAGGAGGCTGCAGGGCCCTGTGGGAGAATGGCACTGTGATGGGCAGAGGCTTGAGACACTTCAGCTCTTTGTCTGGGAAGGCTGAGCCTTTGCAGCTCTGTGGTCTTATGCCCATGTTGAGTGTAGAATGGAGCCTCTTGGAAGGGTTCTCCATTCACCGGCGTACTCTGTACATCTGATTATGGGCATACTCCTGGCACTGGGTTGTCAGGCTGTTCATGTGAATGTGTCAAATCTCTACTGTAGGGAGAGTTTTCCCTCTGCTGGTTAGTGTTAGCAGTTAGGCCTAGGCCTCAGAAGCAGGACAGGGCCAGGGCTTTCCTATATGGTGAGCGCTGCCTTGAGAAATAGTGTTCGGGGTAAAGTTCTTGAGAGTCTGCCTACAAAAGGGGCAGGGGGCCTAAGTCTTTCCCTTTCCAGCCTTCTCCATCTCTGTATTTCCTGTAGGGTCCACGGCAGGTGGCAGCAGAAAAGGCCAGTGCACATTGAGAATCATCTGGAGATATATCGGGTCCTAGAGAAGCAGCAGGTGTTTCCCTCGGGCCTGGCAGATTGCAGTGATTTCTGGGCAGTTAGTGACCAGAAAGAGATTGATCTATTTCAGGGAGATGGGAGGAATGTCCGGGGGTCAGAAGGAAATCGATCAAGCTTGGTTAAGCAATGACAATGTGGTGGGAAGTACAAAGGGGGTGTAAGGTGTTATTTAGCTACCAAGGGGGGGGTGTCTATCAGTGAGAGAATGCAGACCCATAACTTCCAGTCGGGGAGAGGCACAGGCTGGAGAATCCTCTCCCAAGGTCTAGGGGTGGACTGCCAGAGCTTGAGACGTTTCACATAAACCGCATCAAAGCATTGTGTTGTAGGGGTCCCATCCTGTTCTGGCCCCAGGGCTGGGTGAGAAGCTCTGCTGAGGTATTTCCATCTTTGTGTTTCTTATCCTGTGTTTAACACAGTGTTAGACCTCTCAGATGGATGTGGACTGTGCTGTATGAAAGGGAGGGCAGTTGTAGGTGGTGAGGGGCAGGGGGGAGGAATCATTCCTGTACATCCATGCCCACCACATACAGAGCTAGGCATGTGCCCAGCCACACCTGTTTCCATACGCGTCTGTGCACACACAGCTTAGGCACGCATGGTTCCATGTCTGTACACAGACACATGCCACATTCCTTTCACCTGAACAGCACACACCCACACGTACCGGACTGTTCTTTGGAGAAGGGAATCTATATAGGTTGTTCCCCAAGGTGGGCGTGACAGGGTGTACTGCCCCTTTAAGGGTCAATCTGGAGTTGATGGCTCACCAGTGTGGACACAATCAGGGAGCACTCTGTTCCTCCCTGGGGTGGGGCTATAAATTAACCGAAGGAAGCTGGGGTGATGAAGGGTCAGAAGGTGGGTGGCAGGTTTTTTAAGGTCCTGGGGCTTGCTTTTTAATCAGTTTGGCTGCTTAGCTCAAGACTTTGACCTCATGACCTGAGTTAGGAGCTGTATTCCTATCTCATACCTGCCTCCTAAGATGGGGGGGCCTCAGTCAGCAGGGGTTTGTGTGGAGGCCTTTGTAACTGGAACAGGTTATTTTTGTTGTTTTGGTTTTGGCCTACCCCTATGTGCAGGAGCAGGAGCTGTGCACTGTGGGAGCCCAGCTCCCCTGCAGGCTGTTCGTGTGCACGGCGGGGGGGGAATGGTCTGACGAGTTAAAACCACGGTGGGCAAGGGAGCCTTAGAGGCCACTGTTTCTGTTGTGACTTCTGGTAGGAGCTCTGAAGTTCTTCTCTGAGGCTAAGCTACCTCCAGTGTCTTCAGCCTGCTGTCTCTCTGCAGAGCTGTGCAGAGGGAGCTCTGCAGAGGAAGCCCAGGGTAGAGAATAAGGGTTGTCACCCCTTGGAGCTTGGTGTGGAGAGTGCTAGCCAAGATCTCGGTAGGCTCTGTGGGGAGGAGGTTTTAAAGGAGCTGAAGGAACACAAAGACACGACAAACACTCCATGCAGTTCTGAGAAACCTGGGTAGGGGAAAAAGCAAATTGACTGTCATGAGGAAGCTGGTACCAACACGGGACAGCCCCTGCATTAGCCCTAGGATTAACATTCCTTTTCAGCTGGATTTCACAGAGCAAAGGCTGTCCTGCTGCTGCCACAGTCACCAGGGAGTGCAGCTGCAGCCTGCTCCTGATGGAGCTTCCTGAGAGCAGCTGGGTGGGCAACGCCTGCAGTCTCAGAGGGGAGTTGTGAACCAGCCCTGCCTGCAGTGGGACTGTGCTGGTGCTGTGTGTGAGGGGTAGAGTGTAGGTAGGTGCTGAGGTTTGTCTGCTCTCCGTGGGATCTCTCGGGCACAGGCTTCAGGGAGCAGGGTTGAAACAACCCTCTTCACTTCCTTCCACAGCATGTCTCATACATGTGACTCCACTGAAATGCAGGCACCTGAGGGAGGCAGGGCACACATGTGAAGTGCTCTGCACATGAGTTCTACCACTGGGCCAGGAACAAAAGAGCTGGGGAGCCCATTCCTGGTTCTAGAGAGGGCTAAAGATAAAAAGCACTTTCTGCTTCGTGCCCCCAACCTCTGCAGTGGAAAAGGTTCAGCTATTAGCCTCAAGCTTTTGCTTCTAGCAGGGCAATTGTGCTTGGATAAAGCCCAGTGCAGTGAGGTGCGGCAGGGCTGGGCCTATCTCAGGGGCACATTGGTGAGCTCTTTCTGCGGGGGTGGATGATGCTGAGGTTGGAAACAGAGTTCAGCCGAGGGGCCGGGTTGAGTCCTGTGAACTCAATCCTGCAAGGGAGGGGCAAACTGATAAATTACTTAGCTTCTTTCTCAGGCTTTCTTTGGCAGTAAAAGCCCCTCTGTAGCTTTCTATGCAGCTCTGCTCTTCTCGGCAACCAGGCTGGGTTTGTGAATGCTAGGGTGTGCATCCCTGGCAATCGGCCTGTTACAGTGTCACTAAGGAGCCAGGCAACATCTTTTCCAGAGTGCTTTTCCTGTTAACGCACATGCCACCTCACACCTAGGCACACCTTACGTGTGAGCACCCACACAGTCAAACAAAAGAGCTGGGCAAACAGTTCAAAAGCAAACATCATAAAGGGTAGATTCCAAAGGACTCATTAACCTCCCATCATTAGCAGCCCTCTAAATGTTTTACAGTTCCAATTACCTGTCTCTAAAAATCTGTGGAAGTGCTAATGTTAAAAACACACATTGCGGTAAGCATTGGTGCCAGGCTAAGTCATACTGTGGGCTAGGGGAGACTTTCCTCTGCTTTTCGAAATGCTTACAGTTCGGCCAGTCTCTAGCAGACAATGCTGAAATACTAAAGGGGGAGCTTTGTCCACCCCCACTCAAGGTACAGACCAGGGGAAAAATGTGAAACAAAGGGGCACATTTCAATGGTGGGAATGTCAGCACTTCCAGAAGCAAGCCCATCTGTGGTTGGGTGGGGTGTGTTGAAAGGTAGAGTGGCGAGGCCCGTGCGTAAATGTAAACCATGCAGAACTAAAGTCAGCAGGAAGGATAAGTGCAATATGGGAATGGCTGCTTGAGGATCAAGCATTCCAGTTTAAGTCCTTGAGTGCCTGCAAAAAGGGACTAGGCTAGGGGCATATCCATGGCAGGAGAAAATGATGTGAAAATGTGCTTAGATTGGAGTCTGCGTTTCCCTAGGACATCTCCCTGACCAGTCTGACAAATGCTTGAGGCTGCTTGTACACACCACAGAGGTTTAATTGGGTTTAGTTCTCCCTGAATTTGAAATGGTGGGTTTTTAAAAACACCACTCCAGTTTAGGGAGAATTAAACTGAACTAAGCCCCCATGGCATGTACATAGGGGTGGAGGCCCTATCCTTACCTGCCTCTTTGGTGGGTGAAAGGGGACCAAGCTACCAGTGGGCCGAGTGGTCCCTGAGTTGCATGAGGGTCCCTTGGTGGCACCCGCCCTCTGGCACCCAACACAGGCAGTCCTGGGGGGCGCTGCAGCCACAGAGGGAAGCACCGGTCCCCCTGCAGCCATGGAGGGAAGCAGTGGCCTCCCGCACAGCTCAGGCAGGCAGACTCCTGGGAGTTAAAAAAAAAAGAAAAAGATCAGGCTCCTGGCTTTTTTTTTTCCTTCAGTGGAACCTGCCTGCACCGGCTGCCACCAGGTCCCACAGCCCCTGAGCTGTGTGGGGCCCACCAAGCCCCAAGCACATCAGCTTCCAGTGCCCCATGCACTGTTGCACTTGGTTAGCTAGCAAACTAAAATACCTTGGAGGCATTTTATCTTGCTATGTACCAAAGTCATTTAAAGTGGAATATGCCACCAAGCATGCAAACAGCAACATCATTAAAATGGAATATGCTGCTCAACATGCATACCGCAACACCATTAAAGTGGCGCAAAATGGCATTTAAGCTGCTTTAATGGTCAGTTTTGTGGTCTGTGCAAAGGTCATGATACTACCCTCCTGGGGCCTTCCTCCCACTTCCTCTTGCCCTGGGGCATCCTAGGGTGGCTGCCACAGTAATTCCCTGGCATGAAGGCTGTGGGAAGTGCAGGTTGGCCATGTCTGGGCATTGCTTAGGAGAGATGTGCTCTGAGCACTGCTGAGGCTCCAGGTTGCTGGGACCCTACAGACAAAGGCAGAACCAAGAATTTCTTTCTCCACCGCTGGCAAGGGACCCTTCCTAACTTGACTAACCCTGTAGTGAGGCACTCAAATGCTGTGGTGCCAACTTTCTCCATGGTGGTTGTTTTCCTGGTGACAGGTCAGAGAGGGAGGGAAATAAGCCCTGACCACAGAGAAACTGCTCAGGCAAACATTTTATTCATGATTCAGTCAGTTACAGAAGGCTTCCCTGGGGGAGAGGTGGCTCTGCCCTGCTTCCTCTGTCCTCCTGCCTGAAGAGCGGGGGACGAAGGTGCTGAGATGCTCTTGTCTTACGTGAGTCTCTCTTTTGTGCCCCACAGAACAGCGTGGGAAGCAGTACAGTGTTTGCAGCACCTCCACCAGCAGCTTCACCTCTGCTGGGCACAGCCTCACCCCTCCCTCTCAGCTGCTGCCAAAGGGGCATGTCCAGCCCCCTCCCCATTTCTCATCTATGGTGCTGGAGCCAGTACCTGGGAGGCACTCATCTGCCTGCACTGGTGGTTGCCCCATCGCCTACAAACCAACTGAATTGCCTGCCAGTTCATATATTGTTTTGTGCCTCCGTACCTCCCTCTAGCCAGCCTCACAGCCCATGCTGCCCAGTGGACGAAGGGCAGCCTTTGACCCAGTTTAGACTTAGTCAGGTCACTTCACATTTATTCAGTGCAAAGCAGTCTTAATCTTTTCCTCTGTTAATCTTCAGACTCTCTTTTCTTTGAGTCACTTCCACAGAAGCTCTAAAGCAGTTTTCTCTGCCTCACTAGGACAGGCTCCTTTTCTCCCACCTAAGCCCGTGTCTTGTATCATCAGCCCTAGCATGTCCTGTGCTCGTCCCCTCACCTCCGTAGCACTGCACCTCAGGCACTGGACTGTGAGTCACTTTGCCTAAAGCACAAGGCCCCAGCCTGTTTGAAATGGCTTCCTTCAGGAGGCCTTGCATGTGAAAAGCTACATTGCTTTGCTGTCACTGAGGCTTCTAGGTTCCCATGCCAGAGGAGAGCCACCATGTCTCCTTCACTACCCCTCTCACTTTTGAGGCAAGAAATACACTACGTAGCAGCATACCAGGCTCTTTGTAAGACGATCCTCTGCCCTACAGGATGGACACTAGGGCAAGAAGAATTTTTTCTCCCTATCTTCCATTAGGCGTTAACCTGTGCAGCCCTCCCAGGCTTTGCTGAGAAGCCTGTGGCTCTTCTCAGAACATCTGAGGCAGGGGTCTGTCCTGAGAAGTTGGGTACACCCAAGGAGGGGGGTGTAAACCAAGATCAAAAACAGCCAGAGCTTAAGACTGGTGCCAGAATGACAATGGCAGAGGCAGACACAGCACATGAGGTTATAACTCAAAAGAGAACATGAGTGAAGGAGGCCTCTGTTCTACAGTGACACTATTTAGTTATGCTGGTTTTCCTAATACCAGCCCTCTATTCCAGACTAGGAGCACCCTGGCTCATCTGGGCCCACCCTTCCAATACTTTTCTGTTTCCAGTGTCTCCCATTCACCCACTTTTATCAGGTATTAATTGTGGTGTTGGATAAGCCATTTTCCTTGTGTTTGGATACCAGATTCAAAACAGATGGCAGGCTGGGTTTGGATCTTTTGGCTGCAGCCCTATGCAGCCTTCTCCTGTATTTATCCCCAGTCATGAAGTACAGGATGGGGTCTATACAGCTGTTGATGCTGGCCAGGGGTCGTGTGATCTTGTAGGTGAAGTTGACAATGTTGAGGGTCTTGCAGTTGGCTTGTAAGAGCCGGGAAGTGTAGTAGAGTGTCCTTGTGATGTGAAATGGAACAAAGCAAAGTGCAAAGACTGAGAGCACAATGATGATCATTTTGATGGAGTGCTTCCGGTATGAGGGCAAGCTCTTGTTCACATAGGAGAAGTTGGTTTTACTGAGCTTCTTGGCCATCAAGCAGTAGCATACAACAATCACCAGGAAGGGAAAGCCAAAGAGGAGGACCATCACTGAGGAACTGTAGTGTACGTAGTGGTCAAATTCCTCGGGCTTGGTGGTGTCATGGCAGAGGGTGCTGTTGCCCCTGGTGCTGATGGTGACAAAGACCAAGTTGGGGATGAGGCAGATGATAACAACAAACCACACACCCACACAGACCCAGTGTGCATACTTGGTCTTCATCCATTTCAGTGAACGGAGAGGGTGGCAGATCCCCACATAGCGGTGCAGGCTGATGCAGGTGAGGAAGAGGATGCTACAGTAGAGGTTAGCATAGAAGAGGAAGCGCACAATCTTGCAGAGTGCCTCCCCAAAGGGCCAGTTGTTGCGATCAGCATAGTAATAGACCAGGGTGGGGAGGGAGAGCACATAGAGGGTGTCTGAGATGGCCAGGTTGCACATGTAGATGGTGGTGGTATTCCATGGCCTCATCTTGAAGATGAACATCCACAAGGCCCAGGAGTTGAGCAGCAGCCCTACCACAAACACAATCCCATATGACACGGGCAGCAGGATGAACTTAAACTCTTCATTGAAGACACATTTCTCCTCTGTACCAATGGTGGCATTTCCTGTCATCTGGGAAGCAGGGGTTGGTGTCAACAAGGCAGCTGGATATGTCCTTATTAAAGCAGCCATTGCCTTTAAGCCAGACCTAATGACATAGTAACAAAAATGTATGAGTTGATGGTCTCTGCTCTTGTAGGTGTTTGGTCTAGAGGGGTTGAAGGATCCCAGACCTCCCCCACAGATACTTCTGTTGCTCTAATGGTTCTTTGTTTTGTGTTTCCACTATATTGGGCTTTCCACCCAGCCAAGGAATATTTCCTACCCCTCTTTTCAGAGCTTCCTCATTAATGGCCTTTAATCAGCTGAAGGAACACTGCTGGATGATGCAGTGTGTACAAGACCCCAGGCAGCGTGCACTGGATAGAAAAGCCTATTTTCTCCCAGCCCTCCTTGAACTTAAGTAGCTATTCAGATAAACCCACTCTGTTCCGAACAATGAGACCTTTATGAGCAGTAGCCGTTCCCAGCTAAATGCCAGCACAGTGGCTCTGAAACTTGTTTCAGTCTAATTGGCATCACCCTAACAATGCAGCAGATCCCAGAGGGACCACTTACAAAGGAAAGAGGGCAGAGTCACTGGACAGGAAAAGTCTTGCCTGGAGAAACATTCTGGCTCAGAGAAATCCTTGGGGAGCTGTTGAAGGGGCCCATTGAAGGGGCAGTGTCCATGAACATTGGGAGGGAACCCAGATTCCCGCCCCCACAAATTATAGGCATTCATAGTTTCTGAACACTGAGCTGAGCCACACAAAGAGGAGTCACGATGAAGGTGAATCCCATCCCAGTAAAGTCACCTGTAAGGTAACAATCAAGGTGGGATATTGCCTGGTTGCACTGTATAAGGAGGAAGGGCTCAGGATTTGCACCACCTTGGTAAATGAATCTCTGGGGAAGGGGACACTGGGGAGAAAGCATTAGTGCATGAGGACATGGCTGCACTTGCATCTCAGAACATCTGAAGCCTAGGGTCCAATTCTCCTCTGCAGGAGACAAGTGTCTCCCATCCCACTGACCACCCCCTACAAGGGGTTGAGCCCACAAAGGTGGTGAATATCACCGTTCACCTAGCCCAGGGTGACTTGTGCACACTTCCTTTGTTACCATGAATCAGTGCTGGTTCCAGGGGTGGGTGAAGCCACTCCTTTGTTAGCTGCATTAGCAATTGGCCAAAGTCACATCCAGGGCAAGGGCAAAAGACATAAGCTGATGAACTGTTTGCTGACAACAAAACAACTCAGTGAATAAAAAGGATCTGTTATCATAGAGCAGATATAGGTGAGTAGTGCCCACTGCTCTGTTCCTATCACCAACACCAGAATATCAAGTGACCCAGTGGTAATACCCCACATAATGGGGCATCCTGGCTAGCAGCAAAGTGGAGAACCATGCCCTCCTGCCCTCTTAGGATAAGAGTATCATTTCCCCATCTCCAGCCTAGGTGGGGAAAGCTGTGTAATATGGCTATAAACCAGGGGTGAACAATTATTTGGGCCCATGGACCACATAGGGAATTTTGGTGAGCTGTCACAGGCCAGGTCAGCACCCTGTTCCCCACACACAGCAGCTCACCAAAACTTCCTAAGTGGACCCCATAGTGACTGGGATGGGGCTGCCATCTGGGAGCCACTCCAGGTGGGCTTGAAGTGCCACCTGGGAACGGGACAAGCAGGCAGGGCTGGGGCCTGGGGCAGAGCTGTAATCTGTTGCCCACATGCCCCTGCAACAGCTGCCAGTTATGCAGGCAGTGGTGTATTGGGAGTGGCTTGCAGCTCAGCCTGCGGCTCCAGCCCCATGCTGTCACAGCCCAGTGATCCCAGAGTCTCCATGGAAGCCAGCCAGGACCTGCATGGGCAGGGTATGAGACTGGGCAGAAGGGATGGGGTTGAGGGCAGACAGGGAGCGGTATTCGGGACTGGATCCAAGGTCTTGGGGCAGTGACAGTGTGGGGCTAGTGGCAGAGCTGCACACCCTTGCCTGTGGAACCTGTGCCCATTGCAGGGCCATGGGGGCAGTGGATCATGGCTGTGCCTTGGCTCCACTGCCCTGCAATCCCGCCCTGTGATCCCAGCCTCATCCACCCATCCTGCTCCCAAGCACTGTCCCTGCCTGCCCATGGCCGCATCCTATCTACCCAGGCTAGCACCTTGCCTGCATGAGTCCTGCCTCTAGTAGTTGGTGCAGGGCAGACTTGATGGGCTGCCCAGGTAGCAGGGCCAGGTCCAGCAGTGGCAGCAGCCGGGAAGAGTCACTGACACAAGGGCTGCTGTGCTGTCCCAGCCCCGCTACATGCCCAAGGGCAGCAGTACCAGCCATATGTACCAGGCCCCAGGCTGCCCCCTGCTTCTGGGCTGGGCAGGACAAAATCCCTTGGCAGAGCAGATCTGGCCCATGGCTCAGGTTTTGCCCACCTCTGCTATAAATTGTTCTTCTTTGGACCTGTCTGATGCATCAGCAACTGATTTGCTGGTCATTCCCACGCCAACCTGGGTTCGTAACTTTTGTGGGTCAAATGCTGGTTAACCAATAGACTTCTAAATGGGGAACTGTCATTGAACAGGGGGTGTTTCTGATGGGGTCCCATAGGGATGTGTTTATGGATGAGTGCTTTTCAAATGCTTTCATCAATGACCTGAAGAAAATGACAGGGACAGATATGCAGGCTGAGCTGGATTGAATGTTAAGGTGAACTCATTTGAATAGCGTGTTTTAATACAGCCAAATGCCAGGTCTTTCATCTAGGAACAAAGAATGCAGGAAGGACTCATTTATATCATGAGAGACTGTGAAATGCAGTAACATGAGAAAGGGCTTTAGAGGTCAGGGTAGATGACCAACTGAACATGAGGTCTTGGTGTGACACTGTAGCTAAGAGAGAGGGAACATGATTCTTGTATGTATAAGCAGGAAATTTTCAAGCCGGAGTTGGGACGTGGTCTCATCAATACCACATGAAAATGTGATACCATTGCTGAAATACCAAACTATGTGAGGTCTGGAAAACACAGGTTATAGTGAAAGAAATGAGAAGCCTAATCCACTTTGTTCATCCAAGAGAAGGTTAGATCAAAGTGCAAGTACCCGAGTAAGAGAGATTTCTTAGAGCAGAGTGGCTTTAATCTAACAGAAAAAGTCTGAATGAGATCCAAAAGGTGGAAACTGAAACCAGGCAAATATTCATTTTAAAGACTGAGAGTATCTGACCATTGGACCTACTTACCTAGGTATGTGGGGGATTTTCTATCATAGATTCATAGATGCTAGGGTTGGAAGGGACCTCAACAGATCATCAAGTCTGACCCCCTGCATAGACAGGAAAGAGTGCTGGGTCTATATGACCCCAGCTAGATGCCTATCTAACCTCCTCTTGAAGACCCCCAGGGTAGGGGAGAGCACCACCTCCCTTGGGAGCCCATTCCAGACCTTGGCCACT
>JAGPOW010001327.1:42258220-42275585 GCA_030014935.1 Caiman crocodilus | reverse complement strand
CTTGGTGAATAAAACCTCACCAATTCCCTTCTGTGCCCCCATGATGAACTTATAGGCAGCCACAAGGTCGCTTCTCAACCTTCTCTTGCGGAGGCTGAAGAGGTCCAGGTGCCCCAGTCTCTCTTCATAGGGCTTGGCCTGCAAGCCCTTGACCATGGCCCTTCTCTGGACCCTCTCCAGGTTATCCGCATCCCTCTTGAAGTGCGGTGCCCAAAGCTGCAGGCAGTACTCCAACTGTGGTCTGACCAGTGCCCGACAGAGGGGAAGTATCACCTCCTTGGATCTGTTCATCATGCATCTGCTGATGCACAATAAAGTGCCATTAGCTTTTCTGAAGGCTGTCACACTGCCGACTCATGTTCATCTTGGAGTCCATTAGGACTCCAAGATCCCTTTCCACTTCCGTGTCTCCAAACAGGTCATTCCCTAGGCAGTAGGTATGCTGGACATTTCTCCTCCCTAGGTGCAGCACTTTGCATTTCTCCTTGTTGAATTGCATTCTGTTGTTTTCCACCCGTATGTCCAACCTGTCCAGGTCTGCTTGTAGTTGTTCCCTGCCTTCTGGTGTGTCCACTCTCCCTACAGTTTTGTGTCATCTGCAAACTTGGACAGAGTACACTTAGGAGCACAGAGGCAAAGAACTCATTGAGGAGTTCAGTCTTGTCCCCCCTGTCCATCACCAATTGCTTCTGCCCATTTAGTAGGGGTCCAATTCCATCCTGGGCCTTCCTTTTACACCCTATATATCTAAAAAGCAATTTTTTGTTATCCTTTACTTGGGATGCCATCCTCAGCTCCATGGTAGCTTTGGCCCATCTAACTGCCTCCCTACAAGCGCGAGCAGAGGCAGTATACTCCTCTTTGGTAATCTCTCCCTGTTTCCACTTTTTATATGCTCCCCTTTTAGCCCATAGACTGCTCTGGATTTCTCTGGTCAGCCAGGGAAGCTTTCTGGCCTCTTTCCCTCCTCTTCCTCGCACCGGGATCGTCTCCCACTGTGCCCAAAGGATCATTTCCTTAAGGCACAGCCACCCTTCCTGGGCTCCCATCTCGTCAAAACTCCTACTCTGCAGTGCATCCTTGACTAATCGCCTGAGTTCATTGAAATCAGCTTTCTTAAAGTCTAGCACTTTCACCCTACTAGTTACCTTACCCACTCGACGTGTTATGGTGAATTCTATTATTTGGTGATCACTGTCCCCCAGGTGACCACCGATCTGTAGGTCCCCTACCATATCATCCCCCATTGCCAATACCACGTCCAGTAAAGCATTCCCCCTAGTGGGACCATGTACCTCTTGCATCAGGTGGAGGTCCTGTACACAGGATAGGAACATGCGTGAACGGTGGGACTTTGCTATCTGCGTCTCCCAGCAGATGTCTGGATATTTTAGGTCCCCCATGACTACCGCCTCCTTAGTTTTTATGGTCTCTGAGAGATGCCTCAGGAACCTCAAATCTAGCTCTTCCCCTTGGTGTGGGGGTCTGTAGCAAACCCCTACCACCAAATCCCTTTTTCCTTGACCCCATATACCCTAACCCACAATACTTCTACTTTCTCCTCCTTTGATTCACTTTCTCCTCCTTCGATTATATGAGGTTACTAAATCAAGACTGGATCTCTTTCTAAAATACAATCTACACCTCAGGCAGAAGCTATATGCTCAATGCCTAATTCACTGTATGGGGGTTCTTAGTGCTGTGATTCAGAAAACATGAGAATGGACAGGTCAGAGAAAGAGAAGGCATCTGAATGCGGAGATGGTATTTGGTGATAGGACATTTCTTTCCCAGGTGCTGGGCAGAGAGCTGCTGTATGCTATGCTCTATTCACTGTCTTTCCCATCTGATTTGTCTCTCACATCACCCTGTTGTGTCTTGTTTGCCACTTGTATTGTGAGCTCTTTGTTGTCTTTGTCACTTGTTTGTACAGGGACCCTAGTAAAAAACTTGTCTGTACAGCACCTAGTTTTTTACTAGGGTTCCTGTGCAGGTAGAAATGATTATAAAAACACAAGTGAATGGGGAGACAGGTGAGACTGATGTGCAGGATTACAACAAAGGCTACTGTGTTGGGTTTCCAACTGTAGGACAGTCTAGCACTGCTGTTAATAGTTGGGTCTCTGATTGCAACACTTATTTGTGTTTTAAGCTGAACCGATGCTTGAAGTCCAGGATCAAACACTCTACAGTTTCCTTCCAGCTTGCCGAAGGTGCAGATTACTTCACTGGTTTATTACAAAACTTAAATTATGTGCAATATCCCTGAAGAACAAACAACTTGAGGTCAGAGAGCAGCAGGCAGGTCCTGATCAAATATTAACTCAGCCAGTTCCTCTGTACACAGATAAAAGGGGGTCCATAGCCACCCAGAGAAGCTTTTGCAAGAAACTGCAGAGCATTCTTAAAAGTGGTTACCCAGATTTTTTCTGTGGGGGATGTTATAATATCACAGTGTTGTCTTTGGTTCTGATAATCTTCTTGGGAGACCTCCAAAAGTCCAGACATTTATGAAATGGTATCAGCAATTAAGTAACTGTGAGCCAGCACTAAACTGATTACCAGCTTGGTACTGTATTGCTGGAGATGTTTTAATTCAGACATGTAATACTGGACCCCTGGACATTTGCTGATGGAAGGGCCTGTGATATTTGCCCAAGAGCACATTACCCCCATAACCTACCCAAGCTAGGTAAGCTCCCTAAAAACCTTCAGTCATTTCCTTTTTGAATACCAGTTGCTTTTTCCATTTCTCTACTAATGTGCCATAGGGTATTGATTATGCAGCAGTAAATCAGCACTCCACAATCTCTGTGGTGATCACGGTATAAATACATGAATGACAGGTACATCTGATAGGATTTTGGCCAACTGCAATCAGTAGCATTCCAATGAAGCCAACAAAACTAGTCTAACACCAGCTGCAGATCTGACCAGGAAAACCGCTACCACAAAATAGAGCTTTGTCCATCCATTCTGTTTTGCCTGTGCAGATGACACCAGTTTCCCTTGAATATCTGGTGGCCTGGAAAATCCCCCAGGGCTCTTCTAGAGTCAGGGAAAGTTTGATTAATTGGAAGTGGTGCACATAGTTCACCTCGCATTTGGCCCGGCTGGTGTGTCTCTGGACAGCATTAGACACCACCTTCTTTGCTAAGTGAAGAATGGTGTAGATCTGCCCTGCTGCTCAGATAGAAGCTGCTCTATTGTACATACAGTTCTATACAGAAAGAAAGGGAGAATAAAATCTGGTGAACAGAGTAGCAGAAACCAAGCTGTGCCTACTCAGGAGTTGTGGGATGATTATTTCCAGTAGTAACTACAATAGGATTCTCTCAGTCTCCGGACCTACGCATACAGCCAGGCACATGCTGGATCCTAATTTTTTAAGCGTCGGTCCAGACACTAGAGAAGTCATCCTAGAACAGTGAGCAACTAAACCTGGTTCATCAGTTGGAGACTCTTGATTTTCCTAAGTTTTCAGTATGACAAAGAACAAACCATCCAAATCTGAGGCCAAGGTGCCAGCGAGTTAGAAGCCACTGTTGTCAGACTCTAGTCTAGACTGATAGTTCTTGCTGTGCTAGGGTCTCATCTGATAGTAAAGTATTGTGACAGCTGGAAGATAGGAGCTGTGGAATGCTCACTTATCTCAGGAGATGGAATGATTAACTAAAGGCAACCTCATCACCCCTGCAATTCACTATATGAGGACAAGATTGACATCAGAATAGAGCTGGGTGGGACAGCTCGTCAGCGCACTTAGGGCTGCAATATGAGGAAGGGTAAGAACAATTAATGAATCCCATAGGGATTTCCCTAACGCTGCACAAAGAACTCCGTTTCAGAACTCAGATGCCCGAAATTGCTCTCGCTGGGTTTGGGAATCTCTCATGTAGATCAGAACAACACAGAACTTTCAGGGAGGATATGGGTCAAACAAATCAGGAGAGGAACCATAGGTACAGGGCAAAATCAGTTATTTAAGGAGGAATCCATAAAATGTTAATAATATCTTAATATAAATTTAATGCATTTAAAAATAAACCTAATTCAAACTAAATTTGAAATTTAGGACAAGCTATACTAAAACGTAAGCAAATTGCAATCTATTATAATCATTTAAATTAAATATAAAGAGAGAAATAAGAAGTGAAAGCAGGAAAATTTTGTTTTCCTCTTTTAAGCTACAAATAAAAATAAGCTGTAGATGATGAGATCTACTAGTTTTAAAATCTGATGACCAAAACTAGTTTAATTCAATAGCTAAAAATAAAATGGCCTTCTAAATGAACTATTTAATTCTTAACACAAGATACGTTTGGATAACTTATTTTATTTAGTTACATAATAGCCATGTATGTGGTCCCACAAAAGGTAGTTTCATTTAATAAAACAATACAAAATTGTGATTTTCTGAATTTTAACTGAATTCCAATTTCAATCCAAATTGAGTAAAAAATTGACCATTTAATAAATATTTTTTCATCGTTTTCTAACACAATAGAAAATGTAAAAATAAAAAAATGTATTAAAATTAGTGTCAATGTTAACTTTAGATGCAAATCAATGTTTTTATGCAATCGTTCTTAGGAAAATAACTAAAAAGTACAAATATCAAATATGATTAAAATGGACTATTTAAATCAAGACTTCCTGCTTGGTGGTTTCAATCACTATTAAATCCACTAATTCAAATCATGAATTCAGTTGGATGTTCCCACTTTTGATTTAAGTGGAAACACGAGCAGCTCAAACTAAGACTTTTCAGAGCCACATCACCTGGAAGTTTTCCTAGCAGAGGCATCTGCACTCAAGGTCTTTCAGGAGAGGAGCATATTTCCAGGAATGGGAAGAGTCGAAGATCTGCATCATGCTACTATAAATGACCTGGATACTGCTGCTGGGATAAGGGACTTCAGGCTCAATAGACAGACTGGTGCCATCTGACAAACAGAATGGAGTGGGGCTAGGCAGAGAGAAAGTCAGGGAAGAGGCACGTGGACTCCCTGGAAGAGAGAGGGGAGTGTCATGAACGGTGCCAGATCGTCTGTTTGCTCCCAGAGGCCATTCTACTCCTCCCATGGCAGGAGAGCGTAGCTAAAGTGACGCATCATAGGACGTGTGCCCGCAGCAAACTCCCAGAGCGAGATGCTCTGTCGGCCTCGTCACCTGGGAGGTTCCTCTTCCAACCCATTACTGCCCTTCCTTCAGCCCTGCCCCTCCCAGCAATAGTGGCTCTGCTGCTCAGAGGCGGAAGCTCCATATTTGCTCTCATTGTTGATGTTGGCTCTAAAGCTGGTGGGGACAGAAGATTCACCAGCCAGATGGGGAGCAGGAAGATATTATGAGTTGAGGGGCAGCATGGACCAGCTCAGCAGAAGTGTGGAGACTGTACTTCCAGCCAAGTGGGGGGTCTCAAACAGCCTTGCCCTTGTGCCTTGAGAAATGGAGACTCTTGGTCTAGGGTGGGGAATAAGCCCCACTCCTCGCACTCTAGCAACCCCCTCTGATCACAGGGAGGAGTGGTAGTGCCACTTTCTGGAGGGTGATGTACCCCATTTTCCTAAGGAAAGGTTGGTGTGAGGTTTATACAAGAGGAGGTGATCAAGGGCAACAGGACTGTGATGACTTCAGAATAACATAATGCAGCATGGACTCCCCTCAAGAACATCTCATTGGCTCAGTCGTTCCAGCCCAGACAGGATGGGGACAGCACTTAGACCCACTGATGAACCAGAGAGTACTTATTTTAAGTCACAGTGACCACAAGCCACAGCTGCTGCAGGACAAGGGGGGATGGCCGATGTTAGGGAAGACACAATGGCCTTTACCCTCTGTCACGCAGGAAAGAAACCCCCTCTGCTAGTACGTGAGGCTCCCAACTCTGCCTGTAACTCACTCACCCACTCCCAGGCCTGCTCCTATCCTGCTGCACTCCAAACACATCCTGCTGACCCACCCCCTAATACCCACTTCAGGCCTTCTTGTGGCCCACACTCAACTCAAAATGTTCCCTCTGCCCACACCAGACCTTGTCTGCTGATCTTCTCATTGCCTGCACATGCTCTTGTAAGTGGTTACTGAACCCTGGCATGTGACTTCATGCCAGGTACCTCCTAATCTGTATATTTACCCAGGCATTTGAAAGGCATCAATAAAATGAATGAGGCAGTAAAGAACCCAGATTTTGTCTAGCAGCTCAAAGTTTCTGTGTTCTTCTCCGAATACAAGTGCCAATGGCATAATTGTCTCTCCTCCCTGTGTGTCCCAGTGTAACATCAACCTGGAAGAAAATTGCAAGGACTTTGAGTATAAAGTTGCCTTGCACACAGGAACAGGCATTTAAAAACTGCTGATGTACAGATAGATAAATAGTTGTGCAACAAAGGCAGGCAGGGCAAATCTGAGACCAGGCAGCAACCAGAGCTCTTCTCTTCTACTGTCCTCTTGGAAATTGCAAAACAAAGGAGAAAATTATGTAAAACTTTCTGTGAAAAGTTCCTTATTACTGATCCCCGCAGGGTTTAAGCAACTCAAACCCTTGCAGAACGAGGGCATGACCTAATTTCTCCTTGTGTCCCTTCCTTTCCCAGCAGTGGCAGCAAACACAGAAACTTCAGGAAGATGGACCAAGTATATATTGCAGCCAGTGGTGCTTCACCTCTGGCCCACAAGCCAGATCCAGCCCATGAGTCTCCTCACAGGTGTGGAAATTTGGCAGTGGGGTAGTGGCACCAGGATTCACCATGGTGGGAGTGTGAGGGTGCAGTGGCACTGCCAAATTTCCAGACCCGTCGGTAGCACTGTGGGCTGGATGACGTGCCCCTGCCCACCAGATTGTGTCCACATGTGGGGTTGCTCTGCAGCTGGGTCTGGTGTGTGGAGTCAGACCAGTGCAAAGAGTCATTCAGATCCAGTTCACACGGTTGGGCTAGCACATCTGGTCACATCCACGAACCAACTTTGCACACCAGCCCCACACTGGCTCAGGTCTGTGGACTGACTGCACATGTGATCCAGCCTGCAGACCAACCCTGAACCACTCATCCAACCCACAGAGCCAGATAGGTTGAGCACCACTGGGTGCAGCTGCTCCTGGGACCTTTTGCTCTGTCAAGGTGTAGTGCAGCAGGGTTCCCACCCCACCCCACCCCGGGGACAGGCAGACACTGCACCCTTCTTTCTCCCTTGTGTCAGAGGAAGGGAACTTACATATTCCTTCACAACTACCGGAAATCAGAGCAGCACATGAAGCAACACTGCCATGCACTAGGAAGGTCATGTTAGAGTGAGGAAGAAGAGGAAGTGGCCATGTGCCACTTGGTAGTAGAAAATGTGGTGGTCACATTAAGAAGAGGGAAAGAGACCCCTGCACTTGGTGAGGAGAGAAAGCAATGCTGACTTGATCAGAGACGAGTAGCCATATTGGGATAAAGAAGAAGGGGTGACTAAAGCAGTGGCCACAGTAACACGGGTGAGAAGGGGGCCCAGCTGGGACCTGAGCCCCAGGTCTACCCAGTGACACAATGTGCGGCTGGTTGTTCAGCTACTTCTGTTTCATGCCCAAAAAACTCAGACTCCTTCTTCAGAGGAGCCCAGAATCTGGCTCCCCTTGAGGGGCAGGAACAACGTCTGCGGCCATAGCACACACGTGCCCAAGAAGAAGGGGGAAGCAGGGGCCCAGTGCAGCTGAGTCTGAGTCTGTGAGAGACTCTAGCAGGGAGGGTTTGATACATTGGACTTGTAGTGCAACACAGCTAGTGAGATCCAAGCCCTGCTGTGCCAGATGTGATAGGCTCAGGTACAACAGGCAGGCCCTGCCCCACACAGCTTGCCATCCAAGTGGCAGCACATATAGTGTAGCCCCAGGCATGAGTGTGTCCCGCACCCACCGAAGTAGCTTCTTCCCTGCCCAGGTGATTCTGCTTTGCTGGCTCTAAAGGGGACCTGGCTTCTCAGTGCAGGACCTTCCCCACGCCGCTTTCTTTGCCTGGCTGAGGTTACTTTCCCAGCAGGGGAAACATGGTAACTCCCGCACCCCAAACACAGCAGTACTGGTGAAGCCTCAATATAATGGGGAATCGGGTTGCCCTCCTGCCTCCCCCCACCAATGATTCCTGCAATGCTGCTCAGTGGCCCTTTCAGTCATGGCCCACCCCAGCCACAATGTCACAGCCCTCGTGGTGCCCCTCCGATGTGCCCCCTCACCTCTTTCCCTCGTGTCAGGGCCTCAGGCCTTGTGCATCCCTGTGTTGAGCTGGACCCCAGCTGGTTCCCATCCCTGACCAGTCTGTTCCACAGTCACCACCATCACGCTGCTGCTCCGTCTCCCCGGCCACTTGCAGTTTCAGACTTGCTCTGTGTGAAGTGCCAAAGAGGGAGGGGCGGGGGCGGGGCAAGGCAGGGGCAGTGCCAGCTTCCCTTCCTCCGAGCACCAAAGCTGCATAATGTACCTCTTGGAGAAACTGCTGCTTGGAGGGCCACAGAGCCAGCCCTTGTGGGGAGTGCAGCCTCTGCCAAGTCCTGCGCTGCGGACCTGTCCCTCTGCCCCCAGTAGCCTCCTTCTCCCTCTGTCTCTGTACAGTTTCCTTGTCCTTCCCTGGTTCCATGTCAGACACATTCAGCCCCTCATCTGCCTGAATCCTAGGCCTTTGAAATAGGCAACAAACTCTCAAAGCCCTCAGGGGATGCCCATCCCCACTGTGACATTCCCGGAGAAAGGTCTGCAGAGCTGCAGGGGAGATGACCTGCTCTGGCTCAGCCTGCTGCATGGAAGGCAGTGAAAGCAAGGAATCTGCTGAGGGGAGAGGGAAATTGCTGGCACTTGCATCACACATGGATGAACCCTCCCTTCTGCTCCTCTTGGCTTCTGTCTCCCTTTCCCAGTTCTCCCAGCTCTTGGACAGTGAGATTCCAGTTAGGGTGGCCAGGGACAAAGACTCTCTGACTCAGAAGGAGAGTCATAGCTCCTTGCTGTGTAGCTCTTTTGGGGATACTTCTGGGAACTGGTTTTATTAGTGTTTCTCTGCATCAACCAGCTTCCCTGATAGCACATGGCACGGAGACAGCAGTGTTGCATTGCACTGACCCAACCTCACTACCTTGTTCTGTCTGTGAAGCCCCAACTGCCTTGTGCTGCCTGCTCCTCTGAGGTGTCTGGCCCAGGAATCATCTCACCAGAAACCCAGGTGACTTCACTTTCTAATGTAACACCTACATATAGCACCTAAGGGGTGATCTGATGGCCACCTATAAGTTTATCGGGGTGACCACTAGTATCTGGGGGAACGTTTGTTCACCAGAGCGCCCCAAGGGATGACAACTAGGTCAAATGGTCATAAACTACTACAAGACCGTTTCAGATGGACATAAGGAAGAATTTCTTTACTGTCTGAGCCCCCAGGGTCTGGAACAGCCTGCCACTGGAGGTGGTTCAAGGGTCTACATTGAACACCTTCAAGAACAAACTGGATGCTTATCTTGCTGGGATCCTATGACCCCAGCCGACTTCCTGCCCTTTGGGCAGGGGGCTGGACTCGATGATCTTCCGAGGTCTCTTCCAGCCCTAATGTCTATGAAATCTATGAAATATACACTAAGATGTATGTTGTGGTTTTTTTTTCCCCGTGTGTGTGTTTTGATACAGGCAAGATGACCCCTATTGCTCTGGCCATGTGCTCAGCACATGGCAAGCTGCGGCACATATCTGGGGAAAATATGTAAAGCCCTTTGGGCTCGTTGGGCAGAAAAAGCAGAGGATTCTTCGGGTTGGGAGAAAGACTGAAATGTGACCCTCCCAGACTGGACAAGGCTTGGGTGATTTCACATCAGGTGTATAGAAATGTAGACAAGGCTTGGGTGATTTCACAGCAGGTGTATATGAACAACTCACTAAGGGTCTGGGGGGGTCTTAATTCATCTGCCTGCTGAGAGCTGCACAGCTATATTGGGAACCAGAAAACCTGTTCCCCATGGGTGGGGAAGATCTCCACCTTTCTCTGCTGGAGAGGCAAGCAAACACTATTTGAAGGGAAAGCCACAGGTAGAGGGAGAGGAAGTCTGTTTTGGAGTTTGAGACTCCTATTTCCTCCCTCTTTTCTTTTTTTCTTAAGTGGGTTAACACCATGGGGGTGTTAATCGCCCAGGAATGGGTGCTGGCAGTTACTGGCTACAGGGGCCTGGCCCCCTCTACTTTGTAATCGTATTGTCTCAGCATGGGGTATAGCTGAGACCGGATATCCAAGCCACAGTCATAGGTCTGGGCCTTTTTTTCTGCTGTTTCAACAGCTATGGTGTTTCAGCCTAGCTGCATGGCTGAACCCCAGCTATATGGTCATGCCTCAGTGCAGTATAGCTTTTGCTGCCCAGTTCAGACCCAGTGAGGTAGGTCTGACCTGTCCTTCAGAGTTTTCTTTTTGAAGTTTCTATGCAGTCCACAGGACCGCAGGAACTGTTTTAATTGTGCCCCTTGGGAACTGTTCTCTGCGAGGGCTGCCTCCACTCACAGCAAGCCAAAGAATTTGTCTCTGTGAGCCACTCTAATTAAAGTGTCTCATTGGAGTGTCTCATGTATCAGAGGCTCCATGATGAAAAATGGTGGTGGGGATGCTTTAACTAAGGCTTGTCGACAAGCCACCCTGCCACCATTTTTCAGTGGAGAAATGCTGACACATGAGACGTGGGAGCCTGCTCCGACACACTGTACTTACAGCATGTGCCCAAAGGAAAACAAAATCTTGCTCAATGTCCTCTATGAACGTCATTGAAACACATGGTGGGTCAGATGGCATGAGCTCATCTCCATGTGTGATCTGGGCTGGAGGTGGCTGAATCGCTTAAAAGACAGATTGATACCTTTGTGGAAAGGGAGAAACACAAAGCAAGAGGTATGACACTGCCATGGGCTTGTATGAAAGCCAGTGTGAAATCCTCAGCCATATTTGGAGTGTGTGTGTGAAATGCTCACAAACACCTCTCCCCACCATGTCTGTGCTTACAACAGCAGGGAGCTCAGCAGCAGAGCAACGCAGTGGAAGTGCCACAGGTCATCTTGGAGATATGAGCTGTGGAGAGTATGGGGAATTTTTGTGATATTTTTAAGGAACTCGTCTCTCTGTTTTTCCCACTCACTCTTCTACGATGACTTGCTAGGACAGAAAGGGATACTTCCTTCTCTACAGCTGGGTGATGAAATATGTGTGTCACATAGGCACATCAGGATTGTCATGAATGAACTCTCAAGAACCATCAACATAAATGGAGCTACCTCAGCAAAATGTGAAAATCAAGAATATGTGAAAACTGCATAAGTAGAACTTCAAGCAAAGACCTGAGGTTTTGGGATGTGGTAATAAGCCCTTGGCTGCCCAATACAGCGAAGGAAAAGAAATCCTTGATGTTCTGGACCAGGCAGGCAGGTTGTGCAATCAGGTGGGTAGCTAAGCTCTTCCATTAAACCTAAAGACTAAAATCCTTTTCTCCAGATGACAGCTGTCCACTTTTGGCTGTGCCACAGCAAGCATCTGCTGGCTACCTGGTCACCAAAGGGAAAACTTCAGTTCTGATTCTTTTGGACTGGCTGGAAGAACCACAGCAAGACACACTTCTGCTGAAGCCAGGACCCAGTTTCAGTTGTGGAGCCTTGAGGCTTCCACTTGCAAAAGCTGGAGACTTGCAGCCCAGCACTAAAAGAAGTATAATCCCTGACAGCCTATATAAGGGTTGAAGGCACCATATACCCCATGTATCCATGACAGCACTGTCTAGTAGGGAAATCTTGCACAGGCAGTCCTCGGACTTACAACACTATTGGTTCCAGAAAACCGCGTCTTAAGTCGAAGCGGCGTAACTTGGAACCAGTTTTCTCATAGGAACAATGTTATAAATGGGGGATTGATTCCTGAACCAAGACCTGATACCCTATTTTCACCAAAAATAACCCAAAATTTTGTACTCAATCAATTATAGATGAGTAATATAGCTGCATAAATGTATTTATATTGTAACTAGCAATCATATTGATTTGGAAGGACTTCTTTGAGGTGACTTTGGTGGACTTTTTGAAGGGTTCTTGGCTGGCATCTTCTTAGGAGTCTTGGCTGCAGGTTTTCCTGGAGTGTTGTCTGCCTTCTTAAAGAAAGTGTCCAGAGAAATTTGGACAAATGTTCTCCAGGGAGGCGGGCTATGCAGCGAACTTGTTTGCTCGTGTGGTGTGGCGTTGGATCAAGCATCGTTAAGTAAAAAATGACGTCAGAAAGTTGAAACAGGGTGTCAATTTATAAACGTTGTAAATGCCATTCATTGTAATGCAAAACATCTTAAGTCGAGGCCTGCCTGCCTGCCTGTACTCTACACCTCCACAATTTGCTCGGCTCTAGCCAGTATCATCACCCTTCCCCTGCTAAAGACACCAAATTCATATTGTCAAGCCCACAGTTCAAAGAAGACAGACTGTGAATTCAGTGTGGAGCTTCCTCACAGCTTTGGGATCTTATTGTTAATTGACATAGAACCTGCATCTCATAAGAAACCATTAACATAGAGCCTTTAGAAAAATCACATGTAAACTGTAACTAAACACAGTGAGCACCCCCAGAGGGCAGAGTAAGACACTTCAGGGGAAGATGGCAGGGAGTGCCCTGCAAGCTCTGAGATGCTGCCTAGGCTCTCATGAAAGGGTTAGGTGTGCTCCAGGACAGGAGGAGCCTGGACTCCATTGTGTTTAGCCAGGGCATTCTCCACAAGGAAGAGCTGAGAGGTGCCAGGATGCTACAGTGCTGGGGACCTGCTCAACATATGTTGCAGCTGAAACCCTTGAGAAACCAAGACTGTGTCAACTAACTGCAAAGCACCCTGGTACTGCAACATCAGAAACTGGAGACCACAAGAGCTCTATTGTGGCCGAGGCACATGAACCCTGTGGTTCTCACTTCCCCCAGCTCGTGCTGTGCTGGACTGTGTAACTAGAGCACTGGGCTCAGCATTAGGGTTGAGACCTAACAGTCCTTTAAGAAGAGGCTGGGAACTTTCTATGGTTCAGACAGGGATGGAAGAAAATTGCTTGAGAGCGTGCCAGAATCTCAACTGGAGCTTGCCTGTGTGTTTTGACCTCTCTGAAATCCCAACCCCTCTCCATAGTGTGAGGCAGAAGAGTTTGGGATTGTGGCTAGACACATGAGGCTATTCCCTGCTTTGCTCCAGCCTCAGATGCACAGGGAACTTCATGTAATTGCCACCATGTGACAAGATGAAATCAGTGTGACAGTGAAGGTGGCAAAAGAAGCCAGCAAAGGGAATGGTTTAAATCCAGAGGCTCTTAGCTCAGTGATCTCCAGTCCTGGCCCACTGCCACTGTCTGGGACACAATGTCTTCCATAGCTCCTCTCCACATGCTCCCAGCCATTTCCCTGAGGAGTACAAGGACTTCTAGGTGAGTGAATGCCAGACTTAATGCAGCCCTTGGAGTTCAGTTTCAGGCTGGGTCTCTGTTGCAGGCCTTCACAGTTGCTCTTGTGAAGCTTGACTTGAAGGAGCACGCGGCGAGTGGGGTTCAGCACTGCGGCTGCCAACAGGCCCTGTACGACGGTGTCTCTAGACAAGAGGGAAGAGGAAAGCAATAAAGACAGAAGCCAGCAACATAGCACACAGCAGGACAGACAAGGCCTTACCTGCACCACACATGGCTATTGGACACCAAAGGGATTTGGGGTTTCAGAGGCATTCTCCTTCCAGAGTGTGGAAGGCACATGACTGAACTAGGAGGATCTAGCTTCTTGCCCCCATCCCCAGCCTAGGACTCTGTGGTCATAACTCAACCAGGAAGCCTAGAGGACACACCAGTTTGACAGTCATTCCCCAGTAGGGAGCAAAAGTGACGTACGCCAATAATCTCTCACATACCCTCAATACCCTGGTGAGCCCCAGGACAGGAAAAATACCTGAAGAACACTGTATCTTCCAGGCCATTTTCAAATAACCCATCCTCCTACTATTCCAGGCCAAAGTGACTCAGACACATGCCTGTGCTCCAGAAATGCTCACTCCTGCCACCACACCATTAAGAGAGAAGAACAAGATTGTGGCTCAGCTGTATCGCAGCAAGGGGCTTCAAAAAAACCCCCCTACCCTCATCTCCAGCTCTGTTGATTTCCCTGAATTTGAACCCACAACATCCCTGCTACTCCACCTACCTTCTAATTTGCAGCATCCTCATATTCCAGCCCTATGCCTTTCATAACTCAGATGGGATGCTGTGCTTAGTATGAAGAGGGCAATGCAACTAGAGTAGGAAAACTCTAATTCACTGCTAATGGTGTGTCTTACACATAGGTCCCCAGAGGTGAGTCCTCCATATCCCTCTGCCATTTCTAGGCCCAGGAAAAAGCCTTGACCAAGCTCAGGGTTTTATGACCAGGCAGCAGGGCATGCTCCAGCACCTGTGCTCTAGAGAAGCCTCTCCCAAGACATACCTCTAGGTCGTGGCTGAGCTGGTGACTACTCTGCAGAAAGACTGTCCCCTCCCGGCAGTCCTGTGGTGGAGGCTCCAGTGCACTGCGCGTATGGCGCAATGGGTTCTTCCGATTCTTCAGCTGGCTGGTGCTCAAGCAGCTTCCCCTCTTGTGAGGCTCTGTGTCCAGGTCACTGAGGTGCTTGGCCAAATGCAAGGCTGTGAGGGAATAGTCACTCGATGCTGGCATGTCTCTCAGCAGCAGAGCTGATTTGGGCCTCTTGTGCCTTCCAGACTGGAGAGGGCTGAGCTGATGCCCATATGACGTGCTCACAGGCACAGAGTAATGGGGGCTTCTCTGCAGTGGTTCTCCTGAGGAGGAGCAGGTCTGTTCTCCTGCCAGGCTTTGGAGCCTGTGGCCTGGCACATGGCCCAGGCACGCTTCTTCCTGCACATCACTGGCTGAACTGTAGGGAGGCTCCGGCAGGTTTGTACCCAGTGTCCAGGTATTAGGGACTCCTTCAAATATGAAGTAAGCTGGATTGGTGTAACTACTGGCTGTCTCAGGGAAGCTGAAGGGCCGGCTCCTAAAACACAATAGAGCAAATAGGTGTCATGTAAATCAACCCTGTCCCAAAGTGTCTCCCAGCGGCTGGTGCTACCACTCCTCCTACAAGAAGTTCCAACACTCCACTCCTAGAAAAAACACACAACTCCACTTGTCAGATAATCTCAGCACCCTGGGACAAAAATAATGGACATCTCCAAAGGACAGACACAATCCTAGATCTTTGCAGAAACAAACTGGCAGACTTCCCTAATACTTTGAGGGACAGACAACCATGTCAGTCTATGTGGGATGACTGACAATTCTGCAGGCAAGCAAACAGCTGCAATTCACCTCTGCATTCATCTGGACATGGAAACAAAAATGATTATCTCCCATCAGAGGCCCAGGACTAGCAACAACAATATCTTAAAGGGTTAGTGCCCAAGATGCAGAACACAGATAGAGTTACCTGACAGAGTGCTGAGATGGCTTCGTGCAGGGTGAGGTGTCTTCAGGGGACTCTGTTGCATCTGTCTCAAAGCTGATCCACTCTGCAGAGAAAAAAAGATTATGTAGGCTAACGGAGGTGCAGGGAAAGAAGGTTTTCCTTCTAGACTGCCCAACAGCCCTGGCTGACAGGAGGAATGGTCCAAGACTGAAGGCTGCAGGGAGCTTCCAGTCAGTCCAGGCCAGACCTCTCACTGGTGCCACAGGGAAGGGGACAGGCACTTCCAGCTCCTCCAGGTCCATCCTGTCCTCAAGTGATGATCTGAGGCCCATGTCTCTGAAGCAGCTGGAGTAGAAGCAGTTCAGCAGCATGGCTGTATTACCATAGAGCCTCTCCCGGGTGCTGCGTCTGTCCTTGGGGACTCGGACTTTCATCCAGCCACGCATGGAACCTGTTTCTTCACCCCGGTGGTAGAGGAAAGTCTCAAACTGCTGGGCCAGACTGCTGATCATAGACCTCATGGCAATGCAGCACTCACCTGCAAAGAGCAGAGAGTTGGGCATTGTCACAGTTGCTGAGGAGCCCATCAACAGCAGCTGCTACCATTCACACAGGCACACTGGAGAGAAACTGGGAGCAGAGGCTGGCAGGCAGGCTTCACACCATGATATGACACTCACCAAGAACAGGGAGCAATTCATATGCCCAGGGCAGTGAACATGGGTGTTGAGGGGGAGTGTCCTGCCCAGTTCAGCTGTGGAAAAAATATCCTGGATGTTCCCCTAGTGCCCCAACAGCTGGAGAGGCTCTTTACTCCTGATGGAGGCAGGGGGAGGCAGTCTGCATGGCCACAAGTTCAGGCTTCAGCAGACATCTTCAGTAAAACACCAAGCCCTGAGTGTCCTCCCTGCCCTGGAGGACAGGGCATGACACTCTCTGCAAGACACCTAGTTCCTGGGTAGCAGGGGCTAGAGGGTATAACTGTACTGGTGTGAGCAGATGTGATGTGACTGCTGGTTGCACCCTGTAGCCCTCTGGCTGAAGAGCATGCAAGTGAAGTCACTGTGTGGCCTGGACCTTACACTAAACACATTTGCACACTCAGACCCTAGTCATTCCCTGCCTTGGCCCTGGCAGCATATGTACAGCCTGTAGAAATCCTTGCCAACATCCCCTTCAGCCCACCATTGAGTGGATGTGCCCCCTGGCCATTCCAAACCCACTTTGCTTCAGATACACACCATATGACTCACAGCCATCCACTCCCTTGACACTGAGGAGCAGGTGCTGGTCCAGCAGGTACTCCAGGTCCGAAAGGATTGGATTCAGCTGCACACAGAGACAACACAACACTCAGGGAAAGGGCTGCAAGCCCCCCAACCCAGCCACACAGCCCAGAGGCACGAGCACTGGGATTAGGAACAGAAACTCTGCAGTGACCCACTATTCCTTAGTGATGGTCTCTAGTGGTCACCACAGGTTTTGCTTTGTGTAAGGAGAACTCAGGAGGTCAGCCGGGGACAGATGGAGGAGGGGAATGTCAGCCTCAGAGTTGGTAGGGGGAGATCTGGAGCGCCACTGATCAGGGAGGTAGACAGCACGAAGGAAGGAGAGCCGCAGAGCCTACGGGGTGGGAAGCCAGGAACCCTGACAGAGTGAACAGAACCTAACACCATACGATCTGCCCCTGTCCATGCTCATCCCTGCCCCTCTCATGCCAGTCCCAGTCCATGCACATGCCCCCATGCCTGCAACCATCTCACTGCTTACCACTGGCAGCTGCTTAGCCGACCAACTGAGTTTGAGAAAGCCAGGGATGTCACTGTTTTGGGAGCTGTTCTCTCCACTCCTCTGAGACTCTGGTGAGGAATCAAGGGATGTAATTATGAAAGCAAAGATGCCTCCTGCTCCAGCCTAT
>JAGPOW010001327.1:42233756-42257822 GCA_030014935.1 Caiman crocodilus | reverse complement strand
TACTCCCCTCTCTCTCTCTCACTAGCAACCCCTCCAGTCTGTCCTGAGCACTGGCCACATTGCCATAGGATGGATGAAGCCTGGTCTCCATCTGGGACAAATTCCAGTTGTCCACCTCTGAGATAGAACTGCCAGTTCTGCTGCTACTATGCTCCTAGAAGCATCCTAGTACCCTTTGCAGACTTGTGTGGAAATCACTAAATCCACTCCTGGAATGCAGTCACCTCTCATGCACAACAATAGCAGCTATTTATACAGTGCATATCTGCCTTATACAAGCAGATTAGGACAGCAAGTGAAGACAACCTGCAAATCCAATTGAAATTGTAGGTTGCCAGAAGGTCACCTAAGCGAGAGTATGGCAATGACACCTGCAGCGCAGCTCAATCCTGACAGAAAAACATCCTATGGCCACCAAGGAGCACTGTGTAGGACTGTGTTGGTTAGTGATACCTCAGTGGAAATGCTGCTCCTCACACCAGGAACCTGCAGCCCTGGTTCCTCCTTAGAATCAGAGGAGATTAGGGTTGGACGGGATCACAGGAGGTCATCTAGTCCAACGCAGGACTGTCCCCAACTAGATCATCCCTCCCTAGGCTTTGTCCAGCCAGGTCTTAAAAACCTCCAAGGATGGGGATTCCATCACCTCTCTGGGTAACCTGTTCCAGTTCTTTACTATTCTCCTAGTAGGAAAATTCCTCCTAATATTTAACTTAAACTTCCCTTGCTGCAACTTGAGACAATTGTTCCTTGTTCTATCATCTGCCAACACTGAGAACAGTCCAGCTCCATCTTCTTTGGAATCACCCTTCAGGCAGTTGAAGGCTGCTATTAAATTCCCCCTCAGTCTTCTCTTCTCCAGACTAAATAAGCCAGACTGTCCTCAGAAGTCATGTGTCCCTCACCATTTTTTTGCCTCTGCTGGACTCTCTCCAATTTGTCTACATGCTTTCTGTAGTGGAGGTCTCAAAATTGGACACAATACATCAGATGTGGCCTCACTAGCACTGAATAGAGGGAAAGACTCACTTCCCCTGATCTGCTGGCAACATTCCTACCCCATAATGCAGCCCATTATGCCGTTAGCCTTCTGTGCAACAAGGGCACACTGTTGGCTTATGTTCAGGCTACTGTCCACTGTTAACCCTCAGGTCCTCTTCTGCAGAGCTGCTGCTTAGCTAATTGGTTCCCAGCTTGTACTAGTTCATGGAACTGTTCCATCTTAAGTGCAGGACTTTGCATTTGTCCTTGTTGAACCTCATGAGATTTCTTTTGGCCCAGTCCTCCAATTTGTTGACTTCTCTCTAAATCCTAGCCCTACTCTCCAGTGAATCCACTACTCACCCAAGCTTGGAGTCATCTATGAACTTTCTGAGGGTGCACTCCATCTTATATTTCAAATCATTGATGAAGGTATTGAATAAAACCAGCCCCAGGACCAACCCCTGGGGCAGTCCACTTGATACCTGCTGCCAACTAGACATCGAGCCATTGATCACTACCCATTGAGCCTGATGATCCAGCCAGCTTTCTGTCCACCTTACAATCCACTCATCCAACCCAGACTTCCTTAGTGTGCTTTCAAGAATTCTGTGGGAGACTGTATCAATGGCTTTACTAAAGTCAAGGTATATCATGTCCACTGCTACAGAGCCAGCCATCTCATCATAGAAGGCAATCTGGTTGGTCAAGCATGATTTGTCCTTGATGAATCCATGCTGACTGTTCCTGATCACTTTCTTCTCCTCCAAGTGCTTAGAAATGGATTCCTTGAGGACCTGCTCTATGATTTTTCTGGGTCTGAGGTGAGGCTGACTGGTCTGTAGTTCCCTAGATACTTCTTTTTGCCTTTTTTAAACATGGACACTATATTTGCCTTTTTCCATTGCCTGGGACCTCTCCTGATTGCCATGAGTTTTCAAAGATGATGGCCAATGGCTCTTCAATAGCATTGGCCAACTCCCTCAACATCCTTGGGTGCATCCCATCTAGCCCCATGGATTGTATGCACCAGCTTTTCTAAATAGTCCCTAACCTGATCTTTTGCAGTTGTTGGCTGCTCACTGCCTCCCCAAACTGTGTTGCAAGGTGCAGTAGCCTGGGGGACTGACCTTGCCTGTGAAGACTGAGTTGAAAAAGGCATTGAGTCTTTCCACCACTGAGTCTTTCCATTGAAACAGCCAGCCTTTTCCATTTCATGTCACTAGGTTGCCTCCCCCATTTCATAAGGGACCCACACACTTTCCCTGATCTTCCTCCTGTTGCTGACATACTTGTAGTAACCCTTTTTATTACCCTTTACATCCCTTGCTAGCTGAAATTCCAGTTGTGCTTTGGCCTTCCTGATTTCATGCCTGCATACCCAAGCAGTGCTCTTATACTTCTCCCTAGTTGTTTGTCCAAGTTTCCACTTCTTGTAAGCTTCCTTTTTTGTGTTTTAGCTGACTGAAGAGTTCCCTGCTAAGCCAAGCTGGTCTTCTGCCATACTTGCTAGTCTTCTTGTGCATCAGGAAGGTTCCTCCCTGCACCCTCAATAAGGTTTTTTTTAAGTCTCCTTTCCTGTGGGGTCTACTACATCTCCAGCACGGAAGGGAACCCAGGGCTGCTCTCACCTTCCAGGCAGGAGGAGTAGAATTCAATGTAGCACCTGCTGCGGCTGGCTGTTTTCACAATCACCTCAATGCTGTCCCACTCAATGCATGCAAGAGACTCAGGGCTGGAGCCAGGTGCTGCCAGGTAAAGAATAGCAGTTCAGTTTGTGTTGAAGGAGCCCCACCTTGCATCCAGGTTTGGCCTTTCATATGGGCCCTGCTGGGCTTTAAGCCAAATTGGATGACATGGCCCGTGCTGGACTAGGGCAGGGGTTGGGTGTTCTTAACTTGGAGGGTCAGGGGACCAAGGTTGATCACAGCTCAGGTCTATTTGCTATGTCAGAATGGGAGCTCTTTAGAGCCTATTCTCCCAGGGAAACCCTGTTCTTCTTCCTGCTCTCCCTCTGTCCCAACAGCAGCACAGGTGGGTAGGTAGGCCCATTAAGACTGGTAGGCCACCATTAAGATGTGGCAGCCAAGCCTGCTCATATGCACAGGGTTGGGAATGCAGTACACCTGCCCCAAATCCCCCAGAGGAGTGAGATGCTGCTCTGGGGTGTGGCATTGGGAAGCCCCCTTACCTTTCTTGGGCACGAACTGAGACATCACTCCCACCTCAAATGTGGCAAAGACAGGAGAGTGGTCACTGGTCACGATGTCATTGGTGCAGCCTGAAACACAGAAGCAGAAGCCAACTCACTGGCCAGAATCCCATTGTGCCAGGCACTGTTTTTAGGCTGGGCCCTTGAGGTACCAGGCTAATGCCCCATTTGTGGCCTAGATTCTCCCTAGGAGCTCCACTCACCGTATGCATTACAGATCACATGGGTCTCTGGGTGTGATTTCCACAGGATGCGGTCGCACCATGAAGGGACATTGATTCTCATCTGTGACCAGGAGATAGGAAGCTTTGATTGCAAGACTGGGCCAGGCTTGAACTTATTTTTTATTGCAGTCCCCTACACTCACAATGCTTCTTCCAACACTGCTGAACCAGGAAGTTAACCATTCTGCTCATTGCAGAAGGAAGTGGTACAGCTCACCCGTGCAGGGGGGATGACTGAAGGGGTGGGGTTCCTGCTGCTCTGTGGTCAAAGACAGCACAGGTTGCAATGAGAGAGAGGAAGGGAGTATTAGCTGAGGCAGTGAATGCAGTTACTGCAGCCCTGCAATTGTCTTGCTCTGGACTTCTCTGATTTAGTTCCTCCCTCATGGCTGTAAGCAAATGATATAAGTCATGGAAGGCTAGGGGTCCAGGTTAAGAATATGGGCAGCACAAGCCACATTTATCTTCATCCTGCCATGGGCTCAGCTCAGCCAGAACTCAGAGTTCAGCCTGCTCTCTCTGTCCCCTTCCATCTCCTTGTGAGATAACATTGTGGGACAGTTAGCCTATGGCTTTCAGCACCCAAGAAAGGCAAAACCCCTTCTTTGTGGGGCAGAACCCTCACCCCAGTGTGTTTGAACTTCTGCCAGACATAGGTATCCCGGGAGCCCCGCTCATATCGGTATGTAGGAGGGAAGGAGATGTCTGCCTCATCTGGAAAAGAAGTGAATAGAAAGACATGGAGGCATGAATGTACCAGAATCACCTCATCCAGCACCTGCTGGATCATCTGGCAGTGTGCTGCCAGCACCTGCTGGCAGTGTGCTGGATGAGAACTGGCAGGCAGACACTGTCCATACAGGTCATGTCACAGCCACAGAAGTGTAGCAAAACTGCTCTGTCAGACCAGAAAGACCTCCCTCCTCTTCCTGGACATCCCAACTCTGACCTTGAATCCCCTCTGCATCTAAGCCCTGGGACACTCAGTGGAGAAGGAGGTTTTTCTCACTTGGACAAACAGCCCCTGAGGTGAAACCAAATCCACCTAACCCAGTGTATATGTGGTTTGAAGCTGGGTTTCTCCTCTCTGTGGCTCTGTGACAACACCTCTTTAGAAAACACCTATTTCAGTCCTGGTTAGCAGACACCCTTCCTCCCCTGAAAGGAGACACTCAGTTGCATATACTGAAGGCAGGGATGGTTTGGGGGGTTACTGTGGAGACTGGGTGTTTTTCACAGGTGGGAATAGAGTTCACAGGTTCACTCATTTATCTGTGTCTTGTCAGGAGCTAAGCCACAAACCCAGCGCAAAGCCCTCTCCTGGCTGTGCTGTATCTGTTGTCATCACAGGTCTCTCCTTCACACTTGTCAGGCTTGATCTGCTACAAAAGGTTATTGAACTCTGACCATAGGGACTGGCCATGAAGACAGGAGAAACATGTGGTCTGTGAACAGGTGAGGCCAGGAGCAGGCAGTGCTCAGAAAGGCTGCATAGGACCCTCTTCTGCCCCCAGGCTGTTGCACTCACTAAATCGCAGGAACACCTTGCTCTTCTCTCGCTCCAGATTGAGCTGGTCCACAACCAGCAGGGCTTCAAACTCCTTTTTGTTCACACGGGCTAAGATGTCCTAAGAAGGAAAAAGGGGAAATTTGTCAGTGGCTAGTGGTCTTCTGTATCCCCTCTTGCAGCATCGGGTTCCACCATGGAGAGACCCCAGAGGACAGCGGGTGCCCCCGGTTCACTATCCACACCTATATCCCCTCCATGTCCAATCCCAGAGGCATCCAACAAGTGGCCTAGTTTTGGGTGGAGCTGTGAGGAATGCCTCAGGGATCCAGGGGTGCAAGCAGGATCAGCGTCCTACCTGGACATCCATGCTGAGGCGGTAGTTGAGATCTCCAAACCAGAAGAGGTGTGTGAAGCGCAGGCTGAGGTCGAAGCCACTAAGCCTCTTGTCACCCAGAACCAGCGAGCGTAGAATGTCACTGTAGTTCTGGTTTCGCCTGTGCCAGACAAGGGAGGCAAGGGGCAATGTGAACCAGCAAGGTTATAATGAAGATCCCCAACATCTCTAAGTGCCCCTACCACTCAGCCCCAGAACCTCCTGGCCCTTGGTGTGGGAACATGCCCTTGTGGATCCAGGAATGAAAGAAGAAGAGCTGCGTCAGCTAGACAGCCTGTCAGACAGAAACCGCCCTGCAAAAGGCCTTGGATAGGAAAGTCCTCTCTAAGATTCCTCATGGCTATCCAGTTGGGGCTAAGGGAAGTTTAAGAGAAAAGTCATCAAGGTTTGTTCTAAGGCGGAGAAGACTGTGGGTGGAAAAAGGACAGATGTTGTGGGGAAAAGCATCCTTGATTGTAGATTGGTTTCTTATTTATTTCAAGCAAATCTTTGATGTCTGCCTTTTGCACTCCTCTCTTCCTAGTTTTTGGGGGGTATTTTTACAGCTGTTCCCTGTACCCTGACATGCCCAGCAGGTCTCCTAAGGACACAAGTTCCTCTCACACTTACCTGCCACCACAGATCCCTGGGTTCCTCCCCACAAAGGCACCAGCTCCCCAGTCTATCTCCACCCTCACCAATTCCATTCCCCTTCAGCCCAACAGCCTCTCCCCAACCCCTTCCCTGCATACATCTGCCCTGGCATCCAGCCCAGTGCCCAGGCCCCCCTCCCCAGTACTCAGACCACTCTGAAATACAGGCTGCTTCCCTTTGGGACCAAAACAAAGGCAAAGAGGTAGTTAGCCAGTGCAGGGGTAGGCACATGAGCAATAGGGGAGTGATACTGGTTATCCCAGTCCCACACTGATGCAGGGCCCAGACTGAAATCCCAGTTACCTGTGTATCTTTTCACTCCCTGAAGCCAGGTGGCAGTTCACAAACCCAAATGAGGTCCCATTGAAAAGGAAGGAGACACCCACAGCCCCTTTATTACCTGAGGAGACACAGCAGGCCCTGTCAGGGCTGAACCCAGACAAACTCCCTCATCGCGGGTTCAGTTATATGACCCAGCAGCACCTTACATGCTTTTCAGTTCCCGCTCCTCACAGAGGCTGAGCCCTCCTTGCTCCCTGATGAAGCAGCAGAGAATTCCTGCCCTCCAATACTCCCCCAATTTTCCCCTTTTCTACCCGCAATGATGTCTTGGAGCACTCCCTTTCCTCAGTGCAGCCCCCAGAACGCTTCCCTCATCCCACCAGAGCTCCCCTTCCCAGGACTGCACCTAGCGTATTTGCGATTCCTGTTTTCACACTAGATGTGTTCACGTGGCTAATGCGGCGTTCATGCTCTGGTTTCACCAGCACCACAATCTTGATGCTCCAGAGGCACTGCAAGGCAACCTGCAATGAAATTGGGAAGAGGTGAGATCACATAGAATAGGGGAATCTGAGGTCTCTGACTGCTCCCAGCAAGGAGGTTGAAATCCGCAGTCCTCCAGCAGACAAGCCAGGCAATCTGAGAACTGAGAATGCTGTGTTTTCAGGGTCTGGCTTGGACTACGGTCCAGGAACTCAACACTAAGCTGCAGCCTGTTTTTGTCCAGGCTCAGTGGAGGTTTTTCAGGATTGCTTCCTGGTTCTCTTATCATGAACATGGCCAGGAATGTCACAAAGGGCCAGGCCACAGAGTCCATATGCTGGAAAATGGTACCACAGATGACTTGTCTGATGGAGAGAGAGAAGCTGGGGACATCAGAGGGGTAGCTGAGGGAATGAAGCTGGCAAGAGGCAGATCTTAGCTGTGGTCTCTGCACTGTTCTTGACTCCTTTGCCCCGTAGGAAGCAGAGTGGATGGTGAAGGAAGAAGGAACCTAACTCAAATGCACCATCTAAAAGCTGGAGTACTAAGCTGCAATAGCAGGCTACCTCTGGGAGGGCATCAATCCTGCCTGCCCATCAAGCAGTGCAGTGCTGTGGTGATTCCCTCTTATTTCTGGGGGGTCAGCTCTGCATGTAACAGCTTTGGAGTAGGGGACCTGTGTGACTTTTATTAGGTCTTTCTAGTAGGCCTTAAGCCAGTGCCAGGAAGCACTTCTCCTTACAGAACCAGAGAGGGCAAGTGAGGCAAGGAGAGCAAGCAGGAATAGTATGCCAGAGTGCATCTACTTCAGCACTGGGTTAAGTGGGTGTCCTGGGCCCATACCACTCGAAAATCTATGGCCATCAAAGTCTTCAGAGAGGCTCTCAGGAACTCCACCCATTCGCGGTCCCCAAGTGAGTTCTCCTGGGTGCCAATAACATAGATATCATGAGGGATGCAGGCTGTGGTTTCATCGTGAGTCCGTCCCAAGCCCCTCGATGTCAGCCATGAAGCCAAGGATCTGGGGGGTGGAGCACTGCCTGAGAAGAAAGGAGTAATCAGTTCAGATAGCAGATTTTGTGCTGCTTCCCCACTCCTGCAGCAAATGGTGCAGACTGCAGGAACATCAGGGGCCTCTAAGCACTGGGATCAGTCTGAATGAAGTGTGAGCACCTCTGGAATTTAGCCAGGTTCTCTGATCCACTCTTAATATACATCAGGCCTGTAGGTTTTACAGTTCTCCTGTAGGATGGTGGCCTTGAGGTCATCCAAGAGTATCTAAGGCTTGTGTCTGTGATTCAAACCCATGTCCAACACCACTGACAATTTATCGGCAGCTCTTTTGTTTACTCATCAACAATACAAGGCAGGTGCATTATGACACTGATCCACTGTAGTGTAAACAGCCCCAGATAAGGACAAGCGATAAACATACCACTGAGGGAAACACCTTCTCTAACCTTCCATCCCTGTAGGACTCAACAAGGATCTCAGAACCCCTGCGTGTGGCTTCCTCCAGAGGTCTGCAGGGATTTCAACTCCAGACCTTGCTCTGGATTCATGACCAGAGCTCTGGTCACCCAGGAGGTGCCTGAGCTGCTCCTACTCCTTACCCATGTTCCATGTCCCAACATACACAGAAATGAGGTCAGGCTCATCCAGGCTGGAATGCTGGATCTTCATGAGCTGCAGCAGTTGGCAGAAAGCCTCTCGCTTCTGCAAGAGAAAAACAGAAATGTCTGTTTGGGCCCTGAACCAGGATTCAGACATCATGAGAACACAGCACCCAGCTTGAACCAAAGGCCAGCCTCCACAGAAGTGCAGACAGGTGGGGGAGAGATTAGTTAACATGCTTCAGACCACAGGTCTTCAGAATGGGTCTTCAGTTTGCTTAAAAGCCTCATTTAAATTACACAATCCTATGTTTAAGTTTTATACTGCAAGCCTATGTCTAGCCACAAGATGTAAATGTCTTATGACCTGTCACTTAGAAGAAAGGCATGGGAAAATGAGCTTTCAAAACCACAGGCACTTGCTGAGACCACTTGATAAAGGGCAGGCAGCTGGTGTGCAGAGACCTCTGTCAGCCAAGCTGACCAGCACTATTTCTGCTTCCTGCTGCTTCTCTCTCTGTCTGCCTGCAATGGCTGTTTTTTTATCTTATCTGGGTTTACAAGGTCTCTGAGGCAGGAACCACCTTGTTCAAATCCTGGGCCATGGATGGGCTCTAGGAGCTAAAGTAATACAATCAGAAAACAGGAATAACAATATAGCTCAAGCTCCAGTGGAGGGGGTGTTCACTCACCCGTGCATTCTGGAAGAGGAAGTCCCTGATGAGGTTTCGGTGCTGCTCCCTGTCATACACCAGCCTCACTTTGGTCTGCATGCTCTGGTATTTAATCAGCTGCAAGACTGAAGACAGCAACACCAGGTCAGGGAGACATAGTATAGTGCAAGCCCTCAAGGCACAGCCAATACACACCTCAGGAAGGCCACTGTGAGGGTGGAAGAGGCAGTGAAGCAGCTGCTGCAAAGCCTAGCACTGGGGGATGTGGACATAGCCACCCTTCACTCCCCCAGGGAATGACACTGCAAGGAAGCATGGAGATGATCACCATGGTGCTCACTGAGCTGCACACATGTGCATCTGGGAGGTCTGGCTTACCGCCCTGTATCATAGTGGGTTACTGTTCTGCAGACAATTCAGGTGCAGGAGCCCATCATGCTGGCTTTAGCCAGGCACCCTTGAGGATGATGTGCCGCACCTGTCAAGCATGAAGGACTCCTGGCCCTTCCCTGCTACCTCTTTCAGGGACCTGTTATGGAAACTGCACTACTTGCCCCACCAGCTTCCACAGCCTCAGCCAAACCCACGGGGTGGAGATTTTTTTCCTACTTTTGTCCTGAGTGATGGTCTCCTCTGGAGAGCTGCTGCCTCTCTTCATGATGGCCACAGTCCCAGCCTCTACATCCACTGTCAGTGTCGCCTTCTGCAGTTTGCCCACTTTAACCTGTGGTATAGAAGCCAGGTTACTAGGGGCAGGACACAGCTCTGCATGCATCAGACCTTCCACTGTCTGGGCAGCTATAGAGCATGCATGATCCTTTGTTTGAATTTTCAGGGATGGATGACCACGAGATCCTGTACCTACCTGAAGGGTGCAATACTCCTGGAGCCCTTTGAGCTCACTAGACAAGTGCTGTCATTGTTGCTGACTTCCTCTGCCCATATCTGAATCCCAAGATGCTGTGGGAGATGCAGACTAGCTCTTTCTAAACTAGTTTCTCCTGCCCTTCATGGGGGAAGGGAATGTCAGCCTCACTCTACACCACACCCTTCCCCCAGGTTGATCCTCTCATCTGCCTGCAGGAGAAGGTGGAAACCACACCTTCAGTTGCCTCTCCTCCAGAGCCAGTCCCTATGCCTTGTACAGGTGACTGAGCTGGCTCTGCCCACCTCAGCTTACCATTCATTTAGGAAAAGCTCCATCAAAGCTCCCAGTCAGGATGTGAGTAAGGCAGAAGGGCTCCCCAAACCTCAGGGGCCTTCCTTACCTCAAAGCTCTGGACAGCCATGGGCTTGGCAGCTGGGGACTGGGTCTGGGCTACAGCCATGCTGGGAAGTGCCAGATTGTGCCTGGACACTGTCTCCTGCAGAGACTTCAGCACCTTTTGGGGAGAGAGACAGTGAAAGGCTGGTAGCAAGTTAGAGGCACCTGATGAGTGACATAAAAGCACAAATGTAAGGGTTAAAATCCAGATGGCCCCAACTGGATGATCAGGGTCTGATAGGCACAGGAGATTCTACATGTTCCTGTCTGGAGGGAACATTTGGGATGTCCCACCATGGCCAGGAGAAGCTTGTGGGGCATAACTCACTGCACTTTCTCTAAAGACATTAAAATGAAGGCAGTGCCACCCAGTGGTCAGAGAAGAAGACTGGTACTCAGGTTTCTTGCCAAGGACTCCTGGGTTCTGCCACTCATTGACTTGCTGAATTGTTTGTGGTAAGTTGCCCCTCACTCTGTGCCAAGTCTACTCAGCAACTGTCACAGTCTGGCATGTCTGGGGTAGATAGTGCTGGTGCCATTAATGTGAAGAACCCAAGCAATGATCAGCAGAATATCATTCCTCTAGGAGTGGGAGAGTGGTCTGTGAAAGTCTTAATGGTGGTTATATATGCTGGGAGACAGGGCAGGAGTGAACTGGCCGAAATGGGGTTGTGGAATGATAAAGCATTATCCAGCAGTGACAAATCCAGTCCAGTCTAGGGAGAAGCCCCCACTCTTCTTAAAGTGATCACTCATTTCTTACAGTGATCTCTCTCATGTTGGAGAGCTCACCATTGCAGCAGCTTGCTATGCCTGGGAATTGAATTTAGCACATGAATTTGCTTGAGTTTAAGGAGCTGGTCTACAGAGTGGGGGTTTTTAGTGACGGTTGCCACTAGTAATTCTCCTACTCTTCAGGGAAGGATTTACAAAGGGGTGTTTCTTCTGCAGCTGTTGTATTTACATTCACTTCCAATGGGACCTTGAAAATTGTTTTGTTGGCATATTTCAATGGAATCCTAATCTTTACTCTTTTCCCCATGTTTGTGGCAATGAATCTGTGACCCGCTGTTCACAGGCCATGATGGCAGTGAAACAAATATGTGCCCCTTTTTAGAGTGACCTGCCCATCCTTAGCAATGTGTGCTGGGAGTAGAAACACCAGCCACCTTTTTCTCCAGAGAAGAGAGCAGGTGGTTGACAGTTGAGATCTTGTTGAGGAGCAGTTCCAGGTCTGGATCACTGGCCAGGAGACCCTGTAGAGTCAGAGACAAATCCTGAGGTTTAGGGCTTCTAAGCAAGCAAAGACAGATCAATTGGGATGAATGCCTCCAGAGTTTTGGCCAGAGTTAGGCCAATATGTTGAACAACAGGCCTCCTGTGAGCCACTAGAAAAGGAGCTGGGGAGGTCTGAATATAATTCCCTCCATAACAAGCACATATTCCCCCAGAGTTCAGCATAATCAGCACCATCTCTCTGGAGGAAACTTGTACGGGAAGCTGCAAGCAGGGCAGGGGTGCACTGATAGGAAGTGGGAGGGATTCTGGTGCTTGGAGACTGGGCAGTAGAGAGATTTCTGGGCCAGTTCAGCTGTAATATCTTGCAGTTTTAAACATTCCCCCTCTCCAGCACTCTGTGCATTTGTGACTTTCATGCAAGAAGCTCTTCAGCAGGGCTCCCCAGTGCTCATCCCACTGCATAGGAAATCTCTCCAGTAGCAGGGTCATGAGGGCATACAACCAGGTGGGCCTTGCTCCAGGAAGGGAGTGTGGAGTTTCTTGCTGGTGCACATATGGGTGAAACCCACACCAAATGAAACCCCCAGTGACCAGCTGGGCCCTTCCCACAGGGCAGGCAGAGATTTGCATGTGACACCTCCAGTGATGTGCCTTCTGTAGCAGAAGTCAGTGGCTCACCTGCTCTCTCACAGGACTCCGAGGAGAAGCTGGAGAGTCAAACACCTTGGCCAGAGTTTCTAAGCCAGCCAGCGTGAAGTCGATTTCACTGCAGAGAGAAGTGGCACAGGGTGGGGGGGCCCTGCATAACTCAAAGAGCCCGTCACTAAGGCTCTTCTGGCACGTGTTCTTGATAGGCCAATTGGACATACAAACTAGTTGGACTGGGGTACCCCAGGGAAAGACCCAAGTCCCCTAGGTCTGACTCATGGGAGCTGCCACCAGATAGTAAGGTCAGGAGCAAGCCCTTTCCAGTGCAGAATGCAGCAAAGCAGACACAGCTTCAGCAGGGGAAGGGTCAGGATGGAGCTAAGCCAGCATCTCCCCTGGAGGTGTGATGAGTCCCTTACAGGGTCCCAGCAAGAGACTCCACTACAGTTTCTCGCAGCTAAAATGGATGTGGAGAGGATGCTGGGGGATGGATGCTCTCTCATTGGTAGGAACTGGGGATATGCTGTGCAATTAGTTCAGGTGCCTCAGGTCAGTGCACTCCCCTAGCAGGAGCTCCTGCTATACTTCAAGCCATCCCAGCATCAAACCATTCACAGGATAACACATCTTTCACAGACCCTTACGTTTAAAGGTTTATATTTCAGAGACACTCTTCACAGGAGTGTCACTAGGTGTTGGGGCTGAAATCTGGTCAGGTGAACAGCAAGAGACCCTCCTAGGGAGGGTGGATTCCTAGCCCAGGGGTGAGCTCAGGGAATCATATTCCCCCAGGGCTCACACAAGGCCCTAGCAGAAAGCTTGGAGGTCAGTCACTTCTAGGCACTGTGTTTGCTGGAACCAGCCCAGCTCTCAACAGAGGCACTGAACAGACTGCCTCCTCTCACAGAGCTTTCTGTCTCAACAAGAAAGGCAACCAAACAGGGATGAAAGCAGGAGACACCATCTGTACTCAGCATAGGAGAGCTGGGAGGCCCTGATGTGAGACACAGAAACTGCCATCTTAGAGAACAGATGAGGAGGAGCAGGTCTGCCCAGGGCACCGGCAGACTTGTCTGTCATTCCCTGGGTTGATTTCCCCCCATCACTCACCTGTGTAGCCCCTGGCAGGCAGTCACTAAGGCCATGCTCAGGTGTCGCAGCTGCAGGTTCCCATTTCGCAGGGCCTCCAGGTCCAGCTGCAGGTGGTGGTTGAGATACTCAGCCATGAACCCCATGAAATCACTGGCTGGGCTGCAGCAGAGGGAAGGGTGGGACAAAAGTGCAAGTGCTTTTCCTACCCATGCACCTGTTTCCTGTGCCCTCCAGCATGGCTGCAGTCAGTTACAGGCCACCAAATATAAGGCAGGCAACAGATACCAAAAACCTCAGAGATAGGACACATCTGGCTGTTAGTCACCCGTGTCTGCACAGTCTCATGATGACTGAAGCACTGAGCAAGAGGGGTGCTGAAGCAAATGGGGCAGAGGTGGATGCTGCAGGTAAAGTCACCCTTACTCAGCTCCATATTGTCCCCTTCCGGTGAGTTGTCTGTTTGTACGTGCCTGTCCATTCATACTGAGACAGTTCCCACTCGTCATAGCCAGAAAGAGAAGAGGCAGTGTTCCCATCCCATCCCCTACATGCACAGACCAGTTGGCTCCATCAGCCTCTGGTCCTTCCAGCATCAAACATTTGGTAGCTGCTTCATGAAAGGTGTGGGGTGGTAGGAGGTACCTGCTGTGCACCTGCTCCTGCAGCCTCAGATGCAGCTGCTGAGAGATCTGCATCTTGCTGGGCTGAGTTGTGGCCCACCCGCTGCCTGTGCCTGCCCCACTGTGGGAAGCCAAGCTTGGAGGATAGAAGGCTCTGCCATCTTCGCCATCTGCAAACACAGAGGCATAGCATCATATAAAGGAAACTTCCCCTTCCCCTAGACTTGAACCCAGCCTCCAGTGCCATACTTCTGCCCCTGTAAGTGTCAGAAATTACACATTTCTGCACCTTCCACCTGTCCCCACTTCATTTCCCTCCCCAGTTCACTTCATGTTTCCTCCCTCAGTACACCCCCTTCCCATAAGCTCACCAGAGTCCTCATCTGCTGGCTCCCTCACTCTATTCACAGGGTAAAGCAGAGGGGTCACCAGGCCATTGTTGGGCTGCTGGTAGGTACTTATTAGATCAGTCAGTGTGCGGAAGCATTTAGCCTGGATGCCCTGGATGGTCTAAGGAAAGAAGAGTGAACATTTTTCTGGCACTTCCTACCACAGAGGCCTATTACAGACTCTGGATATACAAGGCAACTTGCAGCCAGTCCCAGAAGAACAGGAACAGCTCGAATCTCTCTGTTAGGTAAACCTGGATTCTCTCAAGATGTAATGGAAGGTAGTTCCTGTCCCAAGGAACTTACAGACCCAGAGGCCCATGGGAGCCAGGGGAAAGTGCCTGCTTAGAACATAAGACTAACAGAAATCTGTCTCCTTTCCTTTTTGCCATGCTGGGTAGGAAAGGGGTTTTGCCTTATCAGAGTCAGACTAGAAGGGCTGTGCTGAAGAAATGTCCTTATGAGGGATTTGAGTGAACAGGGAAGGGCTCTGGGATGGGGAGGCCGTTGAGAACCATCACTGCCAGAGGGGGTGAGGGCAGAAGAAGGACATAAGGCTGGTGTCACTGAAAAGAATGTGGGAAGAAATGGAGAGATGAGGAAAATGAGGGAAGGACAGAACTGCTCAGGGCTCTGAGAGGCATCTACCTCTGTGCTCTGTGCTTTGGGTGCTGTTTCTGAAAGCTACACCCCAATGTGACCCAATAGTTGAGGACACGAAGGGAGAAAGGATCCTGTATTTAGTCAACCACCAGTGGAATATGAAAGAAAGCAGCAGGGGCTGGGGTGTGGGGGGAAGATGCCTTGTTAGCATAACCCTTGTGTGCTTGACAGTTCTGAGTTCAGGCAACCTCTGTGTGAAATTCAGGCAGCCTCTGCGTGAGATGGCTGGTGATCTGTGCTCCCATGCTGTAGCTGAGCCTATAGCTGTGCTTAGACAGCCATCTAGGGCTGTGCCGTCTGATGTCTGTGCAAAGGACATATCCTGTGGGCTCTGTAGTTTGCAAGCAATGCATGCAAAAACGAAACCATTGTGCAAGCTTGTGGCTCCCAGCAAGGAAGCGTAGATTTCACCTAACCCATCTCCAGATAATGCTGTTGCTATGTCAATGGAGCTAAAGCTGGAGGCAAAATCCACTGGCCCTTTCCTGTACAAACCTCAAATCTCACATCTAACAGAATTAATGAGCCAGCAATCACCACTGCTCAGTGCCATGGAGAAGGGCAACATAGACAGAGGCAAGAAACAGCACGACTATTTAGTGAGGTGGGTCAGAGACCCTGCTTCACCCACCTGCACAGAGAGCAGCCCTTCCTCATCAGGCAGGATCCTGTAGGTATGCACATGTCTCTGGAACCTGCAAAGACACAGAACAAGGCATCAATACTGCGTTTCTAGCCCAGTGGGTCTCACAAGCAGGTGGGGCCAGCAATGAAGGGACTAACCCAGAGCCTGTCAGAGGGCTTGCAACAGCACCTGGGAGCTCAGATAGGTTTAGAAGAGTTTGGAAAAAAATCTTCTTAAGGACAATGAAAAAGCTAGTTTTCCTCTCCTACCCTCTGTCTCCTCTGTGGAGATTGTGATCCCTTTGGCGAAGGAACCATCTTTGTGCTAGGCGCTGATGGAAGGGCAGCTAGCCATGACCACTGTGCAAATAAAGAGGGACCAGGTTTGGTCCTGTCTGGGGACACTCAGTCTGTGATACCCAGAGCTGTGGTAAAAGAGGAACTGTGGCCAAACAGCAATGCTGTAGCAAAGGGCAAAGGGGGCAAGCGGTACCACTGACCCAGGTGCCAAAGTGAAGGTTCGCCAATAGGCGCTGCGGCGGGGCACAGGATGGAGCTGCGAGCATCTCATTTGGGGGGGCACAGGGATGCGGGGAAGGCAGTGCCCACTGTTGCATGTGCTCCCAGGTAAGCATGGGGGGGATGTGTGCCCCCCCAGATCTGTGAGATCCATGTGTGGAGTGAGGCGGGCTGCCACCACAGGCTTCGCCCCAGGTGCCAAACTTCATTGATACGGTATTGCCAAGCAGTTTTGAGAGCATCACCTTGGGCAAAAAGGCTTTAGGAAACAAGTGTCTAACCCTGGAAATACCATATCAACTTGAGTTCTGATCTCAACCCAGGTTATATCACAGGAAGCCCCACTTGCTGCCCCCTTGAAACTTGGCCTAGCCCATGGCTAGACCCCAGAGAACCCCCACACAAGGCCTCTGACTGGAGTCTTGATCTGCTGGTGTAGAGTGACACTGTCTCCATCCCTCCCTTCTCGAGTGATAGGCACTAGAAAATACTTGCGGGGGGCAGGACAGTGTAGAGCATGCCTGCCTGACCCCATTCCTCCCTCTCACAGGGCCATTCTGGGGCTGGCATGAGCTGGTGCTGTGCACGTGATAGAGGAGGCATGCAAAGCAGGGACACTGGGCATGGTGCTGCATCGGCAGTGGTGCTGGAGTCGCTGTCCCTGGCCTAGTTTGGAGGGGCTAAGCCCCATTAGCCTCACACTTCCACCACCTATGTAGGCCAAGCTTTACAGGCAAAGTCTTCAGTAGAGGCCACTGATTCTGAGTGATTCCAATTCTGGATTCTTGTTTGGGTCTGAGTCACCATCAGTGCTCCAGTTAAACTCAACAGGAGCTGCAGAAGCACATGTTCCAGATCAAGACTCCAACTCTGAGTCACCTGAAACCAGCAGATAAGGTCATTCTGGTTGTATCTGGGGCAGGTCTATGCATGCCACTATCAGCAAGCTGCAAGGTGAGGTGGCAGCTCTGGTGCTGTACCATGGCACAAGACTCCTTGCAGGCATCATGAATCCTATTCATGTATGAATTAACCAGTCTAGGATGTCTCAGCTGAAGTCTGGGTGAGCGCGAGAGGATTGCTCTCTGGGAATTTGTGCTCACCACAGCCACTTGGGGTATGTCTATGCTGCAGAGGCCGACACACCCAAGCTGGATTTAAATGCTCTTTCCTGCACGCTGCTGGCTTGTGGCTGTGCCACCACAACCCTGCTGCTTGCAGTACCAGGCTGCCAGGTTAGAAGCTGTAGTCACACCTCTGACTGTGGTACAAGACTGACCCTCTTGTATCATTAGACATGGCAAGGGCTTCAGAGACTAAAAGCATTCAGGAGGAGCTAAACCTCCTCAGGGCATGAGGGGGCTCACGGGTTAAATCACTCTGCACCTCCCACTCTCCTCAGCAGCATGTGTTTATAATTTGCACCATGCCCTGGGCCAGGAAAATCATGGGAAACTGGGGGGCATCCTTCCAAGCCTCTTAAAGGAACAGTGCCGTATTCCTTCAGCACACTGACTACGCTTTCCCCGAGCTCTGCAGACGTGTCGCTTGGGTTGGAGGCTGGTTTAACTCAGCGGTTCAGTCTCTAACAGCACAAAGGGACACCAGCCTGCTGCAAGCACCTCAAGGAGTTGCACTTCACTCAGAGGTTTTAACCCTGTTTAGGTCAATCCAAAATAAGATCAGACATGTGAATATGAACACATGGCCAGCACTGGCCAGCCTGATACAGGGCATAGACTAGCCATGACATCCCAATACAGAGCTGAGGCTACCTTCCCACCTTCAGGCTGGGTCAGGCCTGAACTGCCTGTACCCTCCCTTCTCACCTCCCGAGCCCCAGCTGACACAGTCCCCTTGCCCATGTGCAGACTGGTGTATCTCAAGTGTTCATTTTAAACCATGGTTACGATAAGAAGAGTGACGACACCAAAATGCCCCTACGTGACTCACTCCATCTGAGCCCCAGGAATGCAAGGGCCATATCTGCTGACTTCAGCAGCTAAGCAGTTTTCTTTGTATTCTGCAATGAATCGAGCAAGAGCCAATACAACCAGACAGGAGGAGCTGGCTCCACAGTAGCTCTGAGACCACTCACACACTTCCTAATGATGTAGTTAGTGGTAGAACCTGTACTGCTGCAAATCCAGAAAGGGCCAGATTCAGTTCTCTGATCCCAGGGTGAATGTGATGCATGGGAAACAAATCAACTTTTCACTTGTAAACTGAGCTAGCCTGGTCTTCCACAGAGGATGCTGTAATGTCATCCAGACTTTCCTGGAGCAGAACTGCCCTTGAGCTCCATGGTTGTTGGTTGTAGCCTTGTTGGTCTAAGGGCATAGGCAGACAAGGTTCTTTGGGTAGATGTGATATCTTTTATTAGGCCAACTAAATAGCTGGAAAAAAGCTGCTTCAGCTGCATAGCACCCATCATGTTTATTCCCACAGTAAGATTTGGGTAGCAGGGGCCACCAAGATCAGAGGGGTTATATGATCATGTAGATCAAAGAGGTTTTCCCCCTCACATATCTCACTCCATAAATCCAAAAGCCCACCTTTGCTCTATGCCCCACTGCTGACAGGACCACCTTCTTTCTGAGAAAGGACAGGTTTGATGGGTACCTTGCCCTTGGCCACTACCCAGGAAGGGGGCACCAAGGCTCAACAGTGGAGGGGAACCCTGAAGACAGCTCCTGGTGTAGTCAGGACTATCTTGAGGTCTCGCCATGTAGTTACTCAAGTAGAAAATGCCGGTGATCATTCGATCAGCTACACAAGATCCAGGCCTGAGGCACAGGATGGAAATCAAGAACTCTGGGATCTAACTCAGCTACCGTCCTGATCTGTGTCTTAGGCCAAGTCATTTCACCTCTCTGGCTCCTGCTTTCTCCATCTGTAACAAAGGGATGCAACCCTTACCCACTTGGTTAATGTTCATGCTGGGTTTGGAGGGTTGTCAGTGCCCATTGATAGCCTCAGTCACCGTCATGGTGCAAAGGCAATCTGAAGATACTGTGATCAGATGCTTACAGCATTGTGTGTACTTGAGGCCTACCACCTAAGATCTGGTGGTCCACAGGAATGTGTGCCTCCCAGTCATTACATCTCACTGACCTCTCCAGGAGAGAATCAAGGAGCCTAGGTGCACCATTGAAGGCAAAAGGGGATTTGGGGACTGCCACCCACCTCAGAGGAAAAGGAGAGCTCCAGGAAGGAAGGCCTAGTTTGCTCCTCTCTCTGGGCACCAGGCACTTAGTCTCAGAAGCAGATCTTTCAAGCTGAGCAAGCAGATTTGTGAGCAACCAGAAAGAGATGCTGAAAAAGTAACAGGATGAGAGAGATACAAAGTGGAGCAGTGAGATGGGCTACTTACAGCAGGCAAAGGGCATATGCCCCAGACACAGACTCGCTGTCCCGCACCAGGAAGCACCCATCCTTTCCAGCTTTGGCCAGCAAATCCTCAGCCACAACCCGGCTAATGTCCCGATGATACCAACTTGCGGCTGTCATCCTCTAAGCCAGCCAGGCCTGGCTGCAAGGTGTCACCCAAATCAAGCCAAACATCAGGATTCTGCTGACATACAGGCTCTGGGACAGCAGATCAGGCCCACTTGTCAGATCAAGATGTTCAGTGTAGTTCAGTAGAGAGGAAGCGAGTATCTGTCGGATAAGAAGGATCCTTATCCTTGGGTAAGTGCAAGACTGACGATCAGAAGAGAGCTGTACTAGCCACAAATCTGTCTGTCCTACTTGTGGTCTCTGACTCTTCTGTTCCACTCATTAGGTGCCACAGCCTTGGGTCTGCATGCCCAGATGGACCAATACAGTCCAGAGCAGAAAAACACTCCCCACGTAGCTGGGTCCATGCAGAGCTGACTGGGGCTGAAGGTTGCTGAGTAGTCCAGATCACTGGGGCACACTTCATCTCAGATCATTCCAGTGGGTTTGCCACACAGAAGAGGGAGTGAACTGGGGAAGGCAAAGACAAAAAGGGGGCAGGTCAGCAACTGGGATCTCCATCACCGTCTACTCTAGAGCTGCCAGGCCCTGTGCTGTCCTGAAATCTGTGCCCTGTGCCGACTGTAACCTGAGGCCCCGGAGCTGCGTGTGGGAGCCCAGACTTCCCCCTGTGACAGGGGGAGCTGAATTTCAGTCTGGGAGTCCCTGCCTGTCCAGGGAGCTGTGCCTCCCAGACGCTGCCCAGGGTTCCCTGGGATGAATGACTCTGCTGTGTCCCAGGAAGCAAGCCGAGCTCTAGCAGCAGGCTGCAGTTCTGCCCCGGGTGCTGCTAGGTGATATGTAGCCGATGGTTTCAATTCCTCTTTTGTTGCTTTTCCCCGCACCCCTAATCTCAGCCCCTACCCTCTGGCCAGCGAACCCCCTCCCTGCCGCTGCCACGTTCCAACCTGTTGTGCCACAGCCGGATGCAGAGAAAGATAGGAGGCTCCAAACTAGGTCTGGCTCTCCCGTCCCCCAGGCCCAGAAACATCCCCTCTCCAGAAGCTGTTTACCAATGTCCTGTGGGGCATGAGAGGCAGTACCCATCTGCTAGGCTGTACAGGGAAGAGCTGCCTCCCAGACGGTTCCTCTGTCCTGCTTCTAGTACAGCTGGACCTGGCTGGCCTCTGTCTCCACACCGCCTGGCTCTCTCCCTCTCACTCCTCTTCCTTCTTCTCAGCTTTTTCCTTCCTTCAGCTGTCAGGACGAGCCTCCTTGCTCCCCCTCCCCCAAGTGCAGTCTTTCTGCAGCAGTGGCTCAGCTGCTCCGCTGGAGGAAGCCAGCACGGTCATGTGGGTGCAGCATTCACATGCTGCCTCTCTTGTGGGCTATCTCCGTTCTCACAGCTCCAGTGCCTCAGGTTACAGTCTGGTACACAACACAACCTCCTGTGGGGAGCCAGAGCCTCCTTCCCCCCCAGGGGTCAGCTGCCAACACCTGGCCAGTGTCCAAGCTTTCACTTCACAGCATCCGAGGGGTAAAAAGGCCAATTAGATCATCCAGCTCCGCGCCCAGGGCCAGACCAGGATTGGTTCCTATTGTGCATTGCCTAATATTTTCTCCAGCATAGCTCCAAAGGCCTCACGGCTCCAGCCCTTCCCCTGGGGAGATGATTCCACAGCCTGATAAGTTTTGCTGCCAGGAAGTGTTTCCCAACAGCCAGACTTCACTTTGTGAAGTCTCTTCTCCTCAATCTTCCCCCCTCCATCTCCTGTCTCCTCAGTCTTCCCCCTCTCTTTTGTTCCATGCTAAACCCCTGACAGCACCTATCAGTGCTTACAGAGTATGTCCACCTTTCAGGGAGTGGGGCAGAGTCCTGGATGCAGCGCAGCCCCCCAGAACTAGCAGTGCTTTGCTGCCGTTCTGGTTCAGGCTACTGTAGCGACCCTTGTGCAGAGCTGCAGGTGGGCAAATTAGCTGGGCTGAGAGGCAGAGCTAATTCATTTCAGCACAGTGCATGAATATGATCCTTTTCTTTCCCACAGAGGAGGCAGCCCACGGTTACCTCTCAGGTCAGAAGCAGCATGTCCATGTTCACCTGGAACTGCATCTGCACTAGTTAGCAGCATATCTGTCTTCACCTGGCACTGCATCTTCATGGTACTAAACTAGCTGGGTTTGCTTGGTGCTGAGATACAGAGCTAACTGTCCAGCTTTGGTGCAGCTCTATCAATTCCAGCTCAGAAGGTGACCCATGGAGTAGAAGTAGGGGAGCCATGTTCCTGTGCTTCAGAAAAAACAAGGCCAGGGTTGGCGTTTACCTTTGGTGGGGAGGCCCCTAACTATTTATTAGACAACTAGCCAATTGCCATCAACAATGAGGAGGCAGGGGAGTTAAGGCCGGGATGGAGCCCTGTGGGGCCCCCCCCCGCCCAGCCTGCTCTCCCCTTCCCTCCTACTGCTTGGGGTCCAGGCGCATCCCCACCACACAGCCCGATGCTGGGGGGGGACTGGGCCCAAGGGTGGGGAGAACCCAGGCTGCCATGGCAGGGGGAGCAGTGAGCCGGGGCTGACCCAATGGTGGTGGGAAAACAGGAGGAGCAGGCTCGGGGCTGACATGGGAGAGATCAGGGTATGAGGGAGGAGGTCCACTCCTCTCCTCCCCCAGCTGCTGCTATGTCGAGCCAGGCCCGCTCCTCCTCTGCTCCCGCTGCCACTGCCACAGCGTGCCCACTATTCCTCCCACCGCTGCTGCATTGGGTCCTGCAGGTGGTGACAGCAAAAGTTGGGGAAGAGCAGACTGAGGCCAGCGTCGGTGGCCTCACCCCTCCAGCAGCATCCCGAACCCGCTCCCCACAAGGAGCAGGGCGGGGGGAGGCAAGGCTAGCACTGCTGACCTTGCCCCCCTGTTCCGTCCACTCCATTGCCCCCTGCCTCCAGGGAGCGGGGTTGGGGGGGGAGAACCTCCGTTCCCTGTGTCCCCACCATCATGGTGATGCTCCACTGCAACCAGCTCCTGTTCGAACACTTGTTCAAACTCTGATTGATTCTTTGTCAGTCAATCAGATTGTGAATAAAGCATTACGGACAGATAGACATTCAGACAGATTTAGGCTTTTATAATATTAGAATGATGATGCTGTTTCCTCAGGGCTGTCCAGTCAATGCCCCATGGACCACATCCAGCCACAAGGAGTAAATTCATGGACTCCAGGGGTGCATATACACATACCAACTTTTTGACAGTTAACTTGACTTAACTTTTTAAAGTCAGTTTAACTGTCAGAGCATGCACACATATGTGGAGCAGAGTTGACTCAAATGCAATGCAAGATAATTTACCTCTGAGGTATATTATCTTAAGGTATATTAAGTTGACTTCAAGTACCTGTGTATGCTAAGTTGACTTAGCTTAACAGTGGTCAGGCGCCACTGCAAGGGAGGGCTCACAAAATGGTTGCCACCATGTCATGGAGCTATACATGCTGATGTGGCTTAACATAAGTGGACTTAGTTAAATTGCCTTATTTAAGGCAAAACATGGGGACCATGCAGACAGTGTGCAGCCCAGGAGGTGTGTGGGACAGCAGGAACCCCTGACCACCTGGGCTGCATGATTTACAAACAGCAGCCCCAAGCAGGACATTGCCTGACACACAAGGCGTTGCCTGGCACAGCTCAGTAATGAGGCCTGTCTTGACATCTCCAGGACAGCGGGTTACCCTCTTTGCATCCTTATAGACTATCAGCAGTGGACCTTCACTATCTCAGTATCTTGTTGAGCTGTGATTGGTCAGGGAAAGGACATGGCTTTATTTCAGATCCTTCGCTGGATGAGTGCAAGAGCAGTTCTGGCATGAACTCATTTCTGTGACTCAGATGTGCATGTCTGTGTAAATCCCAGAGAGCGCTCACTTGCTGATTTCGCAGGGAGCAAATACAGAAGAGGCATGAGTGAAGTCACTGAAAGACTGGAGCATGTGGTCACAAGAACCATTTTAGTAGCCCTTTGTGCCTTATGCATGTAGCAGCCTCTAAAAGTGGACCCACCTGAATAGAAGGGGAAGAGCTGCCTGGCAGAGGGACAGAGATTGTCTCAGAAGAGACACTGTAGACTCTGAGGGCAAATGAAGCTGTTTGGGGGCAGCCCTGTTGGGAGTAGGAGGGGTGATGTAACCTCAGACAGTTTTGAAAGAGAGCTGTTAGCAAAAGCCAGGGAAGGGCTCTGAGTTGGGATTGGCTGAGAGGCTTGGATAAAAGGGGGGAGCAGGTTTTTTTTTCTGCGGGGAGAGAGAGGAATGAGAGAAGGAGGGAGCTGAGGGACAGGCTGGAGACTGGATTGAGTATCTCAGCGCAGTGGTCCTTTGGTGAGCCCCTGAGAGAGGCCTGCAGGAGCAGAGTGGAGAAGCTGCTGTGGCAGGAACAGGCAGGGACTGCTTGGGTGGAGAACCCAAGTGTGAAGAGACCTGACTGCAGCCAGCGTGGGTGGGTGAGGACAGCAGAGCTGGGCGGGGACTGCCGGAGTCTACCCTAGTTTCCCTGAGGGGGCAGGCAAAGCCCGGGG
>JAGPOW010001327.1:42143773-42228420 GCA_030014935.1 Caiman crocodilus | reverse complement strand
GTGGCAGTGGGATACAGAGTGAGTGGCTGGCAGTGGGAGGAGGTGAAGGCAGAGTGCCGCCCGCCCCCACCCCGGGTTACTTGTGTTGCTGGCGGCACAGCTGGTGCAGAGGTATGAGTAGTGGTGACACCAAAGAGTCTCACCGCCCCGCTCTGTCTTCCTGCTCTGGTTCTATCTGCTGGACTGCAGAAGTGGCTTCTGCCCGTGCTGGTCCAGCCAGGCTGCACCCCACATCCATGGTGGTTGCACAAATCTGGAGGGGCAAGTGCTTCCCCTTGCCTCCCTGACATGTCACCTATGCCCCTCCACCCCTTTCATACATTCTTGCGACCCAGTTTTGTGTTGTAACCCATGGGTTGAGAAACACTGAGCTAGAGAAATGTCAGCTGAGCAGGTTTGAAGTGAGGGGGCCTTTCACACCTTCACATAAATGAGTGACCAAACAGAAGTATTTTTTAGGCTTGTTTAACTTAGACAAGCCCTTGGAGGTCTGATGGAAAGACATCTCCAGGAGCAGCAGTGAGAATTCAGGATGGCCAAGCTGAGGCACGTGTCCTCTCTGCACTGATGCACAGGTTTGCAGATACCAGAGAAGACATTCTCCTGCACCTGAGACTGGCCCAGTGCGGTTCCTTTCCGCCTGATGGGTTCCTCTCAGCTCCTCTGCCCATCCACCCAGCCTATGAGTTGAAAAAGACACATTTATCTTGTTTTTATCAGGAAAATCAGATCCTCTCTGCTGAATCCAGGCACTAGAAAATGAACGAAACTGTCAGCTGCTTTTCCTGGCTGGTCAATACTCCCACCTGATCTCTTCACTGTGGCTTTATGGGGTGTTCATGTCAAACATGCTGCGCAAACTTCAGATTTTTGTGGTCTGACCTCAGAGCCTAAGAAACAGCTGCAGGCCTGAATCTTAGACCAAAACCTGAAGTAAGCCTGTTACATGCTAAGTGTTATGCACTTCCTTCCTTCACACCCGCTTGTAACAACCACCCAGACCTTCCCACCCCGAGGGCTGTAACTCTTTCCCTTTCATCCCTATAGAACAGGTCTTGGAGTCAAGTGCACCCTGCTCTCAGTGAGCCCACAGAAAGATCACAGTTCAGATGTCTTCTTGACCTTGGCAGAAATAGCCTCGGCTAATCTATGGGCTAAGCAGCTCATCTGTGTGTAGTTAAAGAGATCACAATCCCCAGCAATGGGCAACATGTCCTGACAGCTAAAATCCTCTCAGCTGATGATAACCCTACAAAGATGCTTCTTTTCAGCAATTGGAGTCCTGAGGGTCATAGATGGGTCAGGTTTGGATGGAGCAAAGGATATGCAAGCAGCTAAGACTGAAGATGAGCCTCACGAGTGCAGAAAGGTTGTTGAGAGCTCTGGGATATAGGCATGGAGGGGTCACAGAAGGTTCCAGGGGCATAGAGAGGTCTAAACCAGTGCTTCTCAAAGTGGTGGTCCGCGGACCAGTGGTGGTCCGCAAGCCACCGGTCGCCGGTCTGCAGAGAGTTGCCAGGAAAGAAAGAACTATATTTACAGAAGCATAACATTGATATGTCATAGCGCCACAGTTTGTATGTTCCAACACTCCAGGTAAAGTCAAGTCATGCGAAGTGAGGGAAGAGAAAGAAACAGCCGGTCGCGCATTTGTGTAGCGCTGTTACACGCAGTTGCTGCCACTGGCTGAACTGGGCACCGGTCCTTGGCCCACTGGAAAAAAAATTGCTGGTCCACCACATCAGACAGTTTGAGAAGCGCTGGTCACCCGCTGGCTATGGTCAGCTGACCCTCGCATCTTCATTCAAAGGCATCTCTGATGCTGCAGCAGGAGTACTGAATGAAATGGAAGCAGAGCTGTTGGCAGCTTAGTTTTCCATTTGTGCAACACTAGGCTCCATCCCTGATCTTCTGCTGCCCTTGGGGAGCCTGTAGAAGTGGATGCCTGTAGACATGCTCTGAGGCAGCTCCAAAGCAGACTCAATTAATCCAGTCTGCTCGGGCGTGGTAATTACTACGCTCCAGACAGCCTCTGTGTCTCATGTATCAGTATCTTCATGCTTCAAAATGGTGGCAAAGGCACTTTATCTAAAGCTCATTGAACAAATTTTAGTTCAAGTGTCCTCGCTGCCATTTTGAAGCACAGGGACGCTAATACACAAGACGCTGCAGTGCTTTAATTACAGCAGCTCTTGGAGCCCCTTTAATTACATTCTGCCCCTGCCCCCTGCACCCTGAGAGTATGTGTAAAAGTGCCTATTGTGCCTGCATCAACCAAGGGTTACACGGGGCAAAAATGGCAGAAACATGTTTTTTCCATACCACTGGCCCCCCTGCTCTTCAGGCACAGGCCATGACACCCAGGTTGGCCATGCTTGTCCTGAGACAGCACTGAGTGACAACCAGAGAGGAGGTACTGCTAGGTACTACCTGGAAATTGGCACTAATAACTTCCTAATCATATAGTAGCAGCTCCCCAAGGCTGGTGGTCCCTTTGCAGTGACTGGCCAATCAGGTTACGTGAAGTTGTTAATCACTTCCAGGGGCATACAGTGGCATGCCAGTCAGCTTCCTCTTGGCTTTGGAGTTTGAGGAGTGTGTTAGGTCAACGGATGTATGCCTTCTAGAAGACTGCTAAGGCAGAAACTTCCATCCCTCACAAGTGCCTCAAAGGGCTGCAGACCATGAATATACTTAGTGCTGAACTGGCTCCATTTTTACACCTGGGCTAGGGACAGACATTATCCATAAACTGGTTTAAGTGATCAGAAATTGGTTTAAACCTGTAACAGAACAGACATTCAGTGCACATAAACCAGTTTGAAAATGGCTGAAACAAGTTTGAGATAAACCTCATTGAATATAGTATCAGACTTAACTGATTTGGCTCAAACTGGCTTATGCTATGTCTGTCGCAGACCCCTTCCTGGTTTAAGTTAAATCAGAGTCCTCCAGCATCCCAGATGCTTTGTTGAGATGGGCTGTGCTCTCTGCTTCAGCCCAGCAGGGCTGGCCCCAGCCCTCTGCTCCCTGGCTGCAGCTCCAGCAGAGACTGCAGGCACAGCAGGGTCTGCCTGGCTTCCTCCTGCTCCCCACACCCACTACCTGCTCAAGCAGGGATTCCCCCCTCCCCTCTGCCTTACACAGACACCTCTCAGCATTAGCTAGCATACCACATGCTGATTATAATCTGTGCTGTGGGAGACAGGACAGTGTAATTTTAGGGCTCTTTGGAGTGAATCAGTAGGTAACTGGTAATGTTCCTCTGGTCCTCCCTTGGAAAAGTTGTTTAAGAAGAGATTGAACTAATGAGAGAGGCTGTTGTTTTCCTAATGGACTGATAAACACTGAGTTAGGAGTGATAAACACTGTATTATCAACTTCCTGCTGGGCTGCTCAAGGGTGGGGGAACCCCACCCTAATCAGAGCATCATGGGGGCCTGGCCACGCCCCTCCCTCCCCCAGCTTAGCTCTATGGAAGGGAAGGGAGGAATGCTCTAGTGTCCCCGCAGCTTCTAGCCTGAGCCATTGCAGGCATGTGCCGGCATTTCTTCAGTCCAGAGGGAATGTCTGCTCAATTACAAACTGATTCAGCCTAGTCAGGTTAGACTAGGCTTGTTCAACAGGAGGCACACCAAGGCATTTTCTGTGGCTCACGGTGCTGCAACGGAAAACGACAGTAAACACGGTTTACTTTCATTCCCGCCCCTTGGCCCTCCCCTGCCCTTCAGCAGCTTCCTAATGGCTGCTGAAGGGCTAGGGAAGGGACAAAGTTCCCACATGCACCACATCAGCTTGATGTTGCTGACACAGTGCATGTGGGAAGAGAAGTAGCCATGTGCCGCTTGGGACAGGATGAGCCCAGCTGGAGCAGCAGGGGCTCAGCTGCACTTTCCCCTACCTCACCGGTTAGTCCCGAGCAGCACATGGCTCCATCGCCAGCATGCAGCTGAAGCTGGATTCCCATGTGCTGCTGGGGACTGGAGGAGGCCAGCTAGGTCAGCACCAGCCAGCAGAAGCAGCGGTGGAGCCATGTGCCGCTCAGGACTGACCAGTGCAGGCAGGGAAAAATGCAGCTGACCCCCAGTTGATCCGGTTGAGCTCGTCCCATCCTGAGTGGCACATGGCTTTGCCGTGGCTTCTGCTGGCTGGTGTAGACCCGACCCTCCTCCTTCCGTCCCCAGCACCACATGGGAAGCCAGCTTCAGCTGCATGCTGCTCCGAATGGGACGGATCCAGCCAAGCCAGCACCAGCCAGGAAAAGTGGCCCCCTGCCTGCACTGGCCAGTCGATGGAGCCGGCTCCAAGTCCACCAGGCAAATCTCCAGCCTGCTGCCTCCCCGCCCCGGAGCCTCCGGGTGGGGTCTGCCTGGCCTGGTGGGACCGTCCGAGGCGCCTGGGGGCGGCAGGACCCAGCAAGCACCTGCTCCTGGGCTCCAAAAGGTAACTGAGCGCAGCACGTGGAGTGGATGGAGCTGCCTCCAAGTCCACCTGCAAGCCTCCAGCCAGCTGCTGCTCCCCTTCGGAGCCTCTGGTTGGGTCTGCCTGGCCCTGCGGGGCTGCCCGAGCCGCCTTGGGGCAGCAGGGCCTGGCAGGCACCTGCCCCCAGGCTCCGGGGGTAACTGTGTTAGTGCGGCGCGTGGAGTGGTTGGAGCTGCCTCCAAGTCCACCCAGGAGCCTCCGGCTTGCTGCTCCCCCCCCAGACCCAGTGGTGGGCCTCCGGGAGGGGTCTGCCTGGCCCCGGGGGCCTGCCTGAGGCAGGCACCTGCCCCTGGGCGCCCGAGAAGTCTGATGCGTGGAGCCGTTCCCGCAGACAGGCTCGGGCCTGCTGGCACTTCCCCTGGGAGCAGGGCCCTCCAGGTACCAGGATGGCCAGGGAGTCAGGAGGCAGCAGGCCGGGACCTGGAGCCAATGTTGGGCAGGAAGAACGGGGGAAGTGTGTGTGGGGGCAGTGAAACATGGAGGCATGATGCCCTGGAGAAAAGCATTTTCCCCCTGCCTGCACCGGTCAGTCCTGAGCGGCACATGGCTCTGCTGCCGCTTCTGTTGGTTGGTGCTGACCTAGCTGTCCTCCTCCTGTTCTCTGCTGCATGTGGGAAGCCAGCACGGGAGGGCCTTGGCAGGTGGGATCCTGGCATGACCTCTGCGGGGCAAGGTGGCAGGAGCTGGTGTCTGCTGGAATTCATCCTCCAGGCTCACAGTGCTGAGGCCACTGGGGCTGCATGCGCTGGTGGCCGGGCACCACAGTGAGCACGGCCGTGCAGGCGGGAGGGTGAGGGGCTGCAGTGCAGCGGCTGCCTTGCTCCAGCCCCCCTCAGGCAGTGTGGGGCTGCGCTGCTCGGGGGATGGACATGTAGAGCTATTTATTTCTTCACTTCAGTCCCTGGGGCAGTAGCTGGCTGGATGCAGAATGGGTCCCTCTGGCCCCTGCCCACCAGCAGCTACCATGAACCTTGCAGTAATAGGCAGGTGCAGTAGGGCTACACAGGCAGGGTCTCTGGCCCAGGACAGAGGGTGTCTGAATATGGCTCGCCAGCCCACTGGGTGATAAAAAGTTCATGATCTGGCCCCACATTCAGAAAGGTTGGATATCCCTGAGTTAGACTAACTTGCAAAGATTGAATCAATTCAGACTCAGGCTTTTTCAATGTCTGTCCCTAGCAGGCTCAGCTGGTGAACTCAGACTGGTCGAGCTTCCCAGGGAGGAGGGGTTTGCAGCCAGCTGGGAGTGAGGTGGGGTTTGCAGCCAGCCAGGAGTCGGGGGTGGGTTGGGGGAGGTTTGCAGCTGGCTGGGCACTCTGGCTAGTAGCAGGGAGGCTGCAAACCCTACCACTCCCAGCCAGCTGCAAACCTCCCCCCACAACCCCGACTGCCAGCCAGGGGCAAACTCCCTCTCCATCGCTCCCCTGGGACATTGCACCTCCCATCCCATCCAAGTTCACCAGCCCTGCCTGGTCCGTAGCCCTGATCAGCCAGCACTCTCAGGGAGTTCCAGATCCCACTATCTTTCTGGGCAGGCCAGTCTTCTTCCCCTTTGCAAGAGCTCATCCTGTTGTGAAGAGAAGGGGACAATGAAATATTGAGGTGCCAGGCAGGACTAGTCAGCCATCCCAAGCAGCTTCCTGCCAGGAAAGTGCCTCCTCATGCACTTCTGTTTGGAAACTTCCTTTCATTCACATCTTTACCTTGAAACAAGAGCTCCCTCCATCCCTCCTTCCCTCTCTCTTTTGAGGGTGTGTAGACCATGCTGGCACCTACTGAACTCTGCTGATATAGTCTGGGAAAATTCCTGCTAGCAGTGCAGGCTGTTAGGACAAAATGAAGGAAGACTGCAAGGGAGCTATTTTGTATCTAGGGCCTCTCATGAAGCAAATCCACTGTTACACATTCAAAAGTTTTCCATTTGCAGCAGAAAACCACTAATTAATAATGTGCTACTTAGAACAGTCACAGGCTGTTACAAAACCACCAGGGACAAGTGAGCCCCATTCTTCTGGGAGTATGCTGCCACTGCCGCATGGCAGGGATCATTGGCTCAGCCACTCTGATGTTCCACTTCCCCACTATGCCAGCAGGGATGAATGCCCCAGTTTGTTTGCTATTCCCCATTTCCGTAACCCACAGTGCCTGCTGTTTCAGGAGAAGGTGAGACTGTTCATAATGCATGGAGCCAGCTGAACAACACTTCATCCCAGGATGGAGAGAATTATTCCATCACCTCACTGCCGATTCCCCTCACAGACTGCTACTTATGCCCATGCACAGCTTAGCTATTCTAATCTCGCTGTCCACCTCTACTGCATCTTCTAGGTGGTTATACAAACTAATCATCCAAATCTATACTTGAGCCCCTTTTAAATCCCACTGGATTATTTCCCTTCATTATTTCTTGTGGAGGTGAGCTAGGGTGAGACAGCTTTTTCAATGCAGAGACTACCAACAAAGTTTTGTTCTGCACCTTTCTGGCAAGGAGAGGGAACAGGTGGGTTTTTTTTGACTGGGCCTAGTGAGATCTATTGTCGTTCCACCCTCCCACCTCGTAATTTTAGAGGCTGCTCCGAGTTAAAGCAGCCTTTCTCTGTTGCTTATGGTCTGCCCTGTGGCCCATATTAGCCAAAGTTCAATGTGATCTAGCACAATCTCTTTCTAACCTCAGAATGACTGTAGGTTGGTAGCAATATAGGAAAGTGGGACAGGGCTGTTTCTCCAGCCTAATGCTGGCAGGAAAATTCTACATACTGTTGCATTATTTTGTCTGGGGCCCCTTTCTGACCCCTTCACGCTGCAGAAGTGGCGTGTAGGAGCTGCAGCAAGGGTCAGAATTAGATCACAAATGGTTCAGCAGTTGCTATTGTGTAGTGAGTTGGACAAATCAGGCTAGTTTGTGTTGAGGCCCATTTGTTCTGACATCCTTCCCTTACGAGCAGCCCCAGTCCTCCCCCACTGCCTCTTGAGTGCTGCAGATTCTTGGCTTTGTGCAAGGGAATGTAATTACCTGTATTACAGCATCCCCTCTGGCCCAGAGCCCTGTGTGGCTTCTCCAAAGGTCACTGGAAGGCCAGCAGCACTGATTCCTCCTGCCATGGCAGTGTCCCCAGGTAGAGGCTCGGCTTCTGACCAACTGTGAACCTTTATGGAGAATTTTGGGGAATTGTGTCATCCCAGTTCCTGGACCAAAGGCTTTTGTTGTTTCTCTCTCTCTCTTTTTTTTTTTTGCAAAACATATGTGTGTGTGTGTATGTGTTGCATACACACACACACACATATATATTACACACATATATATATAATTCCAGCTCCAATGCTCTGCCAAGTGGGCCCTGTGGTTCATTTGGCAGATCAAAGCACACTAAAAACCCATTACACAGTTTGTACTGCATATCCTCATGCCTGTGCACTGATCTCCCATCCATACTCCTACCCACTGTCCTCCTCAGAGGGCCTGCCCCTGAAAAAAGTCTATACTAGACCCCTCTTCACCTGCACAGGGCTCCTGTGTCTGAAATGAAGCAGAAGGCCTCTACCTCACCTCAGACTAGAGTCACCTTTAGGAACAGGAAGGGTGTAAGGAAAAAACAAGGGTCATCAAGTTATGTCTCAAGTTTTGCTCTGACAACTTCTGCTGTCCTCAGATTGCTCCTCGGTCCTCCTCATTGTGTTAGCTGTGGAAACAGTTTCCTAATGACAGTATGATTTTTGAAGAACTGTGGAAACAGCCTCCCAGCCCTGTGCTAGCTTCAGCTGTAACTTCAGATGTCCAAAACCAAAGCATCCATCCCAATTACCATCACCTCTGGCCTTAAACCTACTCTTCCAATCTCTTTAATCTGCTTTCTCAGGGCTCCAGCCCACATTATTTATAGTCCACTCTTATTTACAGAGTCCTCCAGGTAATAAACTAATAGGATTCTAGCCTCAAAATACTTCCCAGGGAACACACACACCTCACATCCCCAGCGAAGCACTATTGGCAAGACACTAGGGGAGGGACCAGCGGGGAAGCATAAGAAGCCTCGGAACGGAGAGGAAGCCTCAGAATAACCTGACAAGAGAAGGGCCAGCAGAAGAGGTGAGATCTGAACGCTCCCCTCACAGGTAAGACCTCTCTCTGCTGGAAGACCATTTTCTTTGAAAAAACTGGGAGACGGAGGGGGCAGTTCTGTCCCATCTGGGAGAAAGCCAGTTGCACTGAATGGTTGGCTTCTGAGCTCTCTGGACCAGGATGGTGTGATCTTTTGGGTCCTATAAAGCACAAGACAGAGTAGTATTAATAATGGGTAGCTACCAGGTGGGTGGGCAGCACTGTTATACCCACAGAGAGCAAAGCCTGAACCTCTGAAGTCCTTCACAGACACTGTGGCTGCTGGATGGCACCCGGGAGCCTGCCTGCACCTGTGGCTGAGCTGGCAACTAGAGAGCACAAGTGCCAATATGCTAGAGTAGGGGACACCCCCAACGTAAACAAGCCTTGAGGTATTTTCAGACTCTGGGGGGAACCCGTCCTCCTCTCAGAGTTGGGAGACATGATGGAGAGACTTCACTCGTTTCATCTCTAAGCTTCTTTCTTCATTCTTTTCTCTAACTCTCACTATACGCTCAGCCAACCGGCTGTCAGAGTTGTGCCTCGTCTACCCTTCTCTTCTTCCTGTCCCTCTGCCCCAAGGATGACGAGCCTGCTAGGGCTGCACGAAACGGCATCCTTCTGCTTCACCTTCCATTTCGACGTTTCACCGGGACAGTGTTTTGTTTTGAGTTTCATTTTGTTTCGAAAGCACTGTTCCGTTTCATTTCGTCAAAACTCTTTTGCTGTTTCGATGCCGTTTTTGACATTTTGCCTATAGGCTATTTTTCAGTCAGTGCCAGGAAGATCGGTGCTGCTGCTGGCCCCAGCCGGCAGCACCAGCCTCCTGTCATCCGGCAGGCAGATCAAGGGCTCGCCCCGCACCCCCGGGAGGGCTGTGGGGCTGTGCCAGACTGTTCCCGAGGGGTGTGGGCCCCAATCTGCCTCCTAGATCACAGGAGGCTCGTGCTACCACCTGGGGCCGGCAGCAGGCGGGCCTGGAGTTTGTGTGGGGACTTGCCCCTGCCCCAGGATTGGGGGGGATGGGTCCCCGTGTGAGCTGATTTGCCCCGGGTCTGGCACCATTTTCGGGTCGGCTCTGGTGTGAAGCCCGGGGTAAATCGCTCTCAGTGGCTCACAGCCCTATGGAACTGAGCCCAGTGAAGGGAACTGGAGAGCTGCGCTTCGCCTCACCCCACCAGGCTCAGCTCCCAGCAGCTCCCAGCCCCGTGGAACTCAGCTCCATGGCAGGAGGTGGAACCAGCCCTGGCTCTGCCCGCCCCCCGCCACCGGGCTGGGCTCCGTGGGGCTGGCAGAGCTGATCGGAGCACAGCCCGGGAGCAGGCGGTGGGCAGAGCCGGTGCTGCACTCCAATCAGCTCTGCCAGCTACATGGAGCGCAGCCCGGCAGTGGGAGGTGGGGAGAGCCAGGGCTGTGCTCCCTGCCTGGCTGAGCCACATGGGGCTGTGGAGCCACTCAGAGCAGCCCTGGCTCTGCCCTGCCTCCCATCACCGGGATACTTCAAAATTCAAAACGTTTCGGCTGTCCTCATTTCGTTTTGAGGCTGCATCAAAGCCCTTCATTTTGTTTCAATTTTGCTGTTTCAAGCTCAAAACAAGTCAAAACAGCATTGAAACAAAACAGCTGGCAAAGCTTTGCACAGGCCTAATGCCTGCCACCATCCTTGTAGTCCAAGAAACCTGCCCTCTTTTCCCAGATGCCTGTGTTTCAAAACCAAGGAGCTATTCCATAGGGCCTTCAAGGCGCAGCCTGTTGCTGAGATTAAGCACCTGCCTCCCTAGGGGGTAAGCGGTTTCCCTCCCCTTCAGTGTTGGTTTAGTTTGTCTTGATTTCAGTATGGTTGCATAAAAGGACTCTGTCTACAAGCACACAGCTTAGCCACTCTGCCTGGACTCGTATCTCACTAGTGTAAGCCCCACTAAAGTCATAGTACCAGGGCTATGTAAGTTTAAGAAGCTGAGCTCCTCCCGTCTAAGCTCCCTGCAAATCAGCCGATTACAAGTGAGGTCTTTGCAGTTTAATTCTCCACGGTGAGTGTAAACAGATAAAACTTATGCAGGTATTTGAGAGATCACCGTGGAATGTACCAGCCCCAAGCAGGAGGTTTTTGGCTGATCTAGGCAAAGCCAGAATGTGTTCCTTGTGGACCCTGAAATTGCAGTACTGTTTTTTTCTGAAGTTGTCTCTCATGATTAATAATCACTTAGGATGTATATGCTGAGAGCTTATCTGCCATCACCCTGTTCCTTGATAAAGATGGAGAAGCCAGAACTGGGTTCCCATAGCCCCTGGAATTAAGCTGTGGGGATGGCTGGCTGGCTGGCTGGCAAGAGAGTTTTTTAATTATAATTATAATTAAGGGATTAATTATGAAAGAATTCAAAGCAAAGTCTGGGAGAGACTGAAATTATTTCCCATACACACCAGGATAAAGTGCATCTCACCTGCTCTATTTCTGTGCTGTTAGAGAAAACAATGGATGTGACTTAGGCCTTAAATAGCACCTTTCTTTCTTAGATTTCACAGTACTTTACAAAGAGGCACAAGCTTATTATTCCCCTGGGAAACCAGCTGCAGAGAGGTTAAGGAGAACAATTGCAGAAGTGGCCTAATTCTGGATTCTTTATTTCTTGGTTTTTCAGACTGAAATAAGCCAGGGTTCGATTTCCACTGGTGCAGACCATCTGTACCTTCCATTGACTCCGATGAGACTTACAAGTATCCTGTCAGAAAGGAACAGGACTTCTGGAAGGGGCTATCTATTGAAGCCCATTTTTGATTTTTGCTTACTTGTAAGGTTGTTTGGAATTACTAACTTCAATACACATTGGCCTTGCCCTCTTTCAACTTTTGCTTCCAGCTCCCCTTCAAAGGCTGGTGACAATACAGAACCAGCAGTTTCGTCCTAAAACCTTCTCTTGACAGAGTTTGCTTGCAAATGAGAATATGCGTACAACTGTCGCTCCTCAAACAGTTTAATTCTTTGTCATACTTTCCCAACCCTGTGGTCACCAGGAGGTTGTAGGCAGTTCTCCTTTTTCTCTTGTAACATTTTCTCTGCTTCTTGTGTCACTTTCACTTTTCCTCTGTATTGTACTTGCCAACACAGCCACAGTGAATAGGAGTTTGGGGGTTGGTCAGTTTCCACCTTAGGTTATGTGTATGTTCTAGAATCACAGTCTCACACCAGTGATGCGTGAACCTCTCCAGGTTTGAACCTCTCCAGATCTAAGGGAACTGAGACCAACCCTGAGCTAGAAACCCCACTCATAGCCTGATCTTCTGCTCTGAGAAACAGAAGAGGCTCAATGCAGGGAGAGCCTGAGCTTCTCTGTGGTGAAACTGTGATTAATCTTAACATCTTGATCAAATACTGGACCTCACTCTGATGACTGGGAGTCTCTAGGTTTCTAACCCTACTGTTTTCTTCTACAGAATCCCTGCAGTACGACAACTGATCTGAAATGGCAGACAGATCCAAGTAAGAGCATTTTTTTCCTTCTCCTGTGACACAGAGAGGCAGCCTGGGTCCTGTAGTGAGTGGATGGGATGGAGTGTATATAGCACCAGATTATTGCTGCTTTTTCACACTCCAGCTTGGTGCGATCTCCATTTTGCCCAAGACATTTGGTATGAAATCTTACCACCTTGGACTTAGTCTGCAGCATTTTGACAAATCCAGATTAGCTTCCTAGGTACTTTTAGTTTAGGCTTCAGCAGGCCTAAAAGTCATCTGCCTAGCCCCAAACGGTTGATTCAGTGAAAAAGATAAGGTACCCTGGCTCCCTGTGCCTTTGAAAGACCATTCAGAAAGTCTGGACCATTATCAGGGAGCGGGTGAGAACTTGCCAATAGGAAACACAAAGCACAGGGTTGCATTTGAATTCTCAGCCTCTCCAGAGCTGAGGCACCTGACCCAGGGCTACACACATTAAACAATTCCTTCACCGCAAGTACCAGAGTCCTCTTGTGAAGCAGGTACTTAAATGAATGCAGCTGTGGTTCCACTGTCTACTTTTGACACAATAGGCTAGTGGTCAGGACACTTGCCAGTACCTGTGACACCTGGGCTTTAAACTTTAAGCCATCCTCAGCCTGAAGGGATTCAAACCCACATCTCCCACTTCCCAAGAGAGCACCCTCAACCTTCCTGTTAAAGCTGTGCCACTCTGCATCCGAGAAGGCAATGGTCTTCAGGCCATGAGAGCAAGCAAGAGAGAGTCTGGTTCTGGATTCTGGTGGGCAGGGCACTCAGCTGGGAGAGGGCAGCCCTGAGATCCAGTCACACTTTCAGGACTATTTCTGGTTCTTTCCAATGACTGGTTAATGTACATCACTAAATAGTTGAGGGGAGCAGGGATTGGTTCCCTCTGGGGATTTAGGAAAAGTTCAGAGGCTACTGCTTCCTCTGTCTGGATCACCACAGAAGTCAGACAACAGTGAAGCACCCAGGTGCTTAAACTCGGAGGCTTCTGCCCATGCTCAGAAGTAAGAAGTTAGGTGTGTAAAGCCCTGTCCTGCTGATCACTGTGTTCTGCAGACATCCACTCACAGTCTTCCTTCCCAAGTGCATGCACATATGTCAGCATACATATTCCTATCTTTTCCTTTTTGGGTTTGCATTCAGCTGAACATAAGCAAGCACATACAGACATGTTTGCTATCAAGCTTTCTAGTCTCAGTGCCCCAGTAGATCTTAGAGGATCTTGGATTTTGTTGTGCAAGTGGAGAAATGAAATCATCTGCTGTTAATTTAGAAAGGATAAATTATGATCTTGAACTGCTGTGATCCAGAGTGAGAGAAGCCTGCATGAACAGCTGCCACTTCAAGTGATTGAAAGATGATTGTCAGAAGTCAAGGCCAAATACCATCATCCCATCCAGCCAAGTGGTAACTGGTGTGTGCATGCCTGTCACAGCATGTTCTCAGCTCCTTCCTGGGACAGTCCTGCTAAAATACCTCTGCGCTGCCTTTGGCTCTGTCTCCACATGGGACTAGAACATGTCTTTCTGTGTTTCTGTCAGGGATAGGCAGGAGCTTCACACATATGTGAATTTAGCTGTGAGCAACAGGGACATGGACCACGTTTGGCCTAACCATGTTTCTGGCAGATTCATGTAAAGCCAATTACCAGTATTACACAAGTGCTCCCATGCTCCAGCCCAGAGCTCAGCCTGCATCTGTGGGAAGGCATTACCTAATGTTTGCACTGAACAGCACCAGAAGGTGGGATTACAGTAATGGGATTGACACTGAAAGCCACTTCATCATCCTAGCATCAGCCTCTGCTGGTGAGATGTCACAGTAACTTTAACCCTTCTGTATCTGGGCCAGAAGCCAATAAGATAGAATCAAAGGAACTGCCAGCCCAGCACAAGCTGCTAGTTTCCCTACTCCTGGCTCCTGCCCAAACCTGACCAGTGGTAGCAGCTCCCCCAGTTGTGCAGGGGGCTTTCTTTGTGCTCCTAGTGCCAACACGTAGGCAGAGGTGAGGAAGTGCAGCAGCTTGACCTGGGAAATCAGAGCAGTGCTGTGTGGTTCACGCTTTCTGGGGAAAGGAAATACACATGCTGGCCTGCCTGCCTCCAGGGAGCTGCTCTCTAACTAACATCTCACCTGGCACTTCAGTGCTTTTCTCACCCACCCTTAAAATATGACCTGTGACAACAGCACACCTTCTACTACTCAACACCAGGAATATTCTGCTCAGGTGGTAGGCAGAGAAACTCATGACACTGAGAGCTCAGGAAACATCATATTCCCTTCCCGCAGCCCTTGAATTTGCACTAGGCAGCAACAGACCAGAGAGGTCTGAGCATGCAGGTTAGTGGCCTGAGCGTGCTAGGGACTGTTCTCTTAGAGATTGTGAAAGTACCTGCTTACCCTACCTCAGGTTGATGTTATGCAGCCTCCAAACCCAGCCTCGGTCCCCAACTCTCTCCTTCTTCCTGGGTGAACAGACTTCCCCCACGATTTCTTTCTCTGAAGTCCACACTTTGGAAGGAACCAGGCTGCAAGAATACTCAAATTTGTCACACACTTTTCTCATGGCTTTGTATTTGTTTCCTTCTCAGAGTCTTTAAGAAAACCAGCCCCAATGCAAAGGTAAGTCCAGGCTGGGTGTAGGGATTCCTGGTGGGCTGTGGAAGTCTATATCCCAAGACACTTCATGTGTTGGGCCAAATGGTATCTAATTTATTTGGGTGCTGCTAAAAATGATTGGAAGGCAAATGCATGTCAAAGGCTCCATGTGGGTGAATGTACTCATATTGCACTCCAGGTGTTGGCACGGGATTTGGCATCCTGTGTTGGCATCAGATACCTTGTTCTGGGAGGATCCAAATCCTCAGACTGACCAGGATTTCTCCATTTGATAACAGGCAAATTTTATTGATACACAGTGGTAGCAAATAACAATAATGCAGGCAAGGCAAACAGAATAACCTCCTGTTCCATGATTCTATCTCTACCTGTCCTAGAGCTATCACAGAGAGAAGTTGTCTGGCCAGTATGCAAGCTTATGAGGTTGTCTCTTGAATGTCAGATGTCAGCAGCCTAGAGGTTGAATGCTGAAGCCCACCCACCCAGTGGAGTGGGTGAGATGGGCTGGTGGTGTGCCATCTGTCCATGGCAGCCTTGAGTTCCCCTCTCAGGGACCCTTTGATACTCTGAAATCACTCCTTTTGTATTCTTTCTCTCCTCGCATTACTCTTCATCTCTGGGCATTGTTGATTGGTCTCCCTGTGGGCATCATATTGTCCACATTCTGTCCTGTCAGCATATTCCTTTGTTTCCCACAAGTCCATCACATGCACGCGTCTTAATTTGGTTATTAGCCAGCCATCCTAATTTGGTCTGTTCACCAAAACCAGTAATCCCACAGGGCTCTGCAGTTGGGCACTGTGACATGGCACCAATGCTGCAGAGTCCCATATTTCTGTTTGGGTATACTATTCATGTTATGAAACATTGTGGTACATGTCTTCAGTTTCTCAGCCAGTGTGTCTGTTGGCTTCAGACATGGTGGGCTTTGAAAGAAACTTTGTCACAAACAGACTTTTAGAAACCAATTAACTCTTACCGTTCCCCTGGATCATTGCTCTAATGCATATCTACTTTATCTACAAACCAATTCCCAAAATCAAACCTCTAAATATCATTTTCGAGCCATCGTCATGCACCCATACCGAGCACACTGAGATTTTCTCTCCCTTTGAACTCCCTCTCATTCTCCTTCTAATGCCCCTGCCACTATGTTACTGCAGTGCTTCCCTTTCTAGGAAAGAACTTTTCTTCAGCTATAGTGAGACCTCCTTAAATGATGAAAGCTTTTCTGCTAAATTAGATAATTAGAGATTATGAGAGCTCCAACCAATAATCCCAGCCAAGGCTACATGCTTGAGAACTGCCAGGGACTGACTAGAAAGCAATAACCTGTTTATTTTCTGTCCTTGCATCTGTTCTTCCACTTCACACTGCTTCCAGCTCTCCATCTACCTGGGGAAGAGAGATTTTGTGGATCATGTTGATTATGTAGAACCCGTAGGTGAGTAACTTTATCTTTGCTTTGTAAGCCAGAATCCTTTACATATGCCATTGCATCTCATTGCTGTGTAGCTGGCTGTTCAACCACAGACAGTTTTGAGGGGCCAGATCCACAGCGTATAGTTTATTCTTATCAGAATAACAACAAGAAGAAGTTAAACCTGTGAGAGGCAATTATCTCTACTTCCTGCAAATGTCTGTAATAAAAGGCAAAAGCCCTAGAGGCAGAAAAATCTAGACTCCCAGAGCAAACATGTCACTATATTTTTGAGAGTATTTTAGGAAGTGTCGTGAGCTATTTAACATGCAGTTCCAAAGTGACAGAGCTTTTGTTTTTAGAGCTGGAGAAAGGAGATCATTTTGGTGACAAAATTTTATGGGTAAATTTTATTTTTAGAAGGTTGCTTCCAGCACTTGCAATCTCCCTGGCAAGTTCCCTCCTGCTGTAAAAACTGACCTCACCTATGCTTTGTGTGCTTCCTTGCAGATGGTGTCATCTTGATTGATCCTGAATATCTGAAGGATAGAAAAGGTACATTGCTGTACTAACAAGACACAGGCATTGAGGCTGTAATGAGAAGATCTCAAAAGTGATGCAATGGGTTATTTTTTAGCACATGTCATTGTCAAATGCCTGCTGGCAGTCCAGTGAGTCTCCTAGTTCAAAGCTGCTAATGAAAAGAAGCCCCCTCTCTCTTGTTTTCTACTCTCTACTCCTCCCTTCTTCTATCTGAGGAACTGATTCTGAAGGCATAAGAACCTAGAAGAAACAATTTAATGAATCTTCCTATCTCTAGACTGAGCTTTAGAAACTTAGCCCTAGAAAACTGGGTCAAATTTCTGCTTGCATGAATTGAATCAGATTGGGTCAGATTTCTGCTCGTATGACTTTGTTTTTAATTCTGAAGAGTCGTTAAATATGGTCTCTTCTGTCTCCTCAGCCCATCTACTCTGCCTGCCCTTTTGTTATCTCCATTCCTTCTTTTTGCTTCGCTCTTTTGTTTTCCCTAACCCTTTCCTCTTTTAATTTCCATCTCTCCTGCACTGGCTCCAGTTTTCGTGACCCTAACATGTGCATTCCGCTATGGCCGAGATGATCTGGATGTTATTGGTTTGAGCTTCAGGAAGGATATCTGTGCCATGGCCACTCAGATTTATCCTTCTGTGCCAAAACAGGCACCAGCAACCCTCACTCCATTGCAGGAAAAGCTGATGAAGAAGTTGGGCGAGAATGCTTACCCTTTCACTTTTGAGGTAGGAACTACTTGAACTGCAGGGCACTTTCAGTAAGAGTGAAGCACCATTTCTTGATCTACACAGATGCTCTGGGGCTGTGAAGCAGTAGTTATTTGTATGCCGAATAAAATGAGACAGGATCTGTGGCAACTAAGTCAAGAGCATAACTCCTGCTGATATCCTCTGCTCTATCAAGATGAATATGAGTCGTCAGAGTGATAAATCATCAGCAAACCTAACTGCGCTGTATCATGCATCAGCAGATGCATGACAAAAGAACCAAGAAGGTGATACTTCCCCTTAATGCGGCATTTGGAGACTGCAGTCAGATGGTCAAACTGCAGTTGGAGTACTTTGTCCAGTTTTGGGCACTGTACTCTAAGACAGATGTAGATAACCTCAAGAGGGTCCAGAGGAGAGCCACTCATGCAGTTAAGGATTTACAGGCCAAGCCCTTTGAGGAGAGACTAAGGGACTTGTACCTTTTCAGCCATAGCAAGGCTGCAAGGTGATCTTGTGGCCACCTACAAATTCATTAGGGGGACGCAGCAGGGAATCAGAGATGCTCTGTTCACTGGGGCGCCTCTTGGGATAACAGGGAACAATGGTCACAAACTGACAGAGAGCAGATATAGGCTAGACATTGGGAAAAACTTATTCATGGTAAGGGTGGCCAAAATTTGGAATGGGCTTCCAAAGGAGGTGGTGCTTTCCCCTACCTTGGGGGTCTTTAGGAGGAGGTTGGATAGGCATCTGGCTGGGGTCATCTGACCCCAGCACTCTTTCCTGCCCAGGCAGGGGGTTGGAGTCAATGATCTGTTGAGGTCCCTTCTGACCCTAGCATCTATAAATCAATGCAGGTATCACTATGCTGGTGGAAAATGGAGTGAGGATTTTCCTTCGGGAAGTGGAGAAGGAACTTAGTCAGAAGCAGTTCAGAGAGAGGTTTGATGTTTTTGATAAAGATTTCCTTTCTCCTCCAGATTCCAACCAACTTGCCCTGCTCAGTCACTCTCCAGCCAGGGCCAGATGATGCTGGAAAGGTGAGTTACAGTCTCAGACTCATTTCACACTCCCTGTTGGTCAGAAGGACAAAGAGATGGTCAGCTGTATTTAGAACAGTTGCCCCCAGCAAGCAAGAGCAAGCTTGTTCCCAAAGGCAGATACCTACTACTAGGATGGGGAGGAGATGTGAATAAGTAAAACCATAAGTGCTTGTCATCCCAGAGGGAAGTTGAGGGAAACTTGCCCCTCAGGCCAAGGCCCAATAACCTCTATACTGCACATATTTCCTTTAGGCCTGCGGAGTGGACTTTGAAGTCAAAGGATTTTGTGCTGAAAATCTGGAGGAGAAAATTCACAAGAGGTATTTCCAGAGGATCCTCTCCTTTTCTCATGCCTCTGAAACAAAAGGACCAAGTCTCTTCCAAGGTCACATCCCTGCAAAGGGCTTACCTTGGATTTGCACTTCTAACTGAGGTCTGCCTCAGTCCTGGTTTGTGCTTTTTGATGTAAGCTCCTGTTTTTATTTCTGATGCCTCTTAAGAACAGACTGTTGTTTGCACCTGACACCAGAGGTCAGAAAGAAGGGCAGACTCTGTTGAAAAAAGCCTGCTTTCCTTTATTCTTATAGATCAAACTGGAGCCGGAGGGCCGTTATGGGTGGACTCCCCCCGGGGAGGCCCAATCCTCTACTGTCTCTGTGGTGTGCCTCAGGGCCTGGTCATTTCTCATCCCTGCAGGAATTCAGTGAGGCTGGTGATCCGAAAAGTCCAGTTTGCTCCACTGAACTTGGGTCCAGCCCCAAAGGCAGAGACTACTAAGCAGTTCATAATGTCTGACAAGCCACTGTACGTTGAGGCTTCGCTGGATAAAGAGGTTGGTACACCTGCACAGAGTCTGCCCCTGCAGCCTACTGCACATCACAGAGCGATACTCTCTGAACCCTTAGTACTGGGTGCTTTCCCTTCCCTTAAGAACTTGGCATATGCTGCCCTCTCCCTTGGCTGCTGTAGACTATTTACAGCAAAAATACTGAGCTAGGAAACAGCCTCTGAGAGTGTGTCTCCCTACCTGCCAAGTCTCCTGACGTATGAGACTCTTTGTGCCTCATATTCTGGAGGTCAGAGCTCCACATCTGGGCCTTAGCAGCTGCAGCAGTCTGATCCCAGGGACTGCTTTGGGGTTAGCAGGATTTCCCCTGGGACTCGAGTCTTCAGTGCTCTCTGAAGAGCCTCACAGCATTTGTCACTGCTTTGCAAACAAATCTGGGAGCTTTGCCCTGGCCTGGACCTTGGAAAAGCTGTTTCACCCTAGTGTAACTCTTTAGGGGGCTTAGTGAGAATACAGAGGATTTATCTTTTGTATCTAAATTTCTGCTGCCAGGAAACAGCCCCTTTTTAATAAACCTGAGGGTCAAGAGGGGTTTGGAACTCTGACTGAGCATGATTTCTTCCTTCTCCATGGATGGAAAGGGAAAGGTCTTGATACATGTTGCATATGCATTTCCTGTGGGTCCCAGCATCCTCTTGTTTCATGCCACAAACCTCTCCTAGCCTATTTTAGTCCTTGCTTTGGTGCCTATCAATCACTACAATGTGAGCACCTGCTTGGGTGCATAACACTTGGCTATTTCAAGTTCAGCAGCTCACAACATAACCAACCCCATTGTGATTGCAGATCTATTACCATGGTGACCCAATCAGTGTCAATGTTAACATCAACAACGCCACATCCAAGATTGTGAAAAAAATTAAAATAACAGGTACAATGCATCCCCCAGGCCTCAGCTGAATGTTTTCCCTGCTGCAGTCCTGCCTGCCTCCACATCCCACTTTCATCCTCCTCCACCCTGCCCTTCATCCTCCACTTTGCATATGCCCTACACATGAACCTTTAAAACTCCTCAGGGTTCTGATTATATAAATAAATGCATCTGTGGGCTCTAAATCTCACTTCTTCCATGCCCCATCAATAGGTGAGCCATGCTGTCTGGGCGGCAAGCCTGAAGGCCTCACCTCTTCTTTTCTTTTTTTACTGACCTAAGCAAAACCAGGAGCCTGGATTTCCTCTGTCTTGGACCATTTTCTTGCCATTGTAGTTTCTTTGACCGCAGTGGTGTCATTCCTGATGGACACCAGTGTATATAAGAGAGTACCACACTCAATTTGAGGGCTACATTAGAGAGTCGATAGTTTCATTAGCCATGATTTGTCCTGTAGTTCTTACGTTTTTCTTAGAGCTCAAGCTGATGGGGGTGGATGAGATACAGGAGACAAGTGGTTTGCACTCCATGTGTCATGCTCCATGTGGACTGACTAGGAAAATCTCTGGGAACTTCCCCTTGCTTTCAAAGGCCCTGGAAGAAAGGATGTGTGTACATGCCCACATACAGTAGCCAACGTCACTAATGTGATAACATTGTTTTTTCTTTCTGTCTCATCAGTGGAACAGATCACAGATGTGGTTCTCTTTTCATTGGACAAATATACCAAGACTGTATGTAATGAAGAGATAAAGTAAGTAAGAGGCAGTAGCAGGTGTTATCCCTTGAACTTGGCTGGCTAGCAGAGAAGAGATGACATTGCTTCAGTTACAGCTTAAGATCCTCTAGCCCTAGGGATGCCCTGAGGGGAACTGGGAAGTGGCTCAGGCCTCAGACAAACCTGGGTTCTGTTCCTAGCTCTACCTGCTGGGAGTGACTTCAGGCAAGTCCTTTTCTCCTTGAAGGAAGAGGAATATGATAAGAGTGACAGGGAATGAGAGTGGGCAGGAAGGGACATTCTGATGGATGAAAATAGAGGCATCATATATAGTAAATACTGAAAAACCAAATAAGAGTTTTGGAAAAGATATCAGCCCCCCTCACCCAGCATTAGCCAGCATCTAACTGGGGTTTAGGTGGAAGTGGCCAGAGGACAGATTATCACACAACTGCCCCCTGCAGGGATTCTTATGCCTTCCTCTTGAGTGTATTATTCTGGCCACTGTTAGAGATGGGTCCAGGCCAGTCTGGTCTAGCCATTCTTACGTTCCTTTGTAAAAGAAGAGGTATAGATTAGATAGAGGGGAAAGGGGTGAAAGGATGGTAAAAGGAAGGGCACTGGGAACAAGGAAAGGAGGGACATAGGGAGGGGAGGAGTAAGCTGCAAGGGGGGGATGTGAATCACTCGGGAGGTGCAGCCTGATCCAGCCCAAGCACAGCTGCTCAGGGGCTACAATCACTGGCTGTTCTGTGGCACAGCAGCAGGCTACCCAGGATCCCAGATTTCCAACATTTCAGCTGTTTTGAGCTTTCTTTTGTGCACCCTTGCAGTGAAACAGTGGCTGCCAATTCCACCGTCTCCAAAACCTACACAGTGACTCCCACCCTAGCAGCCAACCGTCAGCAGCGTGGCCTGGCACTTGATGGCAAACTGAAGCATGGGGACACCAATCTGGCCTCCAGCACCATGTAAGAGATGGGCCTCCTCCCTGCCACCACTGCTTATTCTTTGCTCTCTTTGCCTGTCTTATCAGTGTCTAGAGGCCAGAGAGAAACTTTGCCAGTGCAGCCCCCACTGCTGCTATCCTCACACAGGGTCCCACCACATGGCAATGCTCCTCAGTCAGTCCTGGCCTGAGTTGCTCTTTGTGTTTCTGTTTCTAAGATGCTCCTGAGCTAAGATTTAGTCATGCTGGATAATCAGGAGATTCTGTGATGGGTACAGATACCTACTGGTTCATGATGAGATATAAACCCATGATCCTGACCATGCCCTTTAAAAGAGCCTGCAGCACTTTACATGAAAGCAAGCGCATCAGCTCTGGTGCTGAGATTAAATTCTAGCTAAGGCAGTTATGTTCACCCCCTAGAAACTCTTCCACAGTCTCTGTTAGGTATGCTGTTCCCAGCCTGTTCTGCAGTATCGCTGTGTGCTGTTACACACTTGCTTAACTGTGTACTGCTACACACACAGTTTATTGTCTGCAAGATGGGGCACTATGAACATGATGGATCTAAAGCAAGTGTGGCAGCATAGGGTGACTGAAACCTGTCTCAGAAAGCTGTGAACTAGGCCCACTCTACTGATCTTGTATATCATATACCAGAAACTGCTTTTTTGACAGCCCTTCTCTGCTATTTCTTGTAGCCTAAGACCTGGCATGGAGAAAGAGGTCCAGGGGATCCTGGTCTCCTACAATGTGAAGGTCACCTTGGTGGTATCCAGAGGAGGGTGAGCCTCATTCTGATACTTAGACTGGGAGCTTCTTGGGGCAGGGACTGTCCTTTGGTTCTGTGTCAGCACACAGCTCACTGGGGTGGTGGCCCATGTCTGAGACTTGATTGCTAACATAACACCACTGCTACCAGTAACAGCAGCACACAGGTGGTGAAGTAACAATATCCAAGGAAATAGCTCAGTATCTGGGCTTCTTAGTTTATCATTGGACCACCTTATACCCTACCAAACCTGGGGTAACCAGGTGTTGCCCCGTCTTCATGGTATCCATTCTATACGTGAAATCTAATCTGAATGTGAGCCTTGGATTCTCTACCCTTTCACTCATAGGTCATGTCCCCATTTATGCCCCCGAACTTCACACTTACTTATACAGCATCCTCTAATGCCTGGTATCCTTCCTTAGAACAGGATGATAGCAAGAGGCCTCTTGCGGTGGATACCTAGTGCTTATAGAAATGCTATCTGTTGCTCTATCCCACTCTTTCAGACAGCCCTAATCATGATGCACTGAAACTGTGCAAACTGGGAAAAGGAATACCGTCTGTCTGCTTAGCTGAGTCTCCAGTGACCTTTTCACACCTCTTGGTTGTTGTCCCAGAAGTGGAGAGACTCTTGACACATTATATGACATCCACTATTGGCACACCTAGCTACCATGACAGCCACTAGAAATCACATAACCAAGATAATGGTGATAAAATGAAAACTCTCCTTCTGCTTGAGATGCTATTTTCTACTCCTTCATGATACTTGTATTTGTTTTATTATTCTTTGGATGAATTCTGTGTTCTTTCTTTCATTTCCACAGCATCCTAGGAGATCTCACTTCAAGGTAAAAAATGAGTCCATTGACTGTTGTCTTATGGAGTCCCTCCTCACAAATCTTGGAATTGGGATGGTGACAGGGGCCCAGTTACAGTGATGAATATTGAGCAACTTCCATCCACACACACATACTTTCACACTTTACATGTGGATATGATTGTCAAAGCCCCACACAATCTGTATAGTGCTGTCCTGCATCCCTCGCATGGCATATCCTCTGCTATAGGAGCTTTTGTTCCTTGCCTGGCTGTTAATGTTGTTATTTAGTAAACAACCTGTACTAAGAGAACATTATTGGAAGGTGAGGAGACATCTGATCATGCAGTTCTTTGTCTAGCCCAAATCATGATTCAGAGGTCTGACTTCTCTGCAATTCACTCTGTGAGCTGAATTTTGAACCCCCACATTAAAAACTAAGGGATTCTTCACAGTGAACATGCAGCTGCTCCCTACCCTGTTCAGGTCTCACAAAAGTTAAACTTCAGTTATGCTTATTATATTGTTAATGATCTTTTTATTGCAAAGTACTAAGGGATGTTTCTGTGCAAGGGATCTATAAGCAAGAAAAAGACAGAGACAGCTGTATCTCTATTCACACTCATGGCAGTCTTTTAAAGTCCAGGGAGTTAACACACTCTTCCTTCCTGACTATCCCTGTGTAATTCTTCCCTTCAAGTGATATGTTTTTTCTTTCAGTGATGTTGGTGTTGAGTTGCCACTTATTCTCATGCACCCAAAGCCAACTGATGGTGAGTGATTAAGCTACAATACCATTTCCATGAAAGAAATTGCAGGAAGGAATAAGATGCATGTTCACCGGGGGGCATCAAAAGACTTACAACATTTTTTCCCCTTTGACCTGTTGAAGCAGCTCATGAAAACGAACACAAATGGAAATGAACCCTAAAGCCTTCTCCAAGGAGAGCAGTTTGGTTAACCCATCTCCTGTTTCCCTGCTTCTTCTGTGGTTAACACGGAAGGTCCAACAATCCTTGAGAGGCTTTATTATTCCTACCCTAATACTAAACTGAGCTTCTGCACTTTCTGAAACTGGCCGTCACTGGGTTCTCATGATGTCCTCTACAGTGTGCTATTGATACCCTAAGCCATGTGAAAAAGCACTGCCTGTGCTTTACAGAGTCCATTGTGACCCATGGCTTTAGAAATAAGAAGATCTACTTCCACTTACTTTTCAGCCCTGTTCTGCCTCTGTAAGGCCATGCAGCAAGTGCAAATTATAAAATGCTTCAGGGAATGTTTGCAAAGGGGTTGCCATGCCTCTAGATTTTGACAGGACCATCTTGTTTCCTTCAAGCTTGGTTTGCAGAAGATGAATCATCATCATCAAAACTGAATATTGCATTTTAACATCAATGCCATAGGTTTGTGTTGAAGGAACTAATTGTAGGGGTGGTAATCTTGTGGCCAGCCAAGAAATGAGGCCATTCATTTAGGGGATTATTAGTCCCATTTTGCAATTGCAGATTTGAGCCACTAACCACAGGACAAAGAATGGGTGGTCTGTGAACTGAACTTGATGCTTATTTAGCATAATTGAAAGGAAACAGTTATACTAAATCTGAAACTCAATCATGTTTGTAAAAGCAATGGAATTAGCCAAGCATCCACTGAACCAGTAATCAGGCAACTAAAATAGAGCAGACATTTTCAGTTCTTTGCCTCAGAATGTGTCCTTCCTTCAAAAACATATCCACACCAAGAATATGTACTTTTTGAATTGTCTGTCTCAAACTAATTAGTGTCTATTTTTCTTTGCTGCTTTGTGGTGCATTTACAACTGGACCATAGACGTGCCAAGGTAAGACAAAGTCTTTTCAGAGTTTATACTGCCATTTTCTATAAACATTGTTAAGTAAACTCATCAAACACAGCTGTGATAAAATAATATGCTCCAAGTCCAATGTGTGGTTATGGAGCCATACTATGACTATCTGAGACGAAAAGATACGGGCCTTGCAGACTTGTATTCTTGCATCAGAACAGAAACTGTGTGACATTATAGCTAAAATGAGAAACCAGAGAGGGCCAGGAGAAATCACTGCTGAGCAAGGGCGTATGTTTTGTAGTTTCACTGTATTTTGTGGGTTTCTGATTTTCCTTCCCATTATGGAAATCAAAAGACTCTGTTGTTTAAGACCCAAATCTTTACACTACTTCATTGTTTTCTGGAAAGAGTTCCTGTCAGTGACTCAGTTTCATTGGTTTATGCGCTGCATGGAGCTCTGGTAAATTTTCTCTGTGCTAGTCTAGATTTCCATCTCTGGCGCTTATCAGCTGTCCCATTGCTATTGTTTTCTCGGTAATTCCAGCAGACAGCGGGTCATTCAAGTTCAGTGGCTGCTGGAAGCTGTGCTCAAAAGACACTGGCCTGTAAGCAAATTGCAACCTAAAAAAAAAAAGTACAATTGTATGCAGAGAGACCAGATGGATTCTTTACAGCAGTAAATCCTGTAGCTATAGTAAATGGCATAGGAAGTAATTAAAACACCCAAGGACTATCCCAACAGTACCTTAACCCAGAAGGAGAATTCCACCAAATCCCACCACATGCCAACAGGCTGAGTTAGCCTTACAAGATGAAGGCCTGCGTTCCCCTGGTAATTCTGTTTAGCTCCAGGATAATCTGTCCAAATCATTTCTACTGTAGAAGTCCACTTCTACAGCTGGCAGATATCTGTGTCAATCAAAGTTTAACTGTTACAAAAACACCCTCTGAGATATCCCACCATGCTGAGTCCATCTTAGCATTGTGATGTGCAAGCCACAGATTCCATCTGCCCAGGAATTTGATCCTTCATTGCAGCATCATGAAAGTCCCATGCTTTTGTCTTGTTGCATCCTGAAAGCTGCTACTGGGGGAGAGATGCTGCTGCTCAGGAGATGTGCATGGACATGCATGAAAATCAGAATATTTTGAGGACAGGTAGAGCCAGGGAGCTCTGTCAAGCATTTTCACACCAAAGAACATCTGACTTTGAGGACCCAATTAGGTTATTTCCTCCTCTTAGCCAGAAGGACCTTGCTGATCTGTCCCATTGCTGCCCTCTTTTATTCCATGCAGAATTTGCTGAGTTATTTTGAATTATTGAAATTTTGAAACCTTGTCTTGCTGATCTTCTTTTCTTCTTTATTTCCTATCTGTTTTGTGGCTCTTTCTGCACTTCTGTCTTACCAGGAGGTACCTAATACTTTCTCTGTCCACTTTTTGGGTCTTGATATAATCCTGTGATTTAAGAAATCTCTTTAGAAGCAGGGGGTGTATGTATGCATCACTGAGGGTCCTGGGTTTAACAGCGTTACCATTTCTGGTAGAATGCCTATTGAACAACTACTTACTGTTCACCAGCACATCTGGTGTATTGCAGTCAGTGAATTCTTTACAGCAGGAAGTCCTGTAGCTGAAGTAATCAGTGCAGGAAATAATGAAAAACACCAAGAACTGTTCCAACAGAACACATGGTACCAACCTGCAAGTGTTCAGCGTTCCCTTGGGTTGAACCTGAGTGTGTAGAGGCAACAAAGCATTCCTGAGCTGGGAAGGTGCACAGAGGAGTCCTCTGAGACCAGCTATTAACAGAATGGGCATTAGCTGGGTGTTGAGTCCATGTTAGGATTCTGGAACTAGTCCTTTTGGTCTGAGAAGGGACTTTGCCCTTTTCACTGCCCTCCTTAGGACTTTCATACTGTGCTGCCAAGGCAGATGGTGTTTCACCAAAGGCCCAGTTATGAAACCTTACCATACTCTGTTCTGCTTTGCAGTGAGGAGGACATTGTGATAGAGGAATTTGCTCGCCAGAATCTTCAGGGGGAAAAGGATGATGAAGATGACAAGGAGGAAGCTGACAAAGAAGGAAGTTAACTTGCTACCTGGCCAAAATAAAGTAGTGACCAGTCACCAATCTAGTACACCAGAGTGTCGGACATAGATCTGGTAGTGCAGACCACAGTGTGCTGTGAAAGTACTCAAACCAGTGTTATATTTGTGATGTAATTAATTCTTGTATCTTCTTTCCTTCTCACCCCACAAACTGATCATTGCACTAGTCCTGATTCCAATGGCATAAACAGACCATATATATACTAGTGATAAACAGTAACACTCTTTGTATGAAATTGTCATGTCTTGACAGAACAGGAGTCTCAGCCATTTCCACTCACCAGCTGACAGACCTTTATAAATAAAAGGTTCAATTAGAGACGGGATGCTCCATTTTCCTTGGTGTCTATCTTACTTTCTCCTTCTGTTCTCTCCCTTTCCCTCCTTCAGGCAAAGTGTCTCTTGGGTAAGTTAGGAATGAATGTGAGGAAAAGGGATGACATATAATAGGGTCTTTCTCCAGGGCCTACAGGCATAGCCCACTTGGTCCCAGAAGCCTATGTCTGGTAATTTATTTGAGAGAAGGAATTGTGTCATCTACTGGAGCATCAGGGCCAATCACCAACACACTGGGAGGAGAGATTTGTTTTTAGGTTACCAATACATTACCTTTGTCTGTTCCAGCCACCTCCTGCCCCATTTTGGAAGATGGGGTCAGATGGGGTAGAATATTTCCTCTGTTGCTTTTCTTCTTAATAGCAAACAGAAACCAGCAATAGTTTACATGGAAAATAAACTGCTGAAAGTCCCCTGGTATGAAAGGAGCTACCTGTTTGCAAAAGAAAGGAGGTCTAGCTCTGACCTGCTGGTCTTGACTAGCACAGCAAGTTCATATTCTGAATGGGACAGTGGCTTTTAATCAGTCCTATTAAACCCATTAATTAATCGATTAAACCCAGCTTTGAATGTTCACTAATACATAAAGCTCTTGTAGGGCTGTCTTTACCTCTGAGGGGTGGTTCTTTAAGAAACTTGCATTGAAAAGGGAGAAGAATGTGGTTTCAGCTCCCAGCCAACAAATCTAGCTGTTGCAGACTCATTTGCATGTTTTTGCAAAGGCTACACAATTACTTTTTTTTTCACATACTCTGAATATAAATGTTGAGAAGAGATGTAAGACTACAGTGAAGTCCAGAGAGCAACTGCCAGGCACACATTCACTAACACCACTCCAAACTGAGTAAGAACAGCACACAGCATATGCCCTGCTCTTGTCACTAAAGGCAAATGAGGTGGGTTGAACCAGGAGCAGTACTGACATGGTACTCCTGGACAGTAAGATTACATGGAGACTAAGTACATATTTCTAAGTCCAGAGCCAGCCTGCTCAGCAAAGGAAACATGGCAGTTGGAGGGTGGAGGCAAAAGGCCAAGATAAAGCACAAGTTCCTATTGCTTTTCCACAACCTTGTCACCAACACAGACCCAATCTTCCACAGATGGGCCAAGGTGTCACACATATTTTTTGATCAATATGGTATGAAGGGAGAATGGATTTAGGTCTAGGATATGCTGTAAACTATCCCTGCAATATACATGCAACACCCTCTGTCAGCCACAGCCTACTGAGGGGTTTGTCTGCTCTAGAATCAGGTGATGTGATGGAGCTGGGATCTCTCTCCCCGCTTCTCCCAAGTTCCCAGCTGGCATCTTTTGGTTCATATGAAATTACAGGAAGAGAAAGTATTTACTGGACCTGGTGACTGGCATGGCCCAACTGTAAGGAAAATGTCTCAATATTCAGCCAGGTAAGACTCGAGGCAATTATGTGCTGAATAATGCCTGAATTAATTAATTTGGCCCTACTCTTTGGCACTGGCTGAAGAAAAGATGGTACTAGTGAGATCGTACTGGTCATTAACCTTTGACTGTAAACATAACAGTTGACTACAACTCCTGGAGGGTGCTGCAGCCAGAGTCAAGTGCGTTATGATAAGCTAGATACTGCGTAACATGGTTCCTTGACATCTCTTGCCATATCAGCAAGTGCAGAGGTTAGAAATTGTGCCGTATTTTAAATGGAATTTTACAGAACTTGGGATTTGGAGCCAAAGATGGTAAAAACTAATGCACTCGACAGTCTCTCCTGTTAGTTATGAAACGCTGTGGTTTGCACTTTCCCCATGTTTCATCTTGCTGCACTGAGGAAGCTTCAGTGAGGAAGCAGGAGTTTTTTGGCAGTCAGCAAGGTTTGGCAGCCAGGTGTTTCTGCTGAGATGGGCACTGCTAAGGTGAACTGTTGTGCTCAGACTCCAGCCCAAGTATCCCAGGGGAGACAAGGGGGTAGTTCCCAGCTTGCCAGCTGTCTGCACGTTCTAGCAGACCAGGTGACTTCAATGCCAGCCCAAGCTGCTCTTGCTCCACTGAGGCATCGTGGTCTAGGGAACTGCGAGGTGTCACAGGCCTCAAGACAAGCCCAGGGGCTACTCCTGCCTCCCCCTGCCTAAGGTAACCTTGGGCAAGCCCCTTTCTCCCTAGCTTCATAGTTTCATAGTTGGTAGGGTCAGAAGGGACCTGAGCAGATCATCAAGTCCGACCCACTGCCATGGCAGGAAAGAGTACTGGGGGCAAACAACCCTGGCAAAGTGTTCATCCAGCCTCCTTTTAAAGACCCCCAGGGTAGGAGCCAACACTACTTCTCTTGGAAGTTGGTTTCAGATCCTAGCTGCCCTGACAGTGAAGTAGCGCCTCCTGATATCTAGCCTGAATCTACCCTCTGCCAGCTTGTGACAGTTATTTCTTGTCACTCCTGGTAGCGCTCGGAGGAACAGGGACTCCCCCAATGCCTGCTGGTCCCCTCTGACTAGTTTGTAAACAGCCACCAGATCCCCCCTCAGCCTTCTCTTGTGGAGGCTGAACAGGTTCAGATGCCTTAACCTCTCCTCATAGGGCCTGCCCTGCTGACCCCGATCATGTAGGTGGCCCTTCTCTGGACCCTTTCCATGTTGTCCATATCCCTCCTGAAGCGCGCGCCCAGAACTGGACGCAGTACTCCAACTGCAGCCTGACCAGTGTCACACAGAGGGGAAGGATCATGTCCTTGGCCCTGCTTGAGATGCATCTGTGGATGCATGACAAGGTATGGCTGGCTTTCCTGACTACACCCCCACAGTCGGCCCATGTTCATTTTGGCCTCAATAATGAAGATCCTTTTCTGCCTCTCCACTGACAAGAAGGGAGTTCCCCAGCCTGTAGGTACGCTGCTGGTTCTTGCCCCCCAGGTGACATGAGCTGTTCTCATCTGCCCACCTCCATAACCTGTCCAGGTCTGATTGCAGCCTATTCCTCCCTTCTAGCATGCCTGCTTCTCCCCACATCTTAGTGTCATCTGCCAATTTGAAAAGGGTGCTTTTTACGCCCCCGTCCAAGCTGCTGACAAAGATGTTGAACAGTGCGGGCCTGAGGACCGAGCCATGGGGGACCCCACTGCCCACATCCCTCCAGGTCGAAAATGACCCATGCACCACCACTCTCTGAGTGCGGCCCTCCAGACAACTAGTGACCCATTTGACCATGTAGGGGTTGACACCACAGTCCCCTCGTTTTCTAACGAGAACGGGGTGAGAGACGGTGTCGAAGGCCTCCCTAAAGTCCAGACAAAACTGCATCCACTGCTACCCCTGCATCAAAGGATTTTGTGACCGGGTCATAGAAGGCCACCAGGTTGGTCTGAGAGGACTTGACTCTAATGAACCTGTGTGTTGGTTGCCCCTAAGCATCTCTCCTGCTGGCCCCTCGCAGACATGTACCGGGCTAACTCTCTCAAATAGCTTCCCCAGGACCGAGGTAAAACTGACTGGCTTACAGTTTCCTGGGTCCTCCTTCCTCCCTTTTTTGAAAATGGGAACCACATTGGCCCTTTTCCAGTCCTCCGGCACCACGCCAGAGCACCATGAGTGCTCGTAAAGCACTCTGCCTGCCTCAGCTTCCCCATCTGTAGAATGGGCACATCAGGCCTCATGTACACTGCTGAAAACCCCCTTAAGAGCCAGGCATCCGCCAGGCCGGGGGGGCTCGATGTCATCACGCGTGGGCCAACCCCTGACGTCACCGCAAACTGCCAGAGGCAGAGGACGGGCCATAACGTCATCCCCCCCGCCAGCGGTGACGCCATGGCGTTACGCTTGAGGCGAGGGGCGTTACGGAAGTGACGTCCGTGGTAGGCGGGAACGTCGCGCTGCGAGAGAGCGAGGGAGGCCGCGTCCCCTTGTCGCCGCCCGGCCGCGCCGCCGCCGCGCTCCTCCGCCATGTCCGGCCCCGGCAGCGGCGGCGAGTTCGGCAACCCGCTGCGCAAGTTCAAGCTGGTCTTCCTGGGCGAGCAGAGCGGTCAGCGCCGGGCCGGGATCGGGATCGGGGCCGGGCGGGGGGACCCGGGACAGCAGCGTAACCCGCCCCGCCCCGCCTCTGCCGCGTTTTGCCGGCCGCTGCGCTCACCAGGCGCCTTCCCTTTCCCAGTCAGCGCCTCGGAGCACTTGGGGCTTCGCCCGCCCCGGAGATCGGCCCTTCGCAGCGCGGCCCCGAGCGGGTGTCGCCGGCCGAGGCCTGACGCCGTCACGTGGCCTCCCCTGTGGCTGCCGCCTCAATCCCCGTCGGACTCGCACACAAAACACCTGCGTCTGACGGGGCGGGGAGTGAATGGCGACAGAGGGACTGGCTCTGCTCAGGGGCCTCTTCCCCGTCCCCCGGGATGGCCTCGGTCAGGGCAGTGCCCCTCGCTCCTGATGCCCCATTGCTCTGGGAGTGTGTGTAAGCCCGTTTGCACCTGGCTCTGCTCTGAGCTTCCACCGCACCGGGTGGCAGCAGATACCGCATTTGAATGACAGCTGGGGAGGAAGGACCTCCTCATGGTCATTTTAAACTTGCTGCCCTGCTTTCAGACCCTTTACAGCCGATCATTTCTACAGTGTCTGAGAGATGTGGAGCCCTGGCTGAGCTACCCGCCGGTCTCCCTCCCCCCTTGTTCTATTCTTTCTCCTATGCAGCCCCTTACATTCAGACTCAGAGATTTTGGGGTCGGAAGGGACCTCTACAGATAATTAAGGCTGACCCCCTGCCTCGTCAGGAAAGAGTGCTGGGGTCAGATGACCCCAGCCAGATGCCGATCCAACCTTCTCTTAAAGACCCCCAAGGTAGGGGAGAGTACCACCTCCCTTGGAAGGCCAGTCCAAATTTTGGCCACCCTTACTGTGGAGAAGTTTTTCATGGGAAAAATATTAGGGAAAAGCTGCCTGGTAGCTCTTGTAATTGCTGACAAAGTCTTTCTAAAAATTCTTTTTGTGCTGCCTTTTTGTTGATAGCAGTCAGTTACTGCCAGGCTGAGGCCAGTGTTTCCTTGAAATCTTTAATTAGTATCCATGGTTGTCTTTACAGACCAGAATGAAAACCCGTTGTGCTCTGTGCGTGTTCAGCCCTGTGCAGAATGAACCCCTTACCACAATAAGGGGTCTTACGCACCATAACAATACTGTTAGTTAATAACTTAGGTGGATTTGGTGTTTTTGCCTCAGATAAGCAAAACTGATGCATCTTAGGTGTCATCTATGCCATAAATATAACTGAGTGAAGGACACTGTTACGTTAGGTCCACTTAGTATTAGAAGCCTTTGCCAAGTTGTGACCAGGATCTTTATCAAGTCTTTACATTGGAAACAGACTGATCTTGCCAGGTGAAGGACACAACTGGGAAAGTAACTGTAGGATTAGAAGCTTTATTGCCTAAATGAATTATGCTCTGGGACAGGCACTGTGCAGGCTCATGGTACCACTTGTTGCTCTGCTGCCACTAGAAAGTGATAGCATGCATGTTTTCCTTTTGCAGTTGGAAAGACATCACTGATCACCAGGTTTATGTATGACAGTTTTGACAACACTTATCAGGTGAGTGGGATCCTGGCGAACATTGGTCTTTACCAAAATTCTTCATTTGACAAGACTTCCTTCATGAAATGTCAGCTGGGCACATTTTACCCTCTACCTTTCATGAGATGTTGGCTCAACACCATTTAAGAGTCTGTGATATACTTTCAAACTGACAAGTAGATGGGCATGATGGAGATTGGGTAGCTAGTGGGAGGCAGGAGGATTGCAGTTGTTGTGGAAGGATCTATCTTTGCACTGGAATTTTCAGTACCTGTAAATCAGGTGGGCAGTTATATCAGGCGGAGGGCCACTTACTGTTTTGGCAAGCCATCTAGGGCCACATGACAGGCAGCTAGGGGCAGATATATATTAATTTTGTACATTTTGTAGGGGCCCCATGGGCTAGATAGAATGGCCTGGCGGGCTGCATCCGGCCTGTGTGCCACATTTTGCCCACCCCTGTTGTAAATGAAGCAATATTAAATTAAATCAACCCAAAGACCTGGGTTTTGTAATGGGCAAGATGTAAGATAAGAGCCTGGATGATAGGACTCAATGTGTAGCTGGAAAGGGAAGGCCAGGTCATGGAGATCTTGCATGGGGGGGTGGAAGTGGGAGGGATTTGGATAGTGTTGGAGTGATGTTGTAACCATGATGGGCCAGGAAAAATGTGAGAAGTAAGGAATTCTGTGGTAGGCGTATAGATAAGGTTTTGGATACCAGTACACTTCCTCCTCCATAATTCATCTTGTCTGTCTCTTTCCCAACTGTACAGTTGGTCCAATAAAAAAATACCACCTGGATGCGAGGATCTTGAGGACAGATTGAAGTTGTCACTGGGTTAAGGACCCAAGTAATAGTGAAGAAGAGAACGCTCGGGGTGACTGAGAGGATGGTTGGAAAAGAGCTCAAGTGGATGAAGGAAAAAACAATAAGAATTGTTTTTAGTCCAAGGTGCCTGGGTAAAACTGTCAAAATGTTAGTTTTGGCAGAAGGATGGGCCCAGAGTGGAGAGGTAGAGCTGTAAATTGGATAGTATAATGATAGCTGAAGTTGTTTGGATAATCTCATACAGTAAGAGAGTGTAGGAAGGAAGAGGTCCTTTGAAACCCCAACAGAAAGCTGGGTGGTGGGAGGTATGAGGATCTGCCTAATGAAAATAAAAGGAATAATAAGAGACAGTCATAGAACTAGGCCAGTACAAAAAGCATAGGGAAGCCAAGACATAAAGAAGGATTTTCCCTACAAAGGCATTAGGGTTGTCTGCAGCAAAATCTGTCTAAAACCCAGTGGTCATAACTAGTCTTCACAGCCTTCTTCTGAATAAAGGAACCTACTTAGGATAAGTGTTTAGGAAATATTAACAGATCTTTTACCTGACCAAGTCAGTCTCTGAATGTCCCCATATGCAGGGGACTTTATACAGTGGCTGTACTTGGGGGAGAGCGGTATGGAAGGAAGGAATGTTACAAAGCAAGCTGCCTGGGAAATAGAGCTTCTAACCTGCACTATAGAGGGAATTGTAGTCTTAGCTTAGAGCTCTTGTTTGTACATTACCAGGCAAGCCAGGGACTTTGCTGCCAAACTTAAATGTGATTCAGCTTACAGCCATCCACAATTGGCATCCAACTCCTCAGTCATATTAACAATCTTTTCTTTGGTCTTGGAGTTATTTCTGCATAAGGAGCCTTTTTTTTCTCTACATGTCACTCTGGCAAGATGCTTTAATTTTGGATGAGGAAGTGCTTATGTCATGGTGAAAATGTTGGAACCAAAAGAAGTGTGATGGCATTTTGATGGTGAAGCCTGCAAAGTGATGCTGGTGGGGTTGGTAATGTTGGCTTGATTTTTTTTCCCCAGTAATTGAATTGATGGAAAATGTAACTGAACAATTTCAGTTGTAAGTGTATGAAGGTTCTTTGTCATTGGAAATCATAGATTCCTAAATGGGGATTAGAAGGATAATTGCAGGGTACTAAGTTGTTTTTTTTTTCTCCTTTTCAGGCAACCATTGGAATTGATTTCCTGTCAAAAACCATGTATCTAGAAGACCGCACGGTGAGTGAGGAATTGGTGCAAGTAACCTGGCACCTACAGTTACAGGAGCAGCATTTGCCCAAGTATCAACTCTGTGCCTGTATTAGTTTGTCTTACGATGGCTGTTTCTTCAGACCCACAACAGGTTTTAATGGAAGTTCCCTGACATGGTCATGCTGAGTTGTGTAGAATCCAGTTTCTTGCAGTGCTGGATCAAACCACGGGTCCAGTCTCCTGTCAAAAGCTGTTCATGCAAAATTGGGACAAGCTAACTAATCCATATCCTTGGGGAAAGGGCTGGCTTCTTTATGTATTATAGGCATAACTCTTGTCAGTAGTTGCTGTTCTGCCTCTGGAACTGATCTAAGTGGTTCTGCTCTGGGAAGTTGTTCAAGATTTTCACAGGTAACAAAGCCGCTCCTTTTCAGGGTAGGTATCTTTATCTGTAATTGGTGTAATACTAATCTATCGGACTAGCATCACTCCAGTGTACATCTGAATAGAGCCAGTCAAGGAAGGAAAGCCTTGGTGATGCAATACAGTTAAGTGTTGGCTTAGAAAGGGGCCCAGGTCTCATTTCATGCTTCTTCATAGTATCTGTTTTTTGGCTGTGCTTCATGTGGATGCTTAAGAGTGGGTAAGCAGGATGGAACTCCCTTTGGGGCTTGCCCTGCTGCTCCTCAGTAGTGCAGTGCATTGCTAAACTTACTGATCTGTGCAGCACTGGTATAGGTGCCTCTGATATTCTCAGCCCAGTGGACCTGGTGTGACCTCAAAGTGAGATGGCTGAGAATTGAAACCCTCCTTTGTCCTCCTGCATGAAGGAGTAAGTGCATATATCTGTCTTGACTATGCCAACTGTCATGCTCTCATTTGTTATACTAGCAGCAGTAGGAGAGAATAGCTAACAGGCATATATGTAACTGTGCTGGGCCTATTTCTGGAGGCAAGTTGGAATAACTGCAAGTTAAAATTTGACCAGTCTTCTGAGGTCCATTTTGGTAGAGAAGTAAAGGCCCAGGTGTCTTTCCCTGACACGAGCTGTACTCTTAGCCTTCTCAGCCATGTAAATAGGTAACTGAAGGCCCAGAAAGCCTTTTAAGTAGGGACAGAGATCCTGAATTTTGATGAGACTATGAAGGAGAAATGTCTGCACTTGGGCTGAAATACCTGGTTGTGTTTGCCATACCTCTTCTTACCAGACCTTGGAAAATCTGGTACCAGCTATAGCTGAGCCAAGGCTCTGACTATTATGCTTGGAGCGAACCATGACATGGCTTTGCCTGCAGAATGATCTGCAATATAGCTTCCTGGTCTTTTTTATTTTTCCTTCAGGCTGCCCTTGGGCCAGGTCTATGAGCTGTAAATTGGCTTGCCTGTACCTGCTAGTAGAAAAAATAAAACTGTCTGGAGGGGCTGATGCCTGCACTTATCATTCACAGAACTAACTGTGTAGTGCAGTGTGTAACTGGTTGCTTGCTGGGAGATGCAGCAACAAGTGAAATGGCGTTTTTCAGGAACCCTATTTGTCCATCCCTTTAATGAGTGCCTGTCACTGGGAGACAAGGCTGCATGTCACAGCTATGATCACAGGCTGAGATACTGGAGGATACTTTCTTCCCTGGCTTCAGTACTTTTCCCCGAGAGGCCGGATTCAAGTGTAAGATAAGCCCATTTGGAGGTGTTTATTCTCCTAGCTTGTTACCAGATACCTTCATTGGTATTTGGACTGGGGGCTCGAATATCGTGCTTTGGCACCTTGTAGCAGGCTCCATACTGAATTAGTCTGTAGCAGGTTGCACTAATCCTGAAGTATTATGTGTGACCTCATGCAGCTGTATGTGGGCAGCAGCAGGTATTCTCTATCTCAGCCTGGAGCCCCGACTTGTTAGGATGTAGTGAAGTAGATAGGTGTATGTGGTTAGAAGAGCTGTGTATGTTTGTGAGACAGAACAGGCTTGTATGGAGGTGGAAGGTGAGGCTTGCTGTTGTGTTGGGCTAGACTTCCTGCAAGGCTGGGATAGAGGGGGACCTTTCGGCTTTTTCACATTTTTTGTTCCATTTTAACTTTCTTTTGCATTGATATTTATTTATTTTGCTTTGCAAAATTTTTTTTTTTCTAATTTCACTTGGGTTTTGGTTTTGTTCTGTTTCTATTTTCCCATTCCCTTTCCCTCTTCCTCCATGCTCTTCCATTTCCCAGATCAGGCTGCAGCTGTGGGACACAGCCGGCCAGGAGAGGTTCCGCAGCCTCATTCCCAGCTACATCCGTGATTCTGCTGTTGCTGTCATTGTCTTTGACATTACAAGTACGTACAGAGCCTGACCCCCAGCAGGGGCCCTGCTTCAAACAAGTACCCTTTAACTGTGTAAGACATAGCTAAGCTTTTGGAAATGTCTAGCTTCCAAGAGAGCTTGAATAGACTTGCAGCTAGAGGCCTGCAGATATTTTGTGGTTGAAGCTGCTGTCACTAGGGAATGGTAGCCCAAGTCTCTTTATCTATCTCCATCTAGGCTGCATGGGGAATTCCTAATGCCTTCCTCCTCAGAACTCAAACCTTAAAGGGGATTTGTGAAGGATGGATAGAAGAGTGAATTGACTTATACCCTCTTCTTTTTCTGTGGTATAAATATACTTGTTTCCTCTTCTGCTTCATTTTATATTAGAAATATAGGTTTTCTGTGTGATGGACATTTAAAGAGCTAGTAGGAATAATGACAGATACTCAGGTGGTTAGCGGTGCACCTGTATATCGGTCCGTATCATATCAGCACTAATAAAAGGAAAATTGACATTAGTGGCGATCAGCTTTTTTTGGCCAATGTGGCTGATGTTACCAATAAAAGCTACATGCATGTGTGAAGCCACAGCATGCATACAGCCAGGAATGCAGCTCAGCAGCATGGAGAGCAGCATTTGGTGAGTGTGGTGAGGAAGGAGCATGGGGGAGGGAAGAGGTGTGGTGGGGACAGATCTAGGCCCTCACAGTGAGGGAGGGAGGGAGTGGGGTTGGGCCAGGGGCAGGCAGTACCCAGCTGGGGCAGGATAGGGTGTGGGGTGGAGCTGCAGGCAGCTTGCCCAGGGGAGCAGGGAGCGGCTTCTGTTGCTGTGCGCACTCCTGGAGGGGTGGGGGGCATGTGTACCCCAGATTTGCACATGGGGCTGGGGACTGCACTGGTCTGTTCCTGGTGAGGGGACTGAGCCAGGGCTGCACTTGCAGTGGTGCTGGCGGTGGAGGGAGTGTCTGGCTACAGGGTGTCTATGGTCAATTTTGGGGTGACCATAGCCCGCTTCCCAGCACCAGTACTGCATGCCCTGCCCCTTCCTGCCCTGAGCACAGCCCCAGCCTAGCCCCCTCCTCCGCCAGGAAAAGGCCAGCACAGCCCCTGGCCCCAAGCCTGCAGTGGCCAGCCTGTCCTTGCCCCATCTAAAAATCTGAGGGACACAGGCCCCTGCCTGCCTCCTTTGGGGGTGTGCCCAGTGTGGGGAGCTGCCCCTCTATCCCGCACTCTGCCTTGCCCTAGCTGTGCAGCACCTGCCTCAGCCCCAATCCCTACCTCACCATGGGGGCCTCGATTCCACCCCCCCAACACTTACCAGCCAGATGCTCTCCAAGCTGCTGGGCTGCATATTGGCAATCGGATTGGTATCAGCTTATATGGCTGGTTAATCTGCCATTGATATCGGTGAGAAAAAATCTTTACTGGTGCACCCCTACAGGTGGTAAAACCTGACTGGGGTTGGGGGGCAGGGTAGAAAAGTAACTTTTTCACGTTCTTTAAAACTGCGTGATACCTGTTTGCTTACAATAAAAGAAAAGACTAATTTATAACTTGTCTGAGCATTCAGGAGTTAAGCTCACAATTTATACCTTTGTTGTTCAGACATCCACTTTGGTGAAAAGGAAGAACAAGACTTTCATATTACAGTTTTTATTTCTAAGAAATGAGAACTTTGAGGTGAAAATGCTGATTGTTCAGATGGTCTCTATCATTCACAACTTAGGCCTTGTCTGCATAGCAATTCTTGACATAAACTAAGATATTAATTTGCTCTAATCATACCACTTATTTTGATATTGGTACTTCTATTACCTATAGCAGTGGTTCTCAACCTTTTTTGTACCAGAACTCATTTGTAAACATCAGTGGCCAACCCTGACCCAATGCACCTCACTCCTGACCCACTGCTCCCAGCTCCACAGTGTGTGGTGTGAGAGAGTGTGTGAGGAGCAAGGATTGCCCCCAGGCAGGCTGGAATTCAGCCTGCAAGGAAAAAGCCATAGTTTCCCACATTTTTCTCCTTTAAAGGAGAATCCATTTTTAAAGTCTGTTGATCTATTTTAAAGTTGGTTCGCGACTCTTTCGTATAGTCTTATGACCCTTGGGTTGAGAAATGCTGATCTATAGGGTAGCCAAAAGAGTAGAATAAATGTCCACACAGAAGTGTTATACAGATACTACAATGCCATGTTGAAAAAGCCCAAATAAAAACTAAGCAGTGGAATTTTTCTTTTGCATGTTATTTTTTAAATTGGAAGGGGTGGTACAATGTTCTGAGAATCTGGGCCAGTGGAATGTTAATACGTATCCTTTTCTTTGATTACACCTCTGAGTTTCTAGTGGTTAAACGGCCTTCAAAGTCCCAAGCATGCCCTGCTTTGGAATGTGTATCTAAGGCTCCATTCACCATGCATAGCTTTTGGAAGATTTTTAGTATAATGGGGAATATATACTGGGAACAGGTGTATCTGTGTTTGAGTGACAGAGTGCACAGTCTGTAGTGGCACTTTTCTTCTCCTCTGCACCCTTCCAGGGATGAGTACTTTCAGGGGCAAATGCTATTCAGCTTGTTCTTTGCACATGGGAATTGCATGCGAACTCTGTCTGAGCTATACCTGTCTGGCCTTGGGATAAAAGATTGCACAGCCCCTGATCACAATGGAAGGTGAGTGGTGATGGTGAAGGCCATGTATCTATTTATCTGTCTTTCCCACACACACACACATATAAAACGTAAGTATCACCTTCACTTGATCCGGTCACCTTAGACCATCTTTGGTAAGTCAAGGGTGAGAGCTGGATTTTGTGGATCTTTGTGCTCAAGCAGGTCAATTTCCTCCATAACAGGACTTCGTTCTGAAGTCTTAGCCTGCTTTAGTACATTACAGTAAAGTTGTGTGTACCACAGTCTACACTGGGTGAGAGCAAGGCCTGAACAAGGATCTTTTCTTCTGGAGCAAGAAGGAGGATTTTTGACAACACCTTTTAGAAGAGTGTCCTACTTGGGTTTTTGTGGTACTTCCTCTGCCCAGAAGTGGCTGAGCATCAGGTTTCACTTTTGGAAACTAATACAGTATTGCAACTCAATTTTTTCCCTTTTCTTTTTTTTTTTTTAAATCAGGATATTTTTTTTTATGTGGTTGAGCACCCTTGGCTCAGTACTGGTGCATTTTTATACTTGCCCAGACCTGCAATATCTGGAAAATGCCTGCCTATTAGTTCACTGGTTACCATTTTTTATAAGCAGTGATGATACTTCAGTAGAACAGGATCTCTGCAGTACCAGCACATGCCTTCTGCTTTCTATTCAATGGTGCACCCTTTTGGTATACTTTTTGAGTCAGAGACTGGAGTTTGGAGCGTTTTAAACACCTTTTTGGTTAGGCATTTATAGTGAATGGGAGTTGGTTAGCAGCTGCTCCTTGTGGTCCACCATAGAGACTCATTGTGAAGATAGGGTGTAGGAGCTCAAGATAGTTGTTAGAAACCTGCAGCATCGGCACTGTTGTGTGTAGCGAAGGGCCAAGGATTCACTTTTCTGGATTTTCTTTGGCATTGTGGGGAACTGACCATGCTAGCAAAAAACATAAAAGGGGAGAACACTTCATCCGAGAGCTAATCACTTCAAGTTAGACCTGGATTCCTCAAGCCATAGGACCGAGTGGATTCTAATACTGGTACTGTGTTAGTCTGAATTTGCTTATGGCAGGATGTTTAAAGGGAAGTGTTCTGCTAAAGCATCTACTTAAGAACAAGTCTCTTTCCTAAAAAGAAATGACCAATCTGCCCTGAGACTTCTTTTATAAATTGTAGCTGGTGTAGCTACCACACTGATAGGTGTTTCAGCTGGAGAAAACCATTGTCCCATATTGCTGAATTGTCCATGTAGCCTTTGTGAGCCTACACAACCAGATCAGCTAGTCTAATTGTAGCCTTTCCAGGAGTTTCTTCCCTCACAGCGAATGGGATTGCTGGTAATGGCAATATTAGCATTTTCTTCCCTTCAGCCTATTTAACAGTGTTCATGCTGTAAAGAACTAATTGGCAGCTCTTGTGAGGAGAAACAGGCAGTTGGGTGTGAAGGTACTGAAAGCTCTTATCCAGCACTGGCTACTGTAATACCTGGATGCCTTGTTTTATGACTGCCATTTCATACCAGTAGGTCTTGGTCTGTCAGGCATAATGATTTGGTTCTTTGACAACTACCAAAGAACCTCCTGGGGTTGCAGGGGAGGGGAAAGTACCTTGATATGTTCTGGTGTCTCTGGCTTCCTTCCTACTTGCGGTGCTCTGAAAGAGTAAGTATGGCTTCTGTGTTAGAGACTGAGCTACCCTCCTCTTACCCAGGAATTGATGCTTGTTTCTGTCTTTCATGCCTTCTGGGAAGAGAGCATTAACTGCTTTCTGTAAGCTAGAGTTCACAGCAGGTGCTTTTGTCCTGGCTGAAACCTCTTGACCAAGTTGATGACTGGCTTCATCTTGCACAAAAGCTCCAGTTGTCCTTTTGTGGGTGTTTGATGCTGAGGAGAAGTTGGATGCCATTTCACTACCTTGTCCATTCATTGAGAATGAACACGACTTGCACAGAGGGCTCCATTCTGAGATTCTGTCTCTCTAGGCTAGGGGTGTTGTGGAAGCAGCATACACAGCCCTGGGAGGGGGAAGGCCAACTGTGGCTTGCTTTTACTACCTCCGAGTGTTAAATAGCACTGACTACCATGGGTGGTCACCACAATGCAGAGCTCATTGGAGTGAGGGACCTATGCAGGGCTTCCAGGAAGACTCGGGTGGAGTGGGGAATTAAAAGGAGTCTGCCTACTGTCTGGGGAAAACTGAGGAGCTAATTTCACTGCTTTGGGGTATATGGGGGCTGGTTGGTGAGGCCCGGCTTCAGTCCTCAGGCTGAGCTGTGATCGGTTCATTTTAGGAAATAGCCTTTTCTCTAAAGGACAGTTTCCTCCTTTTTTTTCTTTCTCTTGCTCTCTGCTCTCCCTGGCCTGGTACCAGCAGGTTCGGCTGCAGCTTTGGGACACAGCAGGTCAGGAGCGGTTCCGCAGCCTCATTCCCAGCTACATCCGCGACTCCACCATTGCTGTGGTAGTCTATGACATTACAAGTGAGTGATGCTTTGGTGTCTTGTGTTTGAAATACTGCGCTTGAGAGGGGCTATTACATAGTGGCTGTGAGTATTTATAGAAAGATAGTTAACAGAAACAATTAGATCTGTTCCCTTTTTTATTCAGTGTTGGGGATGTGCCAGAGTATGTGGGCACAGCCGTGCTAGCTTCATTATAGTCTTTTCTGGAAACTTCATTCCGTGTATGTGAAAGAAGTTTGTCCTCCTCATGGTTCATCTTCTCTTTTGCCCCCCAGACCTGAACTCCTTCCAGCAAACCTCCAAGTGGATTGATGATGTTCGAACAGAGAGAGGAAGTGATGTCATCATCATGTTGGTGGGGAATAAAACTGACCTGGCAGACAAGAGGTAATGGGGGGTATTGGTGACCTCCCCAGTCTGACCAACAGGTGCTAGGAAACTGGCTGGCCTTTTAAAAGGATCTGTAATTGCAAGCAGCTTATAAAGGCTCAGCTAGCCTACAGTGTTTGGCTGAAATTCCCATTGTACTTGGCATTTAATTTCAGCATTTATAAAATGCAGTCAACTTCTTCGGTGAACAATTTTTACAGACTATAATAGTCTTTCTTTAACGCAACAATGTTCTGTCTTTCCTTTCACAGTTTTGTGCCAAGTACTGTTTTGAGAGGCAAAGACTTTAAAAAACAAAAAAGTTGCCTAAATCAGGAAATTATTCATTCTAGTGTCCAGTGCAGATAACTAGATTTTTGTTGTATGCAAACACCCATGATTGGCACCAGGCAGAAGGACATTTTATAACAAATCTGCCTCAAAACATCATTACGCCTGTATTAAATGAGCACAGAACATTTTAGTGTTGTGAAGCTCTCAGCAGAAGCAGAGCAAGTCAGATTCAGCTGTCCAAAATGAGGTGGTGAAAAACTAGACTAGGATGTGATTGGGCTTAATCTGAAATACTACTCGCAAGTTAAGGCATTTTGGTTTTTGAAGATTATTTTAAACCTGGGGGTGTTGTTTCAACATCTGAAAGAGGAGCTTTCCAGGTAACCAGAGATTTGTAATTGTGATTTTTTTTTTAATATCACATTAGTGTCCTTAATCTCAGATAAACAAAGCTAATATGATATAATATGATATAGATTTATTGTGTAGTGTAATGAACATTACATGTTTTTAAAGAGAATTGATTAATTATTTCAAAGTGCATTGAGATTTGAATGGTACCTGCATACCACAGGGGTGGCTGTACACATAATGTAGATGGATGCAAATGTGATTGATGTGTTTGTTTCATGGTGTGTAACCTCACCAACAGTTAAAATATCAAATGCTAGACACTGTTGCACTTTGCTAGTCTGCACCATACTCTTCAAACTCCTTAGCACGAACTTATTTGAAAAAACTCCAATTAAAAACACTACCTTTAATATATCAAACCTGCTACAAATTAGACCTTATTAAAATGAAGCTATTTTGGGGGTTTTGGTGTAAAACTTCTCACATGTCTGAAGTGGGAAAACAGTTGGACCTTGCAAAGCTGAATGCAGTTTTGCCAAACTAAAACCCTCTGCCTCAGGCTGTGCACAATGCACTTTTGTTTGATGGGTAACCTTCGAGCTTTGAGCTTTGTAAAACAGAAGAACTTATTCAACTACATTTCTTGCTCTAGCCTCTGATGGTTCAGTTAAACAGCCTGAATTCACTGTCTCTTCACTCTGTTTTATGCTATCATTGGCCATAACAAAATGTCTTGACTATTCAACTGTCAGGTCCTTCTAATATTTGTAATGTTTTTTGTCTTATCATTCCATGAAGCATAGCAATCTCTATGGTATATACAGTGTATATTCTCTCCTTTCTTTTTCTTTCTGTTGGTTCCTGACTGGCCACCTAACATTATAATCAGACATTTTGACTATGTATATTGCTGCCAGGAGGCCTCTGTTTACCCTTACCAGTTCCCCTCTACTAGCGTGACTATCCCATGCTGTTTTCAGCTTTCATAGGTGCCCTATGAAAAGAGCATGCAGTTTTGTTAAATCATCTGGCAGTAAGTAAACTGAGGCAAGGCTACTACTTGACATGCCACCTTAGGATTTTACATTGGCAATGTGTACAGTTAGCCTTCCTTTAATTTTAATGTTAGATCAGTTTCAGTATTGACTTTATGGTGGCATTCCTAGCCACTGTAAATGGCTTTGTACTACACTTTCCAGGAACACTAGACATACTTCTTAGCTAGGTAGAGCTTCAGGAATCGGGTGGTGGGGGTGGTAATAAATATAAATCAGATGGTCTGGGATGAGGAATCTGGTTGATGAGGATTCTTATCAGTCTTGCCCTGAAATTGCACAATGAAGATGGGTAGACAAGTTCTAAGAACTATTTTCTTCCGACAATAACACCAGCTAAGCAGTTACTGTCACATGTACTTCCCAGGAGTGGGAAATAACTCTGGCCTCTTGTTTAGGAACAGTCAGGCAAGCTGACTTCAGATCTTGGGATTTCCTAACTTTTATCAAGCAGCTCTTAGAAGGTGCCATTCTTATGCCTCTCCAGTATTGGGAAATCCAGTGGAAGCCTCTCCAGTATTCCTGATGGGACAGGAGTGGAAGACACTCCGTGTGAGGCAGCTTATGCCTCTTCGTACACCAAAATGAAATATAGAGACTTCACTCTGCTTGCAGAGTTCCTGTAATAGGAGTGCATGCAATTCCAGGAACTCTCAGCCAGTTAAACTAGATGGTGCAAAAGATTAGGGGGTGGGGGGGCTGAGCTAGCGAATACTACATGATGTGAACTCTAGAAAGTCAAGAGCCTTTAATGTACACTGACTCAAATCCCATGCTTTGAAATTCTAGTGTGGACAAAGTTCTAGTGTCAGTTTTGAGCCTGGCCATGTTGGGTGGGGCTTGAAAAACCCCTTGGGAAATCAGTAGCCCTTTGGGAAGAGCTGTCTGCCAAGCTGTAGTTTCAGACGTTTTTGGAGATTGGAACCATTTATTTACTTCATCTTATTTTGAATGGCCTATGTGTTTTCCTTCCTGGTGAATGCTGTTTCAGTTGCTGGGTGGTTTTCTTGCGGTTTTTTTCTGCCATTTTCTGTCTAGTTTTTTTCCTTTATTTTGGTTTTTCTTTTCTGTGATTTGTTCTCATTGCTGTAGACAGGTTTCTGTAGAGGAGGGCGAGAGAAAAGCCCAAGAACTGAATGTGATGTATATTGAAACCAGTGCTAAAGCAGGATATAATATGAAACAGGTATGTACAGGATATTGGTCAGAGATGCTCTTGCAGGTGCTTGGCTTGCAAACAGCAGCATATTATTTGCTGCTGAATATCTGTCCCTGCTGGAGCTTTTCTGCGACCTTTCTGTCATCTTAAGGAGTTTCTTTCTGTAGTTTTGGGGAACCTGCTTCTTTACATAGCTGTACACCATTCCAGTTTGGTGCAGCTTAAAGGGGCCCTTTTTCCCACTGTGAGGATGTTGTGAATGAGACCTAAATGTCCCTACTCATCCATATGGATTTTGACTACCATTATATTTCCTGAGCTGCTCATCTGAGGTTGTTTCTTTCTTAGATGGAGTGTACAGAGGAAGCTGATGGTGGGAGGGTCTTAAAGATTCAGAGGCTGTGGGATTTCCTTTTGTGGATTGTGTTCTGTTCCATGACATAGCAAAAGAGGGCACCTCCATTGAAGTGCTACTGTTGTTAATGCCCATCTTCTCTTTTTCCCTTTCTGTCTTCTCTTCTCCCCTTGTCTGTACTTATCCAGGCAAATCACCACAGAAGAAGGTGAGCAGAGAGCCAAAGAACTGAATGTGATGTTTATCGAGACCAGTGCAAAGACTGGCTACAATGTGAAACAGGTAGATCAGCATTGTGTGCAAACCTTATGATTTTCAATGCTCTGCTGCTGTGTGGGGAGTTGAGCTGCTGTTTGGGTTTTGCTATGTTAAATATTCAGGCCCTGTTTCTGCTTCTGCCTCTTTGCTTCTGATCCTTTAAGTTCTCTCTGTGCGGCCTGCAGATGTCCATTAATTAAAGGAGACTTTGTTTCCTGCTGAGCTAAGGAGAAAATGCTTATGGGCACCATTAAGGTTAAACCTAAAATTGAATGTACCTCAAAACAGTTTCTAATCTGAGGGAAAAGCATCTAAAAGTGTGGTGAGGGATAGGAACAGTGGTACTCCTTCACTGTGTCCTGCTAAACACAATATTGTGTGCGCTCTGCATGGAATAGCAGTTTAGCAGTTAGAGTACACTCTTACTAGAGTACACTCTGACCAGGCAGTGCTGGTTGTACACAATGACATGTCAAGTGCATGACAGAACTTAATAAATAAGGCTGCTATGTTCCCCTGAGATCCATGCAATTCTCTTCCATAGTCATCTTTTCCCAGGCAGTGATTGTTTCTGCAAGGATGGAACTCAACCCGGCCCCATGCTTACTTGTAAATGCAGCAGCAATATCCTTGCTGTCAGGAAAGCTCTCATTTATGACCTGCACTGTTAACAGTGTGCTGCAAAGAAGCTGGATGGAGTGGACCCCCCTTTAGATTTGGTGACTTTTCAAACAGTAATTTTGTTTTCTCCTTTAGCTATATCACTGTCTGCTAGTTAAACTATGGGGTCTTGACCTGCTTTTAGTTGTACTGCTTTACTTGCCTAGCATAAATTTGTCATACATGAGTTTTGCTTCTCTACTGCTGCCTGTTCAAGTCCTGCTTTGTTCATCCTAGGATCACTTGCCCTCTTGCATTGAGGGTGTTTTCATAATTAGAAAAGACTCAGGGAAAAAGCTGTCAGCACCACATTAGTGCATGTGCCATCATTATGGCACTCCCAGAATAGTGGGATGTAGAGAAGAGAGAGAAGAGACTGATTCCTAGCTCAAAAATAGGGGAGGATCACTCAGTTAACTTCTGAAGTACAATAAGAACTGACTGGATTTCCAGCCTCCGTTTTCCTGTCCACTTGTGACCTCCATAACCATAGCATCGAAGCACAAGGTAGGGTCTCAGGGTCCCCTCCTACTGGATTCAGTCCAAGCACAAGGTAGCGACAGCTTAAAAGCTCAGGATGCTTGCGGATGTTAACCTCCCCTCCCTCCCCCCCCAAAACAAAACAACAAAAAACAAAGCCATGCCTTACCAGAAGTAGCGTGGTACTTTGACCCAATTTTACACCATCTATATAGATCAGGTGCTCCAGTGGGCTTTTTTTGGTGTTTTTAAGTTAAAATTTATTTGATCAGCTATTAGATAAAAGCCCCTTTTAAGTGCCCAACCTGTACAGACTTCGGGCAAGCTGGGTTCAGCTAAAGTGCTGCCTTTTCTGGGCGTACACTGGCCTTGGTCCAGGAATGCACTGAGTTTAAAGTATAAAGTGCTGGTTTTGGTTTTTGTTTTGTTTTAACATCTGCAAGCAGCCTCAGAGTTCCTTATTCCACCTTTCAATGCAACAAGATTATTCTTCTGATTCAGCCCTTCCCTCAAAGAGGTTGCCATTGTTGCTGGGATCTTGGTGATGTGATGGTCATGCTTCTGGTGGGCTTTAGATCATTTTCCTTACTTATGGTTAGGTACTCTTGCTTACCTTCTCCTTTTAGCTTGGTAGCATGATCCACGTGAGAGTCAGTGTTCCCTTATCTGGTTCAAACTCCGTGTGTGGCAGGCTGTGCACAGGGGGGCACTGCTGTGTTGATGTCAGCAGGAGGAGCTCTGAACAGTGAGTGGAAAAACGAGCAAAAACATGTATCCTGCACTTTTTGCAGGGGGTATTGAGAAACAAGCTTCCTGGATTTTTCTTCTTATCTGCATTCAAAGTCCAGAGAAGCTAAATGCAGCATGTTCAGGTTGGGGTTTCCACTCCTGTTTCACTATTTTAGAGGTAGTTTTTACCATAAAGGCTAGATCTCTAGATCAGGCTGCAACAGACCTTAAATTAGATTAATGGTAGCTGTGACTTTAGTTAAAGGTACTAGACAGTGCCATGTGACACTGAGACGGTAAGAAAGAACTTTTTGCCAAGTAGCTCTTAACTACTTGTGTGTACTGTTATGTAGTAGAGTATGCAGAGCAGTGCTATGGTACAGTTAAAGAAATAGCATTTAGAATAAAATTTTGCTGCAGACGCATGCTTTATAGATACTGGGTAGACTACTGAATGCAGGTCCAATCTTATGAAATCTAGTGGTAAAGTCCTTGGGGATAAGGTTTGCACAGTGTCTTTATTTCACTGCATAGCTAGCCAAATGCCCATGTAAACCTCTTACAAAACCTTGGTTTTTCATCAGCAGCTGTAGAGAGAAATGTGGGGCTTAATCATTAATTACTTCTGACAAAATGTCAGTTCACATGTTGCTGCCTTCCAGCTTTTCCGCCGTGTGGCTGCTGCCTTACCTGGGATGGACAGCACACCTGAAAAGAGCAAAGAAGACAGTATCCTTGCCTGCTACTTGGTAACTTTCTCTCTCTTAGTGTGATGTTCTCTTGCATGTATAAATTGAGCATCTGTACCCAGGTCTTTTGTCCATGTGTGGCACTGGAGCACTGTAATGCTTATTTGTAACTTGGTGTGATATTTCAGAACAACATAGTCCGTTTCCCTTTCTTTGCTTTGTCTGAGGCTGTCCCATGTACACAACAGATACCTAGAGACTGTTCCCCATAAAGTCCTTGGTGAACTTTGTCCCTTAGTGTTATTGTGTGATGTCTGCTTCACAAGCATACCTTCCCTGCTCAGGCAGAGGGGCAGAGATGTTCTGGAATTATAAGAAAGGGAATTGCCAAGTGGGTCTGAATTAGAGCCCATTAGCCTCAGATTGTAAATGACTGGTTTGAACAAAAGTGGGAGCTGAGTCATGGTTTGTTTTGCAGACAACTAGCTACGTAGTCACCTTACTCCTAGTTGTGGCTGATGACTCCCTGTGCAAACACATCTGGTAACAGAGCATGAGATAGACTGGAAGCAGGCTGTCCCCAGGAAGTATGTACAGTAGGGTGGCTATCAAGCAGTGCTTGATAGTAATAAAACTAGGTTAAATTTATAGTAAAAAATGTGTAGATTAGTTACAGCATGCTATTAACTTAAGTGCCGGCTGCGCTAGGTGGGGAGTTTGTGGTATGCTGGACAAGGCCTGTATAGCAACAGCACAGGATGGCGGTCATAAGATTTGTGGCTGCTGCTTCAGTATCACTTCCCTGCTTTGACTATTGTAGAGTTGGCAGCTCTCTGCTAGCTCCACCAACTACTACCTTTTGATTCTGGAAACTTCTTTAAAATACCTTAAGCCTCATGAGGCTTGCCTTGAAGCCTGTACCAAGCCACCTAAGTAGCTGTAGTTGGTGCTATCCTTAAAAGCACAAGTCCCCAGCCCTGGGCTTGTTTGCTTCAGGCAGTTTCTCAGCCTTTTTAGGCTCAAGGCACCCCTTGGAAAATGACAGCTCTTAGTTTTTACTTTTTTTTATGAAAGAAAAAAATAATAGAAAATACAGAAAAAATAATAGAACAATTATTTTGTTGCAGAGAACTCAGAAAGACCACAACAGGGCAGAATATTTATAACACTATGGATTCCTATTTGAAATCTCTGGGCTTATCATGTGAATGTGAATCATGCGTGCACACATCACAGTGCTAATATTACATGGCAGCCTGCATCACCCTTGAAAGGTTCTCAAGGCGCACCCCAGGGTGCCACGGCACTGTTCTTGAGAATCATTGGCCTAAGGTCTGCAAGACCCCACTGTTCTAGAGTGGCTGGAGATTTATAATAGTTTACCCATTTCATGTCTGCTGCTTTCACTATTCCAAATGGTTTCCTTAATTCATCTTCTCCAGTGATCGACATCAAACTAGAGAAGCCTCCTGAGCAGCCAGTAACGGAGAGTAGCTGCTCCTGCTAAAGTGCCCATTGTGTAGCAGCACTTTCCCCAATTGGCCAGTCTCACTGAAGAGCATCACTTCTCATTGGCTAGGCAAACCAACTTTCTGTGGGCTGAAAAAATCTACTAAGCGAGCGAACTCCCTGTTTGCTGGTGGGGAGCAGCCCTGGCCGCCCCTCTTACTGCATGGTACGAGCCCCGAACTCAGAATGAGTGTCCTGTCCTTCTTTAGTTGTTGCACTTTGGCACTGTGGTGCCCTTTACTCTGTTCCCCACCTTGGGCCTATCTGCTCAGATATATCTTCCTCCTGCAAATGCAACGGGAAAGCCGTCAAGTTAGGGAAAACAAAAATACAGCTGGGGGTGGGCTCTCCACCTTCCTAATTGCCTTGCATCTCAGCCGGTTTCCCTTCCACTCCAGTAATGTTTTTTTTCCATCCAGCTTCCCTACTTCCTTTTTAGAAGCTGCTCCTTTAAAACTAGTCACAACTGGACTTGGCCTTGCCTGTTTTGACAGTGGGCGGTGATCTGTTTCCATGCCTTGCTTCCTGAAGGGTGCACACATTAACAACTCCGATTTCTTTCTCCCCCTCCAGTGGACGGTCTCATCTAACTCCTGATTCCTCATCCTTGCAGTTTGTGAGAAGGAACTTCTCTGCCTTGCTGTTCCACCCATTGGTGTGAGTGTAAGCATGGGGCACTCCTCTCCCAAACCATGCCAGCACAAGCCATTTATCTTGCTGCTGCCTTTGCCCTCTAGGTGGGAAGAATTCCCTGAGATTGCTACGTTGGGGCAGCTTCTTCATCCGTCTTCTCCCTCGAGAATGTTAGTGCTCAATGAATGCTGCCACTTGGATGTGGAAGAGGAAGGTAGGCTGGTTTGGTGCAGTATGAAATCTCTTGGGAGAGCTGGGTCCAGTCTGTTTTTGACAATCTGGGCTCTATCTGCTGATGGCAGGTAAAGATAGAGTTGCCTAGAATTCATCACAGAAGCGTCAGAATTTGGATGGGGAGTCCCAGGGCCATTCTCCTCTTTTGCTTTTCTGTCCTTTCTGTTTTCTCCTCCTCCTTCCATCTGCAGACAGACTGGGGAACTGCTCTTGTGGAACATGCACATGCTCTTCTCTTTATTAGGCAGACTAGGATACAAGCTTCACAGCTGAAAGGAAGTGGGCGGTGGAAATGGAGCTTGTACTGCACAGGTGGCTCAGGACCAGTGGTACCAGACCATATGCTAGAAGCATTGCTAGGCTTTTCATGGGATTGAATGGAAGAGATTAACTTTATTCTTGATTATCCAGCCTGTTGTCTATGGAATGGGATGCGTCTCCCCTCTGCCTGCCTTCTGTCTTTAGTGGGGAACCTCCCTGCCCCTCTGTAATGTAGATGATGCTGGGCCATAACATTGTGGGAGCAGTAGAATATGAGAGTTCACTTCAGAAAGGTGGAAAGTAGGATTGAAGCAGGCTGCTGTTAATTGAGAGGAGGCCTTGCTGTCTGGTTGCTTCTGTGCCACATGCTAGATTTTAGAGTACATGTCCCTTTTCCAGCTGTCTTAAAGGGGATTTTGTAAGTGACCTGTCTCTCTCTGTATCCACAGCTCTGCAGTGCTGGGTTCTGTCCATTGGCAGGAGGAGGAAAAAAGAGTGAGATAGTAGTAGAGTCCTCTTAGACCCTGTAGTTGTCCATGTGGCATGTGCAATGTTAGCAGAGTAGATCTTGAAGGAAAGGGAGTGACTGTACTGGAATGGGTGAGGGCAGGGGACTATAGCATGAGGCAGGTTAAATGAATTCCGCCTACCACCACCTTTGAATGCCTTCTTGGTCACTGACCTGGCTCTCTGCACTTTGGAACCTGCTGGCCTGTGGCTGGTGAGGGAGGGACTGGTACTCTTTATCTGCATGACCTAACCTTAACCCTGGCCACCCTGGAATTCCCAGCAGTGGGAGCTTTCAGCTAATGACACTGGGGCTGCTTCTGTCTAGGCTAGGTGGACTTGATGACTGCAACACCTGCCAGGCTTTCACCTCTTAGTCACTAAAGTAGTGAATCTTGGGCAGCATTTGTCCCGTCCTCTCCACGTAAGCTGACCTGCAGGGGGAATTTGGGATGTTATGTTGTTTCTTCTTCTTATTCTGGAGTGTCCCCCTTTCTTACCACAACCTTAAATGGCCTAGTCCAAGCCCATTGACCCTAATGCCTGTGTGAAGTCCTGTTCCATTGTGTGTATGTACTCCCTGTTGTGTGGGAATTGCTGATGTTTTGTCAGTGTGTCTATGTCTGCAGTAGAACAGGTTTCTCTGTCCCCTTCTCACAGCCAGATAGGCCCTGCCTCTGCTGTCATATTGTTCTCAAGTCACTGGCCCTTTTTTTGTGGGTGGGGGGGTAAGCAGGAGAATAAGTAAGGGGAAGGGAAATCTAATGAAATTAAATAGTTCACCTTCCACTGTCTTCTCTATGGATGTGTATAATATTGAGTGTGTGTCTCTGGCCCTGCTGTCTCCTAGCTGTTAGCCAAGTAAGTGTGACTATTATGAAAATCTACCGTCTGACCACAGCCGTGTATCACACTAAATAAAATTATTTCACCAACATCATCTCTGTGCTTCTTTACAGGATGAGGAGTTTGCTGTACCTGTTTCTCTTGTTTTTTATAGGATGAAAGATCTGCTGTACCTGTTTCCCTTGTTCCCAGCTCCCTTGCTACCTTCAGGAGTCACAGCAAGTTTATTTGTGGAAGAAAGAGACATTTTCTGTCCCTTCCACCTAGACTCCAGGGAGAAGCCCCTCTCATTTCTGGACTTGTCATGTCCAGTAATGTACTCAGTTAAGCCTATTCTGAAAAATCTGCTCATGCCTCAATGAAATCATTGCCTATGCAAAGAAGGAAGTGGAGCGGCTTATAGTTTCATATGAGATACCCAAGACAACCTGGATCTGAGAATACCTAGTACAGGTAGCCCCCGCTTAGCACTCTTAATTGATTCTGGAAAAACTGAGTGTTAAGCAAAACTCATTTCCTCATAGGAATGAATGCAAATAGAGATAATTGGTTACTGCCATCCCCACTCCCACACCTGCCACTCCAGCCCCACATGCTAGCCCAGGCCTGCACTCCTGGTCCACCCCAGGACCCCACCAGTCCTGGCCCCAGGCACAGGCCCTGAGCTCCTTGCTGCCACATACCCTTCCGCCTGACCTGCTGCGGCATCATGTGCCAGCCGGACCCTGCACTCCTGCCGCCCCCCTGGGCCCCTGCTGACCCTGACCCTGGGCACCAGTACAGGCCTCATGCTCACGCCTGCCTGCCCCCCCACTTGCTGCCACTCACTGCTTCTTGTCACCAGTTCTCCCTCCTGCCTGCCAAAACGCTGATTCCACTGAGTGTTATAGTGAAACTGGCTGAGTGCTCAGTGGAATTGGGTATGAATTTTAAATTAACGATATAGCAAAATAGTTGTAACCAAAACTGTGTTAAGTGCGGGTTGCCTGTAGTTGCATTACTTCAATGAGTTTAGAAAAAATCATGTATTCTTTTTATCCCACTTGTGAGCATTGAAGGGAATTGACGTCCACTTAAACACATGGTAGATCAGAAGTAGAGTTGGGAGGACAACCTCACGAAAGGGACAGTACAAGGAGGGACAGAAGTGCTGTTTGCAGGTTGCTGCCCTCAGTATGAGAGACAGGCTGTGAAGTAGGTTAGCTATCCGCTGCCACCACCCCCTCTTCCCACAGTGGGGGTTAGTCAGTGAAGAGCAGCAACTCTGAAAGTGCTTATTACTGCTCATGAAATTATGGGCAGATTCCTACAGCTTACTTCATAAAAGTCCAAATCCTGAAGAAAGGTGAATTTGTTGGGGTCAGGGGGTGGTTTGCTGCAAGATGGCTGTTTAATTGTAGGTTGATTTCATTTGTATTTTCATGTGGCTGAGAAAAGCAGCTGCTGCACAGGCCGGATGGGGGCAGAAGGTTAGTTGAACAGGCTAAGCCTGTTCTAAGAAGCCCCTTTCCTCTATTTTTTGCAAGACATGAGCTGAGTGAGTAATGGAGAATATTAGACAACACATTCTTGTGTGACTCAAATGCTGGGGGAGGCATCTATGGGAGCAAGAGCAACGGAGCTACGTGCTGTGAATTGCCCTGATGAACCAAATACTGGGTCTTGAAAAAGGAAGTTCTTTTTCACCCAGTGTGTCATTCAGCTGTGGAATTTATTGCCACCAGATGTCATGGAAGTTGACAGTTTAATTAGATTCAAAAAGGGATTGGACAAATTCCTGGAGGAAATGGGCATCAGTAGCTATTAAGTATGGGAATTAGGGATACGGCCTCTGAATTAGAGCTTCCTAGAGACCTTCAGTGCTGGAGGCAAGTGAGAGGGGGGAGGGGGAAACCCCTGGTCAGACTCAGTTCCCTCTCCCTCAACACCCACACACTGCCCTGTGTGATGCAGGAGACTGGGCAGGATGGAGCTATGGTCTGACCTGAGCAGTGATTCCTATGTTTTTGTCAATGGCGTTGCCAGCTCGAGTCATGTATCATTACAGTGTTATGATGAGCACAAAGGCAAGGCTTTTCCGTTATGAATTATGTAAAAATCTGCCCGATCATGCTGTGAGATGGGTCTGTACAAATCTGGCTCATGGAACCATGGCATCTGCTCCACGGGGCTCCCCCTGGGTCAAGAAATTTGATGGCAGAGGAGCTGTGGCAATAAATATCTCTGTTCTCCCATGCTGCCAAATTCCCAAGCCTGGTATGGCTAGGACAGGGTTGGGCCACACACCTTTCCCTGCATGTAGCTGGATCAGGTCCAGGCTGCCCTTTCCTCACTGTCCCCCCTTCCATGACTGGACCAGGCCCCATTCTGTCTGCCCCACCAGCAGATCGGGCCCATTGGCTGCATCCAATTTGCAGACGGACTAACCAAAAAAGTTGAGCACTGCTGCTCTAGCCGGATGCGGTCCTAGTGGTGCTACCTGCCACCATGCAGCAAGCCCTTCCAGCTTTAAATCACGGATTCCTGGAGGCACGAGACTGGAGGAGACCTCTAGACACCACCTAGTCCAGCCCCCACTGCCTTTCGCAGAAGCAAGACGGCCACCCTGGTTCCCCCGCGGCCCCTTGTCTCTGTGGTGTGTCAGGACTGACCTGTGGCGGCTTTGTACAGGGGGGTTTGGAGGCCCATCCCCATCCAAGCCCCCCTGTACAAAGCCGGCACTGACACGTAGGTAAAACCAGACACCGCAGACACCGCAGTGCCCCGAGGTGCTGCGGGGGAACCCGGGTGGCCAAAGTCCTACTCGTGTGAAAGGTGGCGCAGCTCTCACGGAGATCGCGGGTGCGAGGCGGTCACCGCGTCCCCGGGGGCCGGGTTGACTCGTGACGGTGCAGCTGGGGCCGCCTGGACGGGTCGGGTTCAGGCGGCGGGTGGAGGCAGCGGTTCGGGCAGGGATGAGCCTGGGACGCGGCCTCGGGAGCTCCCTTCCAGCCCCACTACTCTGCCTCGGATCTGGGGAAAACCGGGCAGACAGAGCAATTATTTTCTCGGTGAAAAGCTCTGGGCGGGCCTGCGCTGCTGTGCCGGCCGTGACCCACCCGCCAGACCAGCCGAGCCCGTGTCCGTGCGGCGCGGGGGGCCCCGCCCCGCCCCGCCCCGCCCTGCCCGCAGCGCCGCGCGGCACTGAGAGTCCCTGGGGACACAAAAGCTGCCCCCGGCAGCCTCGATTCCCTCCGCCAATCAGAAGGCGACCCCTCGCCTCGAGCTCGGCGGCCCGGCCTGCTCCCACCATCGATTCTTTTCTTTTCTTTTTTTTTTTTCAAAAGTCGCCAATCCTAAGTTGCAGCGGCCACGTCCCGTTCGGCACGGCTCCAATCAGAACAGAGGAGCTCGGGCGGCCAATCAGCGGGAGGGGCGGGGTTCACCTGGCCGCAACCGCGTGTTGATTGGCACCTACCAGAAGGTTGCGGAGCCAATGAGGGGCGGGCTAGCTGTGCACCTGCCGCGGGGTGGGGTGGAACAGTGTTCGCTCGGCTCCGCACAGGGCGTCCGGGGCTGGCGGGGCGGGCCGAGAGGAGCGGAGCGGAGCGGCACTCGCACCGCCGCCCATGGAGCCTGTGCAGGTGCCCGACGCCGCGGCGTTCCGGGGCTTCCGGGCGCAGTGCGAGGCGGAGCGGGGCTGGCTGAGCCGCTACAGCCGCGACGGCGTCGCCGTGTGGGTGCAGTCGCCGTCGCCGGGCGGCCCCGCTGTGCACCGCATCAAGGTGAGTGCGGGTCCCCGCCCCCGATGCAGGGCCGCAGCCCGGACCTGGGGCGCGGCGGACGTCCCCGGTACGAGTCTCAGCGCTCTCGGTCAGGAAGACCCAGGCGGCTTGGCCGCGGCAGGGGAAAGCACAGCAACCATCGCTCCCTTGGGAGGGGAAACGCGTTGTGAAGGAGGCGCACGAGGGGCTGGGGAGGGTCCCCGGGAGTAAGGAACCCTGGAGCCTGTTGGTGCTGCTGCCTGGCTCGCGCTGTGGGTGGAGGGAGACTCGGGTGCGGCACATGCGTTGGCGTCTGTCCGTCCGTCCCCTCCATGCTTCCCTTTCTGGCACCGTCTGCCCCACCCCGCCTTATAGAACAGGGAAGGCCTTGGCAGACTGATGCTAGCGAAGCACTGTTTGGGGGAGCGGGAGGCAAAGTGCTAGCGGCTGACAGCCCAGGCTACTTGGTTTCTTAAAGGTGGGAGCCCAGCTGGCCCCAAAGAAATCCTCTCTGCAGTGTCTAAGCCAGGGATGCTCAACCAGGACATGCAGGATTGCTGTAAGGGCACTGTTGGGCCCACTGCTAGGTGCCTGCACATCATTTGCAATAAACCCAGAGACTTCCCATTCAGAATCCATAGTGGCAAAAATGTTCAGAGCTGCTGCAGTTTCCCCGGGCTCTGCACAACAGTAAAACTGCTCTGTTATGTTTCCATAGTCCAAAAAACCCCAAACCCCTAAGTCTTAACTTCCCCCATTTTTGGTGGTCTGTCTGGAGTTCAACAAGGTTGAGAACCACTGATCCAGTCCAGGCCAGCTGTGCTGATGGGGTGAGATGTGGAATAGAAGCGGATGCGGCCAGCCAGCGTCCCGACTGTGGTCATACTTCTGCCTGCAGTGCCGCCTGGATGTCTCGGATGTGCCAGCAGAGACCGTGTATGACGTGCTGCATGACATTGAGTATCGCAGGAAGTGGGACCTGAATGTCATTGACACGCATGACATTGCCCAGCTTGCCACCAATGCTGACGTGGGTTACTATGCCTGTGAGTGAGTGGCTGAGCTTTGCAGGTGGTAGGACCAACCCAGGCAACTGAAAACTCATGCTAATGAGCGGAGCATCCAACCAAATCTACCGAGTGGGAAGGGGCCGAGGTTGAATTCACGACGTGCCTGAAATAAACTGCGCAGGGCAGCAACAGAGTTAGCATCCTGCTCCCTACCAGTGTACCTTTGCTTGCACTGCCTGGGGCTCTCTAACCACCAAGAGGAGTTTGATCCTCGGTGCCCAGTTCATCCTGAGACCCTCAGCTAAGGCTACTAACAAAGGGACCAGTTAGTGCCAATGGGGCCAGTATGGGACATGGGAGGCATTGGTAGCAGAACACAGACTGCTAACCTCACCTGAAAGGCAACAGCAGGAAAGATAGAAGCCCCTTAATGGGATGGCACATCCTCAGGACTGCACTTTCAGGAGCTTCTGTTGCTTGATGAGGTGAAGTGACTCTTTCCTTCTTGGCCAGGGAAGTGCCCAAAGCCCTTAAAGAACAGAGATGTGGTGACACTGCGATCCTGGCAGGTCCTGGATAACTGCTACATGATCATCAACTTTTCTGTCAAACATCCGGTGAGTGACAGCATAAGATAGGGATGGAGAGGAGTCCGCTGATGTATGGATGACGACTCCTGTGGGATTTTCGGTGGTGCTTGCTTGAGTACCTTCTGAGTTGATTGCTAGCCAGGTAGGTTTTTTGGGATATGAGTCATTGAGCAGTGTGTGGCTCTGACTGCCATAAACCTGAACTGTGTTGTATTGGCAAATATCTAGCTGAGCAGCCTATGTCTGTCCCTGGGCATGCTGGGACTTTTATTGTGACCAGATCCTGGCTCTACAGCTAACTCCATGCAAGCCCATATGCCATGTGTGGGGCTTCTAACTAGTCCAGTTGCCTTGCTTTACAGCATAGCTGAGGGGGGGAGAAGCTGGAACATGTCTGAGTGTCTGATTTCCCCCTTGTAGCAATATCCTCCACGCAAGGACCTGGTAAGGGCAGTTTCAGTCTTAGCGGGATATCTGGTTCATCCCACTGGGCCAACCAGCTGCACCCTGACTTACCTGGCTCAGGTGGACCCCAAAGGTAAGTCTGGCTCTGCCTCACCTGTAGCTGAGCAGCAGGGTGGGACAAGCTGTGGGCTAGGTAAGCAGAAACATTACTCTGTAACAGAGGGCAGAAAGAATACCTGTTTTCTTTCAGCAGAGCCCTGCTTCCAAGCTACTGTATTCTAGGATCATTTTTGTCTGGATCCTGGTGGTAGTGTGGCATTTTCCTGCCACAGCTCACTAACAATTTTGTTTCTTCATCTCTTTAGGGTCATTGCCGAAATGGGTTGTAAATAAATCTTCCCAGTACCTAGCGCCAAGGGTGAGTGAGAGTTTTTGGGTGGTGGAGTACTGAGAATTGGCCTTAAGAATTTGCGCATGGGGTTGGCTGTTGAGAACAATTCACTAGCTTGTTCTGGATTGTGGAATATGGGCTCCTAACTTCCTGGCACAGTCCTAAGCAGCTTGAGGAACAACATGTTCCAAACACCTTGGGATGCCAGAATATGCAGGTCCAGCTAGTTCAGCATCTTGTCAGCAGCTGACTTCTGCTGCACCTGAAATGAAAAAAAACATCACCAGCTACCTCCTTGGATGCTCATGACAGAGCACCATGCAAGCAGCTTGTAACTAATGGACCTTGAATCCAGGGGTTCAGCATTCCTGATGCAGTGGGGCTGAGTGACAAAGTTGGGGGAAACTAACAAGGATGGTTAAGGCATAAAATGAGGACATGGAGTTAGCTTTGAGTGACAAGTACCTTAAGAAAATGGGAGTAGGAGGTCCCTACAGCAATTCGTTTGGGATCTTCCTAAGTGTTGTTTCCCTTCCTTGCTTTTGTCAGATGCTGAAGAAATTGCACAAGGCCTGTGTGAAATATCCGACCTGGAAACAGCAACATGACGTGGGCATGAAGCCCTGGCTGTACCCTGAGCAGAACAAGCTTCCCACCATGGCAGTGGCAGACTTGGCACTCCAACGTGCTGCTTCTCTGGAGAACATTGATGAGAGCAGCCTGTTGGAAGTGAAGGATGAAACTGGTGACCACAGTAGCTCTGAGAACTGATGCTGTTCTGTCGGCTCCTGGGAGGAATGTTGGATTGGGCTGTTGCACTGGGCTCCATAGGAGTTTGCATTAAAGGGGGGGGAAGCATATCTTTATTCTCAAGGTTTGCAGTCTTTTCCTCTTGTGAGCCAAGTGACCATGTCAGGGGTCTTTGAGCACAGAGACCCCAAACAAGGCAGAAACTGAATGGATGAATTGTGACTGAAAGGGGATCTGGGAGCACCTGGGGCCTGACATGGCTACGGTAGCAATCAAGGTAGAGTATCCCTTGCTGTGGGTTCTCAGGAACTTACCAGCAGCATTCAGTAGGAGAGTAGAAATCTCCTCAGCTCAGCAATACTTCTGTGGCAGAGGCATCTGCTGCCTATAATGCTTCTGTGCTGCTTCTGGTGGGGAATTCTTGCAGGGCCACTGTGATCTCTACTCACAGAAGCAAAGGATCCTATGCTGTTGAAAATTTGGTGTTGGATTTAGTACCTTCCTACAGAAATGAGGAATTGCTTCCCTACAAAAATGAGGAAGTAAGAGCAGAGAGTAAGCTTGAGCTGGATGGAACTGTGACTAAACAAGCAAGCCTACTGCTCCCTGTCAGTCATGGAACCTGCCTCTAGCACAAGAGTGAAGAGCAGGATTGTGAGGAATGACTAACTGGTAAAGGTGTCCTTCCCTGCTATAACCTGAAGGCTGCTATCTATCCCAGAGTCAAACTAGGCCTCAGCACCAGAGGCATACCTTGGATGGTGTGGGAGGGGGCAGGCAACATCATGGGTGGGAGGGATCTGAGCTTCTTGAAGTGTTGTGGCAGTAAAACTGAAGAAGGAATGGAGGCAGATAATCTGAGCAATGGGGAGTAAGAGGAGGAAGTTGCTTGTTCCCATTAATAGGAACTGGCAAAGCTGACTGGAGCTACTCTACTCATAGAGACTGAGTGAGTGGTTTGAAGGGCTGTGTGCTCTTAACTGGGTCTGTAGAGGTAAGTTGAAATGCAGCTGTTGTCCCTGGATAATATGTTAGTCTCCTGTGTCTCAGACCCTGCCCAACAGCACTAAGTAGGTGTTGGTTTTGTGTGGCTGGGTGTGGGACTGTTTGCTGACCCTTTCTCTGCTGATGGTTATCACTTCTTGAGCAGGCAAGACACTGAAGTTGGAGGTACAGTAAACTTGCAGGCAGTTGTAACTGGATTTGTCAAGTGGGGCATTCACTTGCTGCAGGGTTTATAATACCCTTCCACAAACCGGTGCAGCTGTGTCACAGCTAGCATCTGGGAGGGCCTTGGTGAGAAACCTTAGTTAACGTCCTTGCTCATCTCTGCCCCAAGTGAAGGGCTGTAGCTAATGACAGTGACTGTTCCTTAGGGTATGGGCAGCTGTTAGCCCACAAACATGAAGCAGTCAAGTGAGTAGACTGTAGGGGCAGACTAATGAACTTGTCACTGCTAGGAACAAAGCTTCCAGTGCTTTCATTATTTCTGTCCTCAGAACTGAGTTCTCTCACACTCTGGGATGGAGTGGAAGCTTGCTGAACCTGCCCCACTTTGCAGGAGCTCTAACTGCTACTGCATTTAGTCAAAGACCAATTTCCACTGCTATAATGCTGGCAACTCTGGAAGGTGTAGCTAAGATGGGCCTTTGTATGGTTGCAGATATGCCACATCATGTAGCTATTTATTAGCTACTGACATTTTAACCATGTCAATTTGACCTATCTCACACACATACACAGAGGCTTTTGGCTGAGGCTGAACCAGTACTGAAAATGGCAGTGTTGAGGACACTTAGGGAGTAGCTCCTGAAAAACTTGCTGACTAGATGAGAATCCTCACAAGTGCCTGCATAAGCCATCCAGGACACATCTGTGTAGCCCGAGTCTTAAACACTGACCTTACTGCATAATATTTACTCTTTTTGAGGGTAAGGAGTACAAAATGGAAATCATCCTATCGGAGCCACTTACTACAAGTAAACTAAGACAAAGTGCAGGAGCCAGATGCTTGATGTAGTAACTTTTTATTAAGACTTTTCAGTTTCCATTAAGTGATTCTAACATCCCAGCACAGGAACATAAGCCCATCTCCAAGATGGGCTTAGCAAGATCAGAAGCCATTTAAGGGAGAATAATACAACCCACACCCTTTTACCATGTTTCTTAGCATGAAAATTGCTGAGGAGAGGAATTTAAACTGTCTCAGCTCAGTGGGCTATGCTGAGGGCAGAGCAGGCTTTCTCCTGTAGAACAGCTAATTCATTCAGTGGCAGGATGGAAAGTGATAAATGAGGTATGTGTGTAGCTACCCCCTTGCCTCCAGGGCAAGCAGGGAATCCTAAGGACTGCATGTCCAGCATCTAAAATGAAGATCGGTTAAAGCAGGGGCAGGCAGTTATTTTGGGCAGAGGGCCACTTACTGACTTTTGGTAAGCCAGCAAGGGCCACATGATCGGCAGCCAGGGGCAGATAAATTTAGAAAATTAATATTTAGGGGCCCCGTGGGCCAGATAGAATGGCCTGGTGGGCCACATCCAGCCCGCAGGCTGCATTTTGCCTGCCCCTGAGTTAAAGCAATTGAGCCAGACAAGGAGCAGAGTAGAGAGCCTGTAGGTTAAGGGACAGGGCAGGAAAAAGGAAAGTGGGGATGGAATATGACCTGTCAGCATGGTTTAGAAACTAGCCCCAAGTTAAACTGTGGGGGGTGGATATGTGTGCTACTGAAGCGGTGCCAGAGGACTGCTCAACAGGCATGGTAAGGTTAACTGCATTTTACTATTTTCCCTGCATTCTAAGCAAATTCCATGCTCAAGGAAGCAGTAGTCAGTGCAGGGGTATAGCAGGGAGTAAGGTGTTTAGAGACTTCCACCAGGAGCAGAAATGGGATGAATAGGCAGGTGGTGAGGATACAATCCTTGGAAAAAACAAGGCAGGGCCTTGCTCTGCAGTAGAATGCCCTATGTTTTATCAGAGGGAAGATATTGTAGCAGCTACTCGGCTACCAGGCCTCAGACAGGGCACAGAGAATGTCACAGCTTTACACAGCACAGTGCATGTTGTTAAAGAACATGGGTGGATCAACTGTGCCCAGTGGCAGAAGTCTTGGTGGTGATACCTGCAGTAGGGGACTGATCCTGCCAGCTAGTTCATTCAGCACATGTAATGTACTGTAGTGGGGCACGATGCTAGGGCAGCAAAGGCTAGATATAGCACTGAAGACCATGTAGAAAGGAAAGAAGATCTACTGAGTTGGGTTTAAAGATAGAATTACTAGACTGTTGTAGGCCTGGCTTTTGCTCTAATATAGATGTGGCATGACCACAGAAGCACCCCTTCATTCTATAGCGCCTCTCACTTGCCCATCAGTCCCTTCAACTCAGTTCAGTGCCTGATTTGGAAAATATAGATTAAAGCCCAGTTCTCTTTGTTGTTGCTCTGTTCAGTCATCGGTGCCAATCTGGCAGCAGGGCAGATTCCTGTGTGACGAGGCCCATGGGGCCAGTCAGTCTCCTGACCAAAGCTGAAACTTTTATAAAGTTTAGTTAAGTGTCATCTCTGATACTGAGGAAAGAGTTACTCGAGAGTTTTAGAACCAAAGGGCAAAGCCAACCACTGCCACGGGACCCTCAGCAGGAAACAGTCTCTTAGTGAACAGTTCTTTCTTTCTGCCTCTGGTAATCTGAAAGGAGAGAGAGACGATATTAGTAAGGCTAAAAAGGTAAGATGGAGAGAAAGGACTTCTCTAAGTGAGCTGTGCTCTATATGAAAAATGTCCCAAGCCTGAGAGACTGGAATAAGACCTATTAGCCTGTAGATTGTGTTGATAATGGGGCGGGGGTGGAAATTGGTGGATACCACAGTAGTAAGGGTGACAGATGAAGTTTCCAGCACTACTTAATATACTGGAATGACTAGAACATTTTCTCTGCTCTTATGCAGCAGCTGTCTTTGAGATGGCATGTTACCAGCTCGGCTGCTTCTTTTTTTACTTCCTCCAGCACTCTTGGACATAGGTACAACTTATCAACTTGTTTTAGCAACTTGAATCCTAGGTGAGACTGTTGATGCTTAACAATCTTTAATGTCAGAAAAGAATGAAGATCCCCTGTCCCTTGTTCTCTGTGGTAAGACCAATTTCAGGAGGGGGAATAGTTTGGTTTCACTGTAACTTCTTCACCCTCGTTTGCCCTACTTTTCAGAATGATCTTACCAATGGGCATGTCACTTTTGTGCTTCAAGGTCTCTCATCCCTATTAGTTTCCACCTGATTTTACTTCACTTCAAAGATGTATTTCCTTTTTCTGAGATACTTGTTTGGTTTGGTCTTCTGAATCCTTTGCTTTTCAATCCATCTCTGATCCTTATGGTTACTGAATCAGCAGATTTTTGTGGATTTAAGACTTGTTCATTTTGGACAGGGGTCTCTTGGCCAGCTTTTTTTATGAAACATTTCTCTGTACAAGAAAAGTACCAACATGTGGAACTAATACCAACTCACAAACAAGTGGTTCAGCTACAGTTACTGAACCAACGCCTGTGTGGTGCTGAAGACCTAAATAGTTACTTTCAAGTGCTCTGCAGCCACCTCTTTTGATTAACAGTCATTTAAGCTGTTGAACTGCTCCTCCAAAGCTTTTTCTGCTATGACATGACTAATTTATATGCCAGTAGTTGCAGTCATAGGTTACTGTTTTGACTTAGTGCATAATATTGGGAGAGCAAAGCAGCAATTATGGTTCTATATGATCTGAAGACTGCTAGTTTATCCCTATATTTAGGACTCCAGACTTGTAATGATTAGGTTAGCTGGCGTCAGCAGAGCTGATGAACAGCTGGGATGCAAAACAGTAGGAATCTGCTATGCTGCCAGAGGAACTAACAGAAGCTTACTGTAGGGGAAGAAGCGGACACGCATGGTGATTTCACGGGCAGTCTTCAGGATCTCCACAGCCTGAAAGCAGCAGAAAGGTATTTGCAAGTAAGGACTACGCAGAGACAACGATCCAGTATTACCCAGAACCTCAGATGGAGGGTCCAGCCTCAGAAGTTGGCAGTGCTTTAGCAGCAATTTGCACAGGGATGACCACCACATTAAGGAAGGAATACAGGAGCTCTTCCACTCAACTGGCTTCAGGCCTGCAGTATATGTTCCTGGGTTCTTCCCCGTGGTGGGTCACTTTAAAATCCAGTGTGAGCTCCCAGCCAAGAATCTCTTGGCAGAAAGTGATCACTCTCCCTCCCCCTTTGTGAGCAGGTGAATAGAAGAAAGGGAGCTGCATATGATCAGCCACTGAGTTGGTAGGAATAGCTACTGAGAGGTGGGTGCCTAGGTCCTATTTCTAGTCCTCAAAGCTGTCACATGAGTATGCATCACTGCTTTGGCAAGGCACTCAGGCTAGGGAAGTTCTATAAAGAAGCCAGGTCCGCTCTGCATCACATGGACTTGTTCCTTTAGCTTTTCTCTGTGGCTTGAACTTCCACAAGCAGCCTATGCCCCTGCATTTGAGCTGCCAGGGGAGCTCTCACCTTGCTGTGCTCAATGTCCTGGAAATCCACATCATTAACTGAAAGGACCTGGTCTCCTTCCTGCAGCCCTGCTCTGTGTGCATCCGAGTCGGGGATTACCTGCAAGTGAATAAAAGGGGGCAATACTGGCTGTCTACAGTGTTGCATAGGCCCTTTCCACAGACAGGTCAAATCCAACAGACCCATCTTAGCAGCGCTGTGCCCCCCTCCATCCCCCAGTTTCTACTTCCAGTCTCCCCTTCCCACCTTGGTCTTTCTAAGGTAGAGGCTCAAGTCAGTACTGAGGTATGTTTAGAAAGCTGCGGTTGTAGGGGGGAGCTCAAAGCTGACATTGCAAAGGGTACTCTCGGATAAGTCTGTTCCAGACTATTGATTCTGTGGTACTTGGCAGCTCCTAATGAGTCTAGAGTTATACAGAGCATTTGAGCCTGATCCAAAGACAGAACAGTATATACCTGCTCAGTCCAGGTGAACAAATATAAGAAATAGCAGAAAGCAATATAACAGATCAAGGAATTGGTGGATAGAGGCGTGAACTCACCTTGGAAATGAAGATTCCCAGCTGAGATGCCTTTCCTCCTCGGATGTTGAAACCAAGCTGTGACAGAGACAGAGGATTAGCACCTTCCTTTGCCACTGGAACTCTCCCAGCTACTGGGGCTCATACTCCAGACACAGAAAGGAAGGACAGATGCTACTAACCCTGCTCTGGGAACTACTCTGCCAGAGGAGCCAAGGAGATAGTCATGAGAACGTCAAACTGTGTTATTCTTTATCCTTGCAAAGTGGCATGTTCCTCATACTACTGATTGAGTGGGAGATGATGCCACGGCTGGAAGTTAAATTTTGGCTTCTAAATCCCCATGCTCTCCCTTCTGTGAAGTTAAGTATGAGCCACTGCTTCCCTTACTAGAGCAGCAGAGATTACACCTACTTCCTCCTCAAAACCTGCACAAGACCAGGGCAACACAACTCTCACAGCCCTTCCATCTCTAAGGGCAGTTTCAATTCTAGTAGATCATAAGAACACGGAGAGGAATGGGGTTTCTGCTGCTGGCCTCATGCCTTATCACAGCCTGTCTTGGCTGCATTGCAGAAGAGAAGAGCTCTTGGCCATACAGCAAAATAAGACCATGATTCTTACAGGACAAGGCAGTGGGAAGGAGGAGCCCAAACTGGTCCATCCTGGTTAGTGAATCCCACATAAAGGTAAAAGGAGCATGCAAATTGTGGTCAGCTTGGGGGTAGGGCTGCACCCCAGGATTTCTCACCTGGGCTCCCGGAGGCTTCTTCAGCACAATGGTGCGGGGCAGGAACTGGGTCAGCTCGTTGTTGTAATCAGGGTGGTAAATTCTCTGTGAAACAGTCACTGTAAGTGAGCGGAAAGCTCTGCAGGAGCCTTCGGTTCCTCAAGCGTCCCACATCCCCACAGAAGATTTCCGCACCACATGGGCTCAAGATGCAAATGTGACACCCATGACATGCTGCTAAAGCTGGGAGCCCCCAGGGAAATCGAGTACTAATGTAGCTGTAGCAGCTTTACACAGGGTAATAGGGCATCATGGTGGGATCCCATTGCTGTCACTCTTGCCCTAGTCCCCCACATCCAAGAAACACCCTGTTTGCTTCACCCAGGCCAGTGTTACAGGGGCAGCTCCAAGCACCCAACAGAACAGGCTCCTGGTGCAGCCTGGTGTGTGTGGGTGCTACCCGGGTACAAATAATTGGGTGACTCAAGTTTCATCAAAGGTGGATAAGCATCCCTGGTGCCCAACATGAGGGGGCAGAGGAGCAGGCACGGCTTTGGCCTACATTGTCTGCATGTGCCCCGCGCTACCCATCGCCGGGACGAGGGGCCCTGCTGGCAGCAAGACAGCCCGGCTCCATGGCCAGGCGGGGACCAGGCTTCCTGCCGCCTCAGCTGGCTCCTCGCAAAAACACGCTTCGGCTCCCCCCAGGACCTTGCTGAGTCTCCAGGCCTCAGCCAGGCGGACAGACAGCCGCCAGCAAAGCGAAGGAGGCGCCACCCCCGGGCAGCCGCAGCGACTCCCCCGGGGCCCCCCGGGCTCGGGCTGAGGCCGGTTCCCCAGCCCCACAGTACCCCCCGCCCGGGCCGACCGACCTCGTGGGGCGGGATCCAGGCCGGGGGGCTCTCGTAGGGCGGCAGGAACACCACGGGGTAGTCGTCGTACGGCACCCGCGCCTCCATACCACTCCGCGCGGCCCCCAGCCGCTCCCAGCGCGTCATGTGACCCGGGGCACACACGTGAGGTCAGCCTACCCCGCCCCTTCCTGCTGTCGCACGCAGGCGCCCATAAGGCCCCGCCCCTTACGCACAGTCGCGTTCTCCTGATTGGTTGGCGCCGAGAGACGTAATTTGAAGGTTGGCGGTAACGGCTCCGCAGCTGCAGACAGTGGTAGGCTAAGGTGAGGCCGTGGGTGAGTGCGCGGCTAGGTCGGGCCGAGCTCCAGGCTCCTGCCTTGACGTCGCGGCGGGGGTGCTCCTCGGGGAAAAGAGGTAGCGGAAGCTTTTCAGGAGCTTTGCCGGGAGCCGTTCCCGCAGGCGCGGGGGAGCCGGGGAGCGTCTGGGGGAGAGAAGCGGCACTCGGCCCCGCCTGCGCCCTGCGGGGGTCGGTCGGTAATAAGGGCCGGGAGGAGGGTCCGTTTCCTTCGCGCTGCCGCTCAGGGGGCGGCGCCAGGGTCGAACAAGGCCTCGGGCAAATTCCCGGAAGAAAAGGGGCGGCTCAGAGCGGGACCGGCCCGGGCCGCGAGTGTGAGCGGAGCAAGGGAAACCCTGGGTTGAGCATCCGCCCGTTCGTTCATCTCCAGTTCCGCAAAAGAGGACACCTGTGCTGGGGGCGACAGGTCCTTCATCTCGCGAGTCACGTTTATGCGGCTAACGCCTCACGGCAGCCTTGGAAGGCTCTCAAGGCGCCCCATGGTGCTGCTGCTGCTGCACTGGGTGGAGAATCGCTGGCCTGGAAGCCCGACAGCCCTGGCTCCGGGCCGAGGGAGGAAGGCAGGCAGCTTGGGTTGGAGGCTCCAGGGGAAGCAGTATGGCACAAGGGCCCAGTCTTGGGCAAGTTTCAAAAGACATAACAATGGGGCTGGCGAGAGGGGGGAAGAAAGTGCTTCTGCCCTCCTCACCCCATTCAGAGCACCCAGGTGCTGAGGCACCGTGGCTGCACTCTGCCCCCGCTGGTACCAGCAAGCCACAGCCTCTCCCCCTGCAGTGCAGGGAGATACTGCCTCCTATCCCTGCTTCAGTCTGAGCACTGTTGCTGTGCGGTTCCAGCCCCCAGCAGAGCTGAGGCACAGGCAGGACAGCGTGGTAGCTCCTGCAAATGCTCTCCCTGCCCTACCCAGGGCCTTGTGCCATGACCTGGCCCAGCCCAGCAGGCATGTGGGTACCAAGGTCCCAGCTGAGTATGCAAGTGATAGCACTGGCCAAGAGCCGTGGCAGCCACCTTCTTCCCTACCACTGCAGGAGGGATCTTGAGCAGAACAGGAGTATCTGCAGTCACCACAACAATGCCCCAGTAGGCAGTCCCTGACTGCACCCGTCACAGCAGGGGCCCCTTGTCATGACTTCTCCACCTCCCCTCTGCCAGCTAATGCAAAGGGGTGGGAGGAGCCCCACTCCCTGCATCTGGGAGGGAGGGAGAAGGTGGGCTGGGTGAACAGCCATCATCTGAGCCAGGTAGTAAAAGCAAGCGTCTTGCCTGCAGCTGGAGTACTTGGGGAAGGCAGGAAAGCAGAACTAGGGTAAAATCCCAGACATTTGCTGATATTTTAAAAATCCCCCCCAGATGTCCTCTTTTTGGGGTTTCCCCATCTCCATGTCTGGGAAAACCCAGACATATTGTAACCCTACAGACTTATTTGACATGCCCTAGTCATGGGCTCGGGCACATCATAAAGTACTATACGTCTCCCTTAGTAAAGGAGCCGTTGGGGACACAACAACTGATTTCATGGGATGCATAAAAAGAAAACAGGAAGGAGAGTGGGATCATAAGTTAATAACGAGGGATCTGGAAGGGGGCACCAAGGAGAGTGTCCACTGTCCTCTGAATGAATCGAGTGAGACTGGATGGCAACCAGTGAAACTCTGCCCAGAAATATGAGCAGAAGTTGGGTTATTAACTACTGTGCCGTGGGGAGACACTCAGCAGAATGGGACAGTGCCCATTGGCCCTCAGATGAGTTGGAGGAACCAGTGGGCACTGCCCAGTGAAACTGTGGAGATGGGATTGTATGAGAGAAAGGAAAGCAGCCCTGCAGTCTCTGGGGTTCTCCCAGTCAGAGTCTCCTAGTCAACTAGCTGCCACCCCTAAAAAGAGATGCAGTGTGGTTGTGGTGGGTGACTCTCTCCTGAGAGGGACAGAGGGAATGATCTGCCACCCTGACCCCTTGAGGTCTGCTGCCTCACAGGCCCAATTCTGGGACATGGCAGAGGGGATTCCTAAACTTGTCTGACCCTCTGATCGCTACATCATGCTTGTCATCCATGTGAGTGCAAATGACACTGCTTGGATCAATCCTGGCCAGGTCACGAGTGACTACAGAGCTCTGGGGCCTGTTCTTAAGGAGTTGGGGATGCAGGTAGCTTTCTCTGTCCTCCTGGTTGTGGGCCACAGGCCTAGGAGAGACAGATGGATCGAAGAGGTGAACCAAAGGCTCCGAAGGTGGTGCTACCAAGAGGGTTTTGGCTTCCTTGACCACGGCATGCACTTCAGAGAGGTCTTCTGGGAAGGGACGGTATCCACCTCAGGCTGAAGGGGAAGGCTTTCCTTGGCTAGGATGATGGGCCTCCTGGATAGGACTTTAAACTGAGATTGTTGTGGGACGAGTGGAGCAAGCCTAGAGACCAACAAATGAACAACTGTTACAACAGGAGATGACAGGAAGGACACTACAGCATAAGCTGGGAGAATGGAGCTCCCTCAGTGTGACAGGAAACTGAGGACCTCCAGCACAGGGCTCAAATGCCAGTAGCATAGGGAACAGACGGGAGGAACTGGCCCTCCTACTTCCTAGCAGGGACTATGACGATGGTGGGACTCTACCCATGACTGGACTAGCTATAGAGGGCTACACCCTGCATAAGTGGGATTGCAGAGGGAAAGAGGGTGGAGCTATAGCTTTCTATGTAAAGGAGCAGTACACCTTGGAAGCTGAAATTGGTACTAAGGAAGGGCAACTTGAGACCCTCTGGGTCAAGATATGGGGAGGATGTGGCAAAAGGGACCTTACTGTAGCAATATATTACAGACCTCCAAATTGAGATGAGGAGCTAGATCTGGAATTCTCCAGAGACCTGGAAGAGGTGCTGCAAGACCATGGGATATGGTAGTCATGGGCGACTTTTTAAGTAGCCAGACATCTGGGAATAACACTTGACCAGATTTGACTGGTCGCATAGATTCCTGACTTGAATCAACGAGTTCTACCTGTCCCAGGAATTATATGGGCCGACCAGATGAAATAAATTTAGTTTTGGCCAAGAGGAATGACCTGGTGAGTGATCTGACAATAGAGGGTAACCTAGGCGGCGGTGACTACAACACTGTCACTTTCACTGTCTGTCATAGGGCTGGGAAATCTGTCATTAAGGTACAAATTCTTGACTTTTAAAAAAGCTGACTTCAATAAGCTAAGGACTTTAGTAAGTAATGCCTTAAGGAATCGTGGACCACAGAGAAAGTGTGGATGAAGAATGGTCATTCCACAAGAACAGGATCCTCTGTGCACAGAAGTTGTCCATACCTGTCTAAAAATAGGTGTGTCCACATCTGTAAGGGGCAGATTAGAAAAGCAAAGGTGGTGACCGAATTCAGGTTAGCAACCAAGGATAATAAGAAGTTCTTTTATAGGTATATGGGTAACAGGAGGAAAACCAATGGAAATGTGGGACCACTGCTCAATGCATCTGGACATCTGGTCACCAACACCAAGGAAAAAATGGAACTGAATGAGTACTTTGCATCTGCATTCTACCTGTCAAAGAGTGATAGCTTGCCAAATGCAAATATGTCATGGGATAATCACATTAGGTCCCTACCAACAGCAATGTAGAGCTGGTGAAAGAACAGCTAGAGAGACTGGGTATCTATAACTTGGCAGGACTGGCTGAACTCTATCCACAAGTGCTGAACAAACTAGCTGAAGTCGTTGTAGGGCTGCTGGTGAACTTCTGAGAATATGTGGTGTTTGGGAGAAGTCCCAGAAGACTGGAAGAGGGCCAATGCTGTGCCCTTCAAGAAGGGGAGGAAAGGACCCAGGGAACTGCAGGCTGATCAACCTGACATCAATCCCAGCAAAAATTCTCAAAAAATTTCTTGGGAACGTGATAAGCTAGTAGAGGGCAAAATTCTGAATAACAGCTAGCATGATTTTGTTGCGGTTAGGTCATGTCTGACTAAACTCATCTACAACCAGGTTACTCACCATCTGGATAAGGGAGACAAGGTCAATGGCATTTACTTGGACTTTAGGAAGGCTTTTGACTTGGTGCCCCATGAGGCTCTCAAGGTAAAACTAGGGGACTCTATGGACTCAACAATTCAATGGTTAGGTGAGTGGGGAAACTGGCTGCGGGGTCGGACTCAGAGGTTACTAATGGACAGACCTGTGTTGTCCTGGCAGAAGGTAGCCAGTGGGGTCCCCCAGGGTTCGGTACTTGGACGAGTGCTTTTCAACATCTTCATCAATGGTGTGGGGGTGAAAAGCGTACTGGCAAAGCTTGCAAATTCCCTTAAGCTATGGGAAAGTATGACCACAACTCAGGGTAGATGGACAATACAGGCAGACCTACACAGATTAGTTAGATGGGCTGACCAGAGCCAGATGCTGTTCAACACCTGAGAAGCGTAAAGTGCTCCATCTGGGAAGAAAACATCTGCAACAAACTTACAGGCTCAGTAGTGCTATGCTAGTGAGCACCACGTCTGAAAAGGACCTGGGGGTCATAATTAACCATAAAATGAATATGAGCCACCTTTGTGATGCTACAGTTATCAGAGCAAACAGTATGGTGGCATGCATCGACTGATGCATCTCAAGCAAAACTAAGGAAGTTATTCTCCTACGCTACACAGCATTGGTGAGGCCGCAGCTGTAGTACTGAGTCCCGTTCAGGGCACCACACTTCAAGAAGCATGTGGAGAAGCTTGAGAGAGTCCAGAGAAAAGCCACTTGTATGATTAGAGGCCTGAAGAGCAAGCCATATGAGGAAAAGCTAACAGATATTGGACTGTTCAGCATAGAAAAGAGAAGAAGAATTCAGGGGGATTTGATGGCAGCTTACTAATATATCGTGAGCATGAGGGGCTAAGCAAACAACTATTAACCAAAGCGCCCCAGGGGAAAAGCAGGAGCAACTGTCATAAACTAGAAGAAAGTTTCAGCTATATGAATACAAGGTAAAACTTCTTTGTGGTTTGTGTGACCATTCTCTGGACTAGACTCCCAGTGCGGGTGATGCAGGCAGTACCCTGGGTATCTTCAAAAGGAGACTGGATGCACATCTTACCAGGGTTATTTGACCCCAGCAGTTATTTTCTGCCCAAAGCAGAGGGGCTGGACCCAGTCATCTCATGAGGATCCTCCAAGCCCTAAACTTCTGTGACTTGGTGAGGCTGCAGATGGGAAGTCTGTAAAAGAAAAGGTGTGAGGAGAATTGCAGCCAGAACCTCAGCAAATTCCGGAGGAGATGGAAGAGGGGCTGCAGCCTGGCACGCTCAAGGTAGGTGTGTGCCAGGGTCTCCCTCTGTGGGCAAAAGGGGCAGTTGCAGCTGTTGGGGTTGTCCATAAAGTGTGCCAGGTGCATGCCCATGGAAATGGCTCCATGGAGGAGCCAAGGTTCCTGGTGGCCACGGTTCCTGGTGGCTCGTGAGATCAAGGTAAAATGTAGGCTAGTCTGCCAGGGACCCCTGCCCTTGCCTGGGGTGCCCCGCATTTGTTGTTGGGGTTGGACACAAGGATGGGACTGTGTGCAACAGGAGCATATAGAGTGGGCAGCGATGGACTGTTTGGAAGTGGACTGGCTTGGTGCTCCCTACCCTGTGTGTTCCCTGCTGTGGTCATGGGGAGAGGAGCACCATGGGGTCTGCTGAGGCAGTGGCCCCAGAATGAGCTCTAGAGGACTAGGGGACATGGGTCGGGGGGCGACGACATGCACTGCTCTGGCACAGGACTTGGTCTATGTAGGTAAATGCAGTGTGTGGCAGGGCAGCCTTTACTTCTCAGACTGCAGCAGAGAGTGTGCAGTGTGGGCAGCTTCCTGGACTGGACCAGCGCAGAGGGATTTGCCCACCCCTGCCTACCATAGTCCAGGAGTTCTCTGACACAAGTGATGTGGGCCAGGACCATCCTCTGGTGCACCTAGGGCACCTCAGTCGGCGGCACTGCCAGCTGCAAGTTTTTCAGCAGGGTCTCAGCAAGGAGGTCAGCAACCTGAGTGGACTGTCCCTGGGAACCTGGAGATGGAAACCAGCCTCTGGGCCCTGAGGAGGTCAGGATAGAAATCTGGCAGCTCTTTCAGGTCCTTGCATTGGGGAGGCCGTGAAGGTAGAAGAGCTGCCGGTAGTATCAGAACCTCTGAAGGCAGCAGAGGAAGGTACAGCCGTCCAAGCACTATGTTGCACCATAGAGGAGTCTCTGCGAGGCCTGAATGTGGAAGGTGTGGACCTGGCTGCGGAGGAAGAATAGGCCTTGTCCACACTCCCACAAGGGGAGGCTTGGGACACCTACAGAGACCCAGTGTGTCCCATCCAGAACTGGTTGTGACAGGAGACTGAGCAAGACAGACCCATGATCTGACCCAATCAATGACAGTTCTTGTAGATAATCATCATTACCGGTCCCCTTGGAATGATGAATTAATCAGCTTTTACTGTATGTAACTAGAAGCAACATTGTCTTTTATCAACATGTGAGCACCCAATACCTAACTTCTCTTTGGGGCAGAGGGATGGCTGATGGCTTGGGTCTCCTTGGATATTGGGTTGAGAGCTGTCTTTGTTTCTCTAACTTGTACTAGCTGTTGCTAAATATCCGCTGAAACAGTGAATGTATCTTATAAGTTCCCTGAGCTCCTGCAAGGCCTGCATGACATGTGAAAGCTAACAGGAGAGGCTTCTGGGAAAATAGACTTATTATTGTTTATCTGTGCCTGCAGGGAAACTACTGCAATTCAGAATGGTGAAGGAGGAGGAGAAGGGGATTCCTGTGCGGGTTGCACTCCGCTGTCGCCCCTTGGTCATGAAGGAGATAAGCGAAGGATGCCAGATGTGTCTGTCCTTTGTGCCTGGGGAGCCCCAGGTAAGGGAATGTTTTCTCCATTCTCTCCTTACCCCAAAATGATTCTGTGGACCTCAGTGGAGTTTCCAGATTTGTATCACTGCAAACAAGTGTTGAATTGATCATTGAGTAACAGCATGCAAATGGGGAAAGTAGCCCTCATTACTGGCTTTTATCTTCCCTACAGGTAATTGTAGGCAATGACAAATCCTTCACATACGACTATGTATTTGACCCATCAGCTGAGCAGGAGGAAGTCTTTAATACATCTGTTGCCCCTTTAATACAGGGCATCTTCAAAGGTGAGATTTACTGGAGTGTGCATAATTACTTTTAAAAAATCATACCAAAGGTACAGGAGACTTTCATTGGGGTTTGGGATACCCCAGTGACATCAGAAGCTGCAAGAACAGCTAGTAGAAATTGCTTTGTTATCCACTCTAACCCTGCAGCCTTTTTTTCAAAGAACAAGCAATTATGCCTAGAAATCTATCCCAGACTGAAGTGGTGAGAGCTACATTCTACCAACTTACTGCTAGCCAGGTTTTCCAGTGGATTCCCAAGGTGAATTGGGTAGGTTCACTTGACTTTGAAAAGTAAAGATGGACTTGTTTTTTCAAACTTCATCTTAGGCTTGTGAGCTGAGGTACTGAAAAGGTAGTGGAAGGGTGATGGAGTGCTTACATGCTCTTTTTTGGCATCCTTAGTTAGAGCTGTGGAACTGGCTTGTATGAGCCGGGCAGGGATGCTGATTTTAATTTTGTACTTAAACGCTAGGTAAGGTACCTGTTTTTAGTGGACCTTTTGTCTCTAGTGAATTGACTACATGTATGGTCAGTGTTGTGTAAACTGCGAGATTTGGCCTATTTCCACGGAGGCCTCTAGTTTTATGTTGAAACGTGCTTGAAATGCTCCTCTCCCCTTCTATCTATGCGTTGTCAGTCTTTAATTTTTCCTTCTTTGATTCTTCAGGGTACAATGCTACTGTCCTAGCATATGGCCAGACAGGTTCTGGAAAAACCTATTCTATGGGAGGCACTTTCACTCATGATCAAGAACATGAACCTAGTGTTGGAGTTATTCCTCGCGTAATTAAAGTACTATTTCAAGAAGTAGAGCGGAAGCAGGACTGGGCGTTCAGTTTGAAAGTCTCATATTTGGAGGTAAAAAATATTTATGGTTTCCGAATATCTGGAATTTAAAGCCTCACTTCATAAGAGTAATTTTCAACAAGTGTAATACCTTGGGCCAACAGGGTTTTTTTAAGTTTAAGCGTTAGGTCACATTTTACATGCGAGGATCGGCAAGACCTGGAGCTAGGTTCCAGGACTTCTTTTTTTTTTTCTCATTTTTGTTAAACAAACTCACTTTTATGTAGCAAGTTAAATAGTCAGTCTCTTTAAGGTGGCACTTCAGTGAGTTGAGGAGAAAAACTCTTATATGAGAATTCAAGGGACTTGTGGAAGCCCTATAGCAGATGGGACTGCATCCTTTTTTTTGCAACAGGCTTGCCTGTCATTTAAAGCTGACATTACACCTGTAATCTCTGGAGCAGAGCATGTGCAGTAGGGCTGTGCAAAACTTTGCTGGCTGTTTTGTTTTGGGGCTGTTTCAACTTGTTTCGAGCTTGAAACAGTAAAATCAAAACAAAAACAAAGGACTTTGAAACATCCTTGAAACAAAACGAGGGCAGTCAACATTTTGAAAGTTTCAAAACTCAAGCAGGGCTTGTCTGCAAGGAAACAGAAAGTAAGGAGAGGGAGGGAGGAAAGATTGCTCTCGTATTGACTGTAGCTGGCCAGTGACTGGTCCTTCTCTGAGGTCCCTTCCAATTCCAGTGTTCTGGGGAAGGAATGGAAGAACTGCATAAAAGGCAGCATTGTTTGCACTGGCCTGCTTTCTGTCACCCATGTCACATTTTGCTTGTCAGCAGCATGAGGTGCAGCTTGCCAGAAACCCTTGTACTTTATCTCCTTGAAACCTGGCAGACTTCATGGCCTAAGCAGAGGCTACCATGCCTGCAGTTTTCACCCCCCTGTGCCTTAACACGCACACAGTCACACATGTAATGAGTTTTACTTGTCAGCAGCCTGAGGTGCAGTTTCTCAGAAAGCCTTGGACCTGTCTCCTTAAAATTTGGCAGGCTTCATGGCCTCAGAAGGAGCTACCATCCCTGTAAGTTCCATCTGAATCGGGCAAGAACTGACAAAGTTATAGGCAGTTTTGTGGTTCCCCATTATAGCCTGTGAGCGAAACAGCTTTGAGGAAATAGAATAATGGTTTCAAAACAAAACTCGAAATGAAATGCTTTCCTGTAAAAATAGAAGTCAAAATGAAACATTGCTGTTTCACACAGCCCTAATGGGTTATATAAGAGTTTTAACCTTTAACCACCTCAGCTTCCAGGTGAAGTGGTACAGGCTCCTAGCCTGGGGATTTTTAAGAGGAAGTTAGATGAGCACCTTGCCGGGGTCATCTGACCCCGGTGCTCTTAAAATCTCTAAGGGAGACTTTATTTCCAGAGGGATGGATACAAATTGATGAGAGTCGTTTCAAGGCCATGCTCTGCTTTCTGATGCTTAGGATGATCACACTAATAAGACTCTTATGTAAAGACCATGGGCATAGAAAAGAGAAGCAAATGTGTAGAAACAGAACTGGTCACATTCTACCTTTCAAACAGCAAGATCAAGTAGATCAGATGGATGCTGTCTCTTGCAAAATCAGATTGACCTTCCATTGTCCCATGTACTGCTTGTCCACTTTGCTCAGTACTGCTTGTTCTGAGCTGCTGTTCTAATATATTCAGATCTACAATGAGGATGTCCTCGACCTGCTATCTCCTGTGAGAGAGCGATCTTCTCAAATCAGTATCCGGGAGGATCCCAAAGAAGGCATTAAGGTGTGTTGTCAAAGGTGTATGCACAAGGGGGTAGAATGGATGGTATTGTGCAGTCTTGCCTAGCCTTTAGTAATTCATAACTGCTGTTTGCAAACTCAAAAGATTATGACTACGCCACAAACTTTTTGGCAAGAATGGGCCGTAGAGATTAAAACAGTGTATAGAACAGGGGTGGCTAAAATGCGGCCTGGGAGCCAGATACGGCCCACCAGGCCATTCTATCTGGTCTGTGGGGCCCCTAAAAAAATTAGAAACTTTATATTTATCTGCCCTGGTCTGCCTGTCACGTGGCCCTCAATGGCTTGCCAAAACTCAGTAAGCGGCCCTCCTGCCCAAAATAATTGCCCGCCCTGGTATAGAAAATATGCCCTTTGGAGCAAAACTGAAATGTCTGGGTATGAACTCCAAGGAAGCTTGTGCTTTTGAACATTCATTCTAAACCTGGTCTGTGGCTATAAAAGAGCTTTTGTCTTCAGCTTTGGGTAATGGTCATGCTTCCATAATAGTATATAGGTTGCTGTGTGCCCCACATACAAAGTGTTTGTGGATAGATGGTATCAGTGTTGTTTTAGTTTAAAGGTGAGATTTATCCATTGTGATCACATTACTTTCAGTAGGTTTGCCTCTGGTAAATGGGGGGCAGGTCTCATTAACTGCAGTATCCATTTATGTGGACTCCTAAGCAGGAAGTTAGCATGGCTGGGAAGCTACTAGTGCAGTCCTTGTAGTTTGAATACCCTGGGCTTTGCTTTCACATGATTATCTGGTTTTGGATCTTTAAGTCTGTTAGCTGTAGTTTGCTGAGAAGTCAAAAAAGCAGAACTTTAGTCTGCAAGTTGTAAGAATGAAAATTGCATTTTCTTCTTTGACGTAGGTAATAGGGTTAACGGAACAAGAAGTGGCCTGTGCCCAGGATACGGTATTCTGCCTGGAGCAGGGAAACAATTCAAGAACTGTGGCCTCCACAGCCATGAATTCACAATCCTCACGGTCCCATGCAATCTTCACAATTTCCATTGAGCAGAGAAAGAAAAGTGACAAGTGAGTTGAACGATTGCTTCTTCTGGAATCCAGTAACCTTCACTTAAGGAATGTGCTTTTAAACCCAGTGCATCAGTTGCTTGTACACTTACGTGCTGGCTCAGGGATCTAACTGTCCTGTTTTTGCCACAGGAATAGCAGCTTTCGCTCAAAGCTCCATCTTGTAGATCTTGCTGGTTCTGAGCGGCAAAAGAAGACCAAAGCTGAGGGAGACAGATTAAAGGAAGGTAGGTAAAGGAGAACTAGAAATTTCCTTCTGATTGCAAGTTTGAGAGGCAGCCAGATCCTGTCCCCTAGGGCCACCACAGCCTGGGCTGCACTGGTGCAGTGGGAGACAGCAGTGATTCAGGTTCTGTGATTTAGCCCCAGCTCCCCACCACATCCCTTTCCACACCAGCAGCCAGGTCACATGCCCACTTCCCATAGCTGGACCTGCATCAGCCTTGGCCACCGCTTACTGCTTCTCTGAGGGACTCAGCCCAGATGCTGCAGCACAGGCCCTGCCCAAGGGGATCTTCAGCTTGGGAAGGAACCAGCACTGTGTTGGTGCCCATGCCACTCCCACTTCCCCTCGGGCAACTGGCATCTGGCCACCATGGCCCTGGGTGCACAAGTGGAGCCTATCTGTGCCTGAGCTCCCCCACCTCCCCCCACTTCACTGCGGGGATTACACCTTCCCTTCACCTCAGGTTACCGGGGTTTGGCCATACTTCTACTCCTGCTGCTGGAGCAGTGAGGTTACGTGGCAAGGGCTGCTGTTCGCTTCCAGGCAGACCTGGCTGTACTCTAGAGCAGGGTTTTGCACCCCCACCCCCACCTCAGCCAGCTGGAGCAGTGATAGTGCTCCAGCTAGGGAGGAGAGGGGTGAGGCCAGCCCTGCTTGGCTGGAACAGATGGCCCAGCTTGAGGGCTGCAGAGCATGCTGAAGGACTCTGACTTAACTTAAACCAGGAAGTGGGGGTTCTGGGACAAAAATTTCATAAACCAGTTTGACTTCAATCAGTTCAGTCTGATACTGCATTCAACCAGGTTTATTTCAAACTGGTTTTGACCATTTTGAAACTGGTTTATGTGTATTGAACTTCTGTTCTGTTACAGGTTTAAACCAGTTTCTGATCACCTAAACCAGTTTATATGCAACTTCTGTCCCTAGCCTTAGAGGTTGTCTTGCAAGGTGTTCCAAGAGAATTTTTATAGGCAGATCCAGAACTACTTCTGGTGCTGTGAAATTGGTAGGGAGATATGGTAGGAGAGAGGCAGCCAACCTGCACCACATTGATCACAAGCGTCACAGGCAACCTTTCACGTGTGTCATGCAGCCTATAAGGCAATAGAAGGGGATCAGAGGGGTTTATAAGGGGTGTGCAAGGCTTGTCTCATGGCCTGCCTGCCAGGAAATATCATCTTCTCTGGGGTAAGAGATGAGACAAGTTTCCCAACCTTGCACATTAGCTGACAACTGCACCAGGTTTTTGGAAGAAAGACATCTCTGATGTAATGGTGATACTCGAAGAAAAAATGCCGGAACTTTCCTGCCTCCCACTCTTGTTAAAGGCTTGTAAATAGCAAAACAAGCAGTCACTGCAGGTCAGTGGTATAGAGCATGTGCAGGAGAGAACAGTGCTTATTGTTGGATTAAAGTTAGAAGAGCCAACAGGATGAGACTGGGTACTTTCCTCTGACTAGGGCCAAGTTACCCTAGTCATGGGAAGCTGAGCAGCTCTTCGAAGAACACTGAAGCTTATGACCCTGCTCTCTTGCCAAATGGCCTTCTGCAGTGCACTGGTGTTATAACTATGGTCCCAGTCCTTTTCATTCAAGCTAGAGGAAGAAAACAGTGAGACCAGATACCAGTTTCCTTCTGGGAACTAAAGTTTCTTTTGCAGGGACTGAGCTTTGTTTTCTGGCTGGGTATAGAAGACAGATTTTAGATGTTCTCACTTTGAGATTTATTTATGTACAGGAATCAACATCAACAGAGGCCTTCTGTGCCTGGGAAATGTGATCAGTGCTCTTGGTGAGGAAAACAAAAAGGGTGGTTTTGTACCCTACAGAGACTCTAAATTAACACGGCTGCTGCAAGGTAAGAGCCAGATTTATGGTAAATTCTAAATCCATGTGAAACTTGATTGGCAAAGACTAATAAACTCAGGCTTTGTAAGCTTCCAGGTCAAGTGATGTCTCTGCATGATTGTATTTTGTGCCTTTTTTTTTCTGCTTTCTCTCCATGGCCATTAGACTTGCTGTACTTTTGATACAGTACTTTCTCTCTGAAGGGGAAAAAACCTTTTGAAACCTAAGGGTTTTTATACCAAATTACTTGCATCTGGAATCAAAAACAGTAATATGCTTCAAGTCACAACTCAACAGGTGCTGCACAGTGTTATGACCAAGGATCCAGGTTTTCCATTTGCTTCAGGAAAACTCGGATTTTTCCTTTTAACACAGAAAAATGCGGATTTCTCATTTTAAAGGGAAAATCTGTAATTTTCTCCTTTAAATAGGAAAATGTAGAATTTATTTTATTATAATGATCGAGGCACTTGCAGGCTTACAAATGTCTTTAAAATTGTAACGAACAATATTTTATTGATCTAAACTGATACCTAATATATATAGTGGTGTTTCATTTTAATTGTAAGAAAACATGGATTTGGGGGTTTTAATAAAAGAATTGTGGACTTTTTATCCGAGAATTTCTGGTTCTTAAACAAAGAAAACCAGGATTGCTGGTTATAACAGGCTAAAGTTAAGGCATTTCATAGCATGACCTTTGGCATTCACAAGCTTAACTGTAACTCTGAATTTTGTGAGTGTATAATGCTGGTCTAGGATAGCAATGACATTAAATTATGTCATACCCTAAATTACTGACCTGGACCCTTGATTTTTTGTCTTAATGAAACTCTAGTCTGGGAAACATGAAATAATGCATTTTATTGAATGAGTCTGTTTTGTGACATGTAAGAAACTTAATGCATGCAAGCCATTTTTAGTAGTATTTAAAAGCTCTTAGAAGGATCCATAGTTTAAACCCATTTGAGAAGTCTGGGCTGTTTAGAACCATCAGTACCATTCTTGGAAATCATCATTGATAATGCTCTGAGTTTGAAACCAAAAAAGTCTTAATGGGTAGCTCATATTAAGAAAAAACTTTCTCAAACTGCCAGAGGATGAGTTTTGGATGTCTATGAAACTTCTGCTTGCTTGCTATAGGGGAGCTGGTGCCATCAGAAGGAAGAACACTTGAAAAACTGATAAAGGATGCATATCAGGATGGGCATCCTATTTGGGGCTTTTTGATGTCTATTGGTGTTTGGAATTGGGATCCAAAAGAGTCTGTTTCAAGCAAAGAATAGTTTACTTTCTTGGGCTAGGACAGGAAGTAGAGAAGTTGAGGTTCATACCAGCAGCAGTAAGCTTAGAATCCCACTTGTAATTTACCAGGTAACACTTCAAAAAGCATTAGTCAAAATTCATCCAGTGGAGGACTATGTGGGCCTGGTGCAGGCCATGTTGAAATTTAGTAATACAGCACTGGACTTCTTACTACTGTCCCACTTGGCCATTCTTGCTGCATCTTGAAATGTAGATATCCTGTCCATTTCTGTTTTCTTCAGATTCCTTGGGTGGCAACAGCCACACACTTATGATTGCCTGTGTGAGCCCAGCAGATTCCAACATGGAAGAAACTTTAAACACTCTTCGCTATGCCGACAGGGCAAGAAAAATAAAAAATAAACCAGTTGTCAACATTGATCCGCAGACAGCTGAGTTGCATCATCTAAAACAGCAGGTATTGGGCTCTCTTCTAGGTCAGGTGGGGTTGGAGAAGAGGAGGCATGTGCCATGTATAGCTAAAGTAAGCATTAATTTTCTTGTGGCAAGGTTGAGAGCTAATCTGCCTGTTGAGTTGGGGCATGATGAAGGTAGAAGTGCCTGTTTTTGATCCCCAGCGGTCTCTGTAGCTTACATGCAGCATAAGCATGTTACAGGTGTGAATTCATTTTTCTTGTCCTCTCTTTCAGGTGGCCATTAAAGGTCATGGTTCGATTGCAGACAAGTGTCTCAGTTTGTATTTCTCCTACACTGTGTGCTCCCCTAAAGCACAGTCACCTTTAGAGTGAACAGTGGCAGTTAGCTAACGTTCCACAGCTGTGCTTCACAAACTTAAGGGGTCTGAAGAGAGTCCATAGGTGATCAAACCAGAAGAAAGCTCTTTGGCCAAAATAAATACAATGGTCAAGGTAGATTTTTAGACAGACTGTTGAGGCACGTTAGGGCCGGTGGGGAAGTTAGCACAGAGTTTACAGGGCACTAAGTAGTCTGTGCCAGTTCCTTGTCTAGACTTTGAAAACAGAGTGAGCTACTTCATGCCTGCTGCATGTCTTTGGGGAGATGCCAGAGTTTTTCATGCTGTAAATTCACATCCTAGCTTTGCTGTCAATGTCCTTTTAGTGCAAACCTTTAACAAAGAGGTGGTCTGATGTTGATCCTGCAATATGCATGAAAGGTGGCGCTCGTCCTTACTGTAACACTGAACGTTGGTTTAGCATGGATGGAGAGAGAATACATCCCCTTTTGAATTCTCACTGCTTCTTAAAGCCACCCTAAGGACTATGTTCATGGGAGGTAGATTTTGAAGTTGGTAACTGTTCCATTGTTTCCCTAGGTGCAACAGCTCCAGGTCTTGTTGTTGCAGGCCCATGGAGGAACGCTCCCTGTGTCTATCAAGTAAGAACAGTAGACTTAGTGCACTAAATATAAATGGAGACTGTCTGCCAACCTGAGATCCTTGTTTTTTTTCCCTGTTATACAAGAAGCCCCAAACTATTTGTTCTCAATGAAGTATTAACTTCTGAAGTACCTGGCAAGTTCGTTGTCATGCTTGCTGCACCAGTGGTTTATTTGTAACCTGAACTACCCCTCCACTGTAGAAGAAAAATAAGCATAAAGATACCTTATCTCTACAGATTTCCCTCAATTTATGCTGTATATGTGTTCCCAGAGAACAGCACGTAAATCTAATTTGCATGAAGTGAACCCACTTTACAATGTAACAAATTGGGATGGGTTCCCATGGCAGTGAGGGAGGAAGTGAGGCTGGGACTAGGGAAGGGGCAGGGGGAGGGGTGCCACTCCCAGGGCTGCACAGGGCAGCCCAGCAGAGGGAACAGAGTGACACATGCCCCAACCTTGGCTACAGTGACCCTGGGAGCGGCCAGCACCAGCTGGGCTGTATCGTGTTCCACCCATCCTCACTCACCTCTGCACTGGTGCAGGCAGCTGGTGTTGGCTGCTCCTGGGGCAGCTGCAGCTGGGGCTGGGGAGCAGCTGACACCAGCTGCCTGCACCATGGCATGACACGGCGCAGCCCAGGAGCTGAAGTGAGCCCAGGAACGGGTCGACAGGTGGAGCACAACACAGTCCTGCAGCTGGAGTAAGTGGGGCCATGGCCCTTTTTCCTCCACCCACAGACTTACCTGCTTGGGGGAGGCATCTATGCTGATCACATAACAGAAAATTTACCTTGCATGTAATGAATCATGGGTCTAAATATGCTCATCACTTAAGAGTGAATTGGTATATAAAGAACCTGCATAAATCAAGGAAAACCTGTACACTTCTAAACAGCTCCACAGGACAAGAATTCCTGTTCTTTTTTTTTCTTGTGCCCACAAACTTGCTGACGTATGAATAACGTGTGTGGTGTGTGCTTGTTTGTTTGTTTGTTTTTGTTTAGTGTGGCACCATCAGAAAACTTACAATCCTTGATGGAGAAGAACCAGTCCCTAATGGAGGAAAATGAGAAACTGAGCCGAGGTCTGAGTGAGGCTGCAGGTCAGACAGCCCAGATGTTGGAGAGAATCATTATGGTAAGGTTTAGTCATCTGAGAGGAACTTTTATCATAGTATCATGAGTCGGAAGGGACCTGGGCAGATCATCTAGTCCGACCCCCCGCCTTGGCAGGAAAGAGCACCGGGGTCAGATGACCCCAGCAA
>JAGPOW010001327.1:42114103-42143673 GCA_030014935.1 Caiman crocodilus | reverse complement strand
CAGCATGCGATGATCACTGTCTCCCAGGTGATCCAGCACCCGCAGCCCCCTCACCAGGTCGTCACCCGTGGCCAGCACCAGGTCCAACAAGGCATCTCCTCTGGTGTTATTTGGGTAACAGCTTCCTACCAGCTGGAGTGACAGTTCTGCAGGACACTAATGATGTTGTTGAACACATGGCTCTGTTCCTTCCTCAGAAGTTCAAAATTTAGGACGTTGGGGTACAGCACTCTAAATTCAAAGCCTGTGGATCCTGGGATTGAATGTGGTAGAACTGGATTGACTTCCTTTTTGAAAATGGTTTTACCTATGGTGCTACTTACTGAATGCCATTGTGAGTCAGACCACCAAGAGTCAAGATGTACTGTTTTCCTTCAGTGTCATTCTTGCTGAACGATGTGGAATATTTCTTGGGGATGATACAACTTGATCTTGCTTGTCCCTCTTCTAGCACTTCATAAGTGCTGCTGCTCCTGCTGGTTTGGAAAGAAAGCCCAAACTGGTGTCCTGTCTCAAGGGATCTTTTCTTCCTTGATCAGTTCAGAAACAGTCCAATTCAGTACAATATGAGGAAGCCCCTATTCTTCCAAAGGGGTTCCCGTTTCTTGTCCTACATTGCTGAAAACTGGGTGTTTCCTTACTTTCAGACAGAACAAGAAAATGAAAAGATGAGCGCCAAACTTGAGGAGCTCCGACAGCATGATGCGTAAGTCCCTTTTTGTCTTGTATCCTTGCTTGTATTGCAGCAGGATCGTACAGTACTTGTTTGGGTGGGAAGACCTGGATCGAGGCTTTGTATCTGTTAGTCCAAAGCCCATTTGTATGGAGGAAAGGGAGAGAATTTGACAAACAGCTCAACAGGAGCAATGCCAATAGATTGCCAGGTAAGATCTGTGGACTTGTCTGAATTTCAGGTGCAAACTTGATCTGGAGAAACTGATAGAGACTCTAGAGGATCAGGAGCTCAAAGAGAACGTAGAAGTCATTCGAAACTTGCAGCAAGTAATAGTACAATTGCAGGTAAGAACTGACCTAGGAAACATAGTGGGATGCCTCTGTCAAAATAGCTCTTTGATCCCTGGTACTAATATTCCGCCAGTTTCTGAAGCAGTGGTTTCTTGTAAGCTGAGGTCTTATCTGCAGGGGTCTGGATATTAAGGTACATTATTAGATTTTGGCTGAATTTTTGTGTTCATATGGTAGCTTACTCCACAGTAACTTGCTGGTCTTGCTTAACAGCATGTCATGGCTAAAGAGCTCTTCATGTTCTTCTTCCCTGGAAATTCCTGAAGCTTCCAGTGACTCGGTAGGGAACTTAGTAGCCAAGTTTGTGTCATGCAGAAAGGAAGTTAGGGTGCAACTTGCCTAGTCAGTTGAGATGTTCCAAATCTAACTGTGGTGAAATGGGAGGTCTATAATCTCTCTATCCTTTCAAAAGTAGCCTTTTCAGGGCAGCAGCAGATTTAGAGGACCACAGTTGAACCAGATATGAAGCCAAGGAGCCCTTGTTAACTGCACTTCATCTCTCTGGCATGTACTGTACACTGAAGTTCTCCATTTTACCCTGTGCAGGATGAAAGTGCTGCTTGTGTGGCATCCATGGAAGCCACTGCAGAGATGGGAAACTCGGAACCAGAGGCAGAAGCTGTAAGTAGCCTAATGCAGCAAGTCTCTTGCAATAGTTCAACAAGAGCATACTTGCTCCTTTTTTCCTAATTGCGTATTTCTGATGATTAATTGCTATTTACAGTCTTTCCTTTCTTCTCTTCTGTGTTTTTTTTTCCTGGGTACTTGAAAAATAGTTTCTCACTGCAGGGGGAAAGAGGAGTGGTTGGAAATTGTTGGAATGCAACACAGTTCAGTTCTAAGTCAGAGTTTACCCCTGCAGTCCAGTGCATATTGCTTGAAGCCAGCTCTCTAGCTAGCAGTTGTCCCCTCTTTTTCAGCCAACAGGAACAGGCCAAGACTTCAAGAGATCTTCAGGTGACTTCACCACTCAGCATGCCTTGCGCCAGGCACAGATGTCCAAAGAGCTGATTGAACTGAACAAAGCCCTGGCTCTGAAAGAGGCATTGGCCAAGAAAATAACACAGAGTGACAGCCAGCTGGAGCCTATCCAGTCCCAATACCAGGTATGCCCAATGCACATCCTAGTTCAGTGGTCTCCAGCTTTTTAGTAGGAAATCACCTTTTTGCATTTAAAAGCAACCCAAGGCCTACTTTGCACTGTTGCTAACCCTCTTCCCTTCTTCCTGGCTCACCCCCGAGCAGGTAAGTCTGTGGGGAGGGAAGGGGAGTCGGGTCAAGGCAGAGAGAGAAAAAATTATTTGGGGGCACATCTCCCCAGCAGATAAGTGCCACCCAGCTCTGGCCCCACTCAGCTTACCCCTATGTCTGCCTCTGGAACTGTCCCATACCATGGGAGCCTCAATTTAGCCCCTGCCCCTTCCCTCCACCACAGACTGACCTGGGCTGAGGCAGATGCGTGCATGTATGTGGGCACTCAGTCCCCCACCCCACCCTTGGATTGACTCCAAGAAATTCCAAGATCTACTGGTGGATCAAGATCTACTGGATGGTAACCATTGTCCTAGCTCATCTACGTTCTCCCTCTTACTTGGAGGAAAACAAATTCCTCAGAGGAGCATTCTTGTTCTGGTTCTCATAGCCAAGAAAGTACATTTGCTTCAGTTGTGGCAGTGAGCACGGACTATCCCATAACAGAGGTACTCTGCAGTGGCTGTTGCTGGCAGATAGTTCCATCATTAAGTCATAGATAAGTGCCTGACGTGACCAGATAGTTTCTAATTACAAGTCCCAAAATTCCCTATTTGTTCCTGTCCATTTTCTAGACTAACATCAAGAGCCTGGAGTCGGAGGTCAGTAGCCTGCAAAAAGAGAAGGAAGACTTGATCCTCACGCTTCACATGGCAAAGAAAGATATCAACCAAGCCAAGTAAGCGTGGTGTGTGGCCCAGTGAACTAGCGAGCAGTTCCAGTCAGTGCTATTATGTCTGGTCACTGCTGCCCGTGATGATTCTTCCAGCAGAGTAGTCAGTTCTGCGTTGCTTATCTGATCTAGTGCCTCAGGGGGTGGAAATAAGGTAGCTTACTCTTCTTTGGCCACAAGTGACTGTCCTTGCTTTGCTACATGAGAAATGGAATAAAGAAATTGCATCCTTGCTCTTCTAAGATTACAGGGCTCTGGAGAATCTGTTGAACCTTGACTTTTTCTTCAGTGACTTTCTCAGTTCAGAGTAGCACAAAAAAAATGGAACGCCATAGGTTGGCAAAACGGTTGGCATAATGGAATAGAAGAGTTTCTTCCAGGCCTTTGGGACTGCTTGAGGTTGGAATGGAAACTGTTCCAAAGGAATAAATGCATTTAATTTTTTTCTCCTAAGGAATCTCTTCTTACCCAGTGGTTGTGTAGAGCTGCAGCCAAAAGGAGCCCTTCAAACAAAGGCCTGGAAAAGAAAGCCAGGGAGTTTCTGAGCTCTGTTACTGGCTCTGACCCTGGCCAGTCTAAGCTTTTTTTCCTGGCCTTGGTTTTCCCTGTCATTAAAACTGGGGTAATAATTGTTCACAGGGGAAATGTTTCAAGTCCCATAGGGTAGTGGTAGGGCCCCTGCGGAATTTATGAAGACAGATTCTTATTCAATGACAGTCATAGCCCTGAGCTCAGCTCAGCTCCCTTCAGATAACGTTCTTGGCTTTTGTGGGGCTGTATGAGGACTGCTTCATTTGCATATAATTAATCTTCATAAATGTATGTGCTTTAAACTTCCTAGATCCTGTTTAATCTGCCATCTGTGTTGAATGAGTTGATGGACATTTAAACTGCTACTTGCAGATTTGGGAAGAATTTACTCTATTCTGCAATAGCCCTGCTAACTCTTTCTTTGCAGGTTGAGCGAGCGCCGTAGGAAAAGGCTCCAGGAATTGGAAGGGCAAATCAATGAGCTGAAAAAGAAGCTGAGTGAGCAGTCAAAGCTCTTGAAACTGAAGGAATCTACAGAACACACAGTCTCTAAACTGAATCAGGAGATACGGGTATCTGATGATATATACATCACCTTTTATGCTTGGTTTAATGGAGCTTTGGGTCAGGTGGTGCAGAAAGCTTCTATTTTTTTTTTCTAGCATGAGAATGTAATTCTTATTTTATTTGTATACACCTGGAGATCCTTGCAAGGCTAGCACTGTGTGTAGGCAGAGTGCTCTGATGCATATAACTCCTCTTCCAAGTGTGCTTGAAAAACTATCTAGAACATTTAGTCCCAGAAAAAAATCTGCTTCTTGTACTTCAGGCAATGAAAAATCAGCGGGTGCAATTGATGCGTCAAATGAAAGAAGATGCTGAGAAATTTAGGCAGTGGAAATTACAGAAGGACAAAGAAGTGATCCAACTAAAAGAAAGGGTGAGCAAGCTATTCGTCCTCTAAACTGTGCTGATTCCCTCCCTCTACCCTGTGTCCTACCTATAGGCTGGACATATGATTCACTGAGGAGTGCCAAATGCTGCTTGGTTTGCAAAGGGAGCATTAGAAACAATGTTTGGGCGCTGCATAACAACATGCCTCCTGGGTCAAAAAGCTTTTATTCCCTGAACATGTCTTGGTGGTAGGCTGCCATGCTTAGCCTGTTATGTGCTTTACAAATGGACTAATAACTTGTCTGTGAGGCTGACATAGCTCAGATCTAAAGTAGAAGGCAAAAGTTTTTTGAGTATTGAAGCAGTGGGTTTTATTGACTGCAAAATGAAAGAATGCACATTAAGAATAACTTCACTTGCATGTTGCAAATTAATTCAGTTAAGTGGTCACAGCTTTCATGTAATGTGGCCTTTACTTCATGAGTTTGCCTAAAGCTTAGGGCTTCTGAATTGTGAGCTGAGTGATTCGGCAAAGAATCAAAAGATGTATTGAGCCATGTTTTAGAAGAGTACAGGCCACTTCCAGTTACTAGAATAGACAAGCTTAACAACAGTCATGGCTTCTATTGCAGAGCACTTGAGATTTTTTTTTTCCCACTTACCACCTAGGTTAGGGTTGCATTGAAGGTTTTCAACCTGCAAGGAGACTTAGGTTTTTTGTTTTTGTTTTTTTATCTGCTTGGTCATTCAGGATCGCAAGAGGCAGTATGAACTGCTGAAACTAGAGCGAGACTTCCAGAAACAGGCGAATGTCCTGAGGCGCAAAACAGAAGAGGTAAGGAGTCACCGGTGGCAAGGGGAGTTGTGATCCCTCTCTGAGGTCTGTGAGATGTACTTGGATGTGGTAGTAATGGCACAAGTGAAGATGTTTTAAATGGCTTTTAAAAACCAGGTTGGAGGCCAGGAAATCAATTATCCTTTCCCTTATAAGGCAGGATGCATGGTGTGCTTTTTCCCTTAACTTTTGGTGATTTCTTATTCTTGCCAGTAACTATTTCAGAACCAATCCTTTTTAACAGCAGTTACTCGCTGCTCCATCTAATAGGGAGATGAACAGAGTAGCTGGACCCTTGTCAGACTTTTCTTACTACTACCATGGCGTTATCATGACCAGTAGCAATCACAAGAAGGTGTGAAGAGCTGCATTTGATCTGCATGTAGTCTAAATAACAAGTCAATTAGAAATGGGAGCAAGGAAGCCTGTAACCTCCTAAAATCAGTGTTTTGAGGGATCTTCCTCCTTCAGCTGTTTTACTTGTTTACTTCTAAGTGTGGGCTGCACTCGGGTTTCCTTCATGCTTGGTTCTCATCTACATCCTTTTGAGTGTCCCCTAGGTGTATTGGATATCATCAGCACTATGATGGTCCCATTTACATAATCTTGCAAAAACGGCTACCCTACATTAAGCCACTGCTTGTGCTAAAGAACCGTTGCTAAAAGTAACGGTAGGTTTTGCTGTGCAGCCCTCCTGTGCTTCTTAGCACCACATAGTCGTGCTTCTAAAGCAGGGAATCCAGCAGTGGCAGAGCAAGCAGCCTGACACACTGCTGTTCCATTAGAACGTAATGGGGGGAGGCAATGGTTATTTTCAGCTCTTGTATAAAATCTCTTTTAGGCAGCAGCTGCTAACAAGCGTCTGAAGGACGCTCTACAAAAACAGAAAGATGCTGTGGATAAGCGGAAAGAGAGCCAAAACCGAGGGATGGAAGGAATTGCAGCTCGAGTAAAAGTGGGTAACTGACAGCACATTTCCTTTTTTACTTTGCACCTCTTTGGATAAAGTGAGATCAGTATGGGTCGTGCTAGCATATTTGGGGAAGATGAGGAAAAGAGGTGGCACCAAGTACAGAAGGACCATGGAATATGTCCTGAAGAACAAGCAGAGGCAATTTGATTTGTCTCACCCTAAGTTGTTGTGGATTAATTTTTGAAGGGAGGGTCAGAGGAGGTGCATATGGCTGAAGGTCCAATCTTGTGCCATCCAGGTGCTCTTGTCATCCTGTCTTTTTCCTTCAGAGTTGGCTTGTAAATGAAGTGGAGGTTCTGGTTAGCACTGAAGAGGCTCGGCGCCACCTTGCTGGCCTTCTGGAGGATAGGAAGATCTTGGCTGAGGACCTTCTTCAGCTTAAAAAGAAGAAAGAAACTGGGGAGAACCCACCTTTAAAACTCCGGGTGAGTGGCTGAGGAAATGACACTTAAATCTTACTGAGGCCATGCCTGAGAGCCCTGTAATCCATTCCCATCCCCTTCTGAGCATGGGAAAGTTGTGGAGATTTTTGCTAGAGGAGATTAATATTCTTGGAACTCTTGGTTGATGGAGGAATGAAAGTGAAGGGTAAAGATGTCAGGACAAGGGAGGGAAGACTGGATATTTTGTAGTCCCATTTCATAAAGCAGGTAGCCTTGCATAAGATGGTAGTAGGCTGCTGCTTTTAGTGATGGCTTTGTTATAATTCTTTGGCAAAGGAACAGACATCTGAGCTGTGCAGGACTGCTTGTATAGTTCTTCTCTGGAAATGTTGCTTCTCCATCAGTGTTGAAATGGTCACAGTGAAACTCTCTAGTGAATGGCTTGTTATCCTTCCTTTTCCTTTTTCAACTTACTTTATGCCTTTATTCTTGTGATTTTTCTTTTTTTCTCCAGAGACGTACATACTCAGTGACAGATATACAGACTTCAGAAACTGACCAGTCTGTATCAAAGCAAATAGAGAGCCTGGAAACAGAGATGGAGCTTAGGTAATGGAGCACAGTGAAACTTTTCTACGTCCACTTTTCTAGCACACAGTCCAAGGTGTCTTCATGTATTGCCATTCTGGCGTGTGGGAGGACATAAAAGCACATAATGGTGAATGTGCAGAGTAAGGTAACTGTTTCCTGAGCTAGAACGTTCTCAGAGGCTGGGGCCAGGAACACCACTTGGGTGAGAACATCAAGTGTTGAGCATTGCAGCTAAGTGAGGATCAATGTAGTAATTACTGCTGCAGTTCTGGGGCACTGGCTCTGTAAACTGGGAGATTTAGAATTTCTTATTTCAGCCCCCAGCTAGCTTTCCAGGTCCTGCCACCCACACTTAGTAACCAAAGTCTAATTCTGAGCTACTTGTAACACCTTGCAATACTTTCATTTCAATATCATTTTGGGGGGTGTTTCCTGGTCTCTCCTTGGAGAATCAGTAATAAGCTCAATATTTCATCCTCTTCTAAAGGAGCGCTCAGATAGCTGATTTGCAGCAGAAGCTGTTGGATGCGGACAGTGGAGACCGGGTGAAGCAGCGCTGGGAGAACATTGCAACTATTCCTGAGGCAAAGTGTGCTGTGAAATATCTTATTGGAGAGGTAAAATTTCCTCCATCAAATACACCCTGGGACATCTTTATGCTGCAGTCATATTGAGCTGTAGAACTTTTTCACTTAAAGAGCAAAATCCCTCATGAGGAGAGAAGTGGTGAGCATGCTATTGCTCTCAAGTGAATGAAGACTGTAGGGGTTCTGCATCTAGCTTGATGTTCTACTTCACCAAAGCCAGTTACGAGAAGCCTAAAAAAAAGGGAGAGGTTAAATGCATGGGAGGTCAAGATTTGATACTCCTGGTGTAGGACATGAAAAAACAGGTCTGGGGGAAGGTGCAGATGAATTGAATGAGAGAGAGATTTTTCAATGAGCTGGAATTCCATGTGGGAGGTGTAGAGTGCCTGGGAGGACCTTCTAGGAAGAGCTGAATCTGGCTGCAGCAGCTAATGGGGCATGTGACTTTTGCAGAGTCAAGCATTAAAGGAAGACTGCAGATTTCTCTTCAGTAACAAGCACACGATTAAAGTCTGGCTGTGCCTTTTTAGGAAGTACGTGGGTGGGTTTTGGAGAATTGAGCAGCAAAGCTGACGATATGGACAGGAGCAGAGAAACTAATTGGTCTCTAGCAAAATATTCTGCTGTCATCTCTAGGTATCTAGGCAGTGAGATCCCTTTGAGAGTGGAAATGTGTATACGAGGTGGGATCTGGCCGGGAGACATGGTCTAAAGCTGCTGTGAGCTTGTATGATAGAGAGCAAAACCTACAGAGATGGCTGCTGAAAGGGAGGAGGAACTATAGACAAAGTCTTCAGCGTTTCTTTGGCTACTCTGAGGAGGAGGAAAGAAAACTAAGAAAGCAATCTCTAAGAATCAGGATAGGGATGAATCCCTGTATGCTGCAAGTAACAGGGACAGTGGAGGAGGCCTAGAATTGTGGGGAGAGGACCGTAGGGAATAAAGGTATGCAGGGCAGGTGGGCCGTTCAAAAGCTAATGGACAGAAGGATTGGAAGATTAGTGGTAATGCTGGCATGCTGACATGTGAAGCCAAAGGTGATTAAGGAGGGTCAGATGTTCTGAGAAGGGTTGCTGGGGCCTCCCAACCTCCATTTTCATAACAAAGGGTATGCAGGCCTGACACTGGCAGGGTGCCTTCATTGCTGAGGTCAGGTTCACCACAGGAGCTAATTTTAACTTTAACTAAACATACATCCTTCAGTCCACATCTTGTGGTCCTGTGTATGCTGTGAAGCATCCACTTTCCCCCGAGTAGTGTTCTTACTGGTGTCTTTCAGCTGGTCTCCTCCAAAGCTCAAGAAAGCAAACTGGAGAGCAGCCTGCAGCAGAGCAAAGCTAGCTACTCAGACATGCAGAAGGTGCTACTTGAAGATCAAAACCAGATGGCAGAGATGGAGGCAGAGTTCCAAAAGCAGCTGGTGATGCAGGAGCAACAGCATCAAGAAAAGGTGATATTTCAGACTGAGAGGAGACCAGGAGGGCTTATTGCATATTCCTGAGGCATTAAGCAAACTTCTATGAGCCATTCTTCATCAGGATTCACATATCTGCAGCTGGAAAGAAAAAGGAAGGACATGTTCTTAGTCGCATCTGCTGTCCTGCATAGAAGAAGAGATTTTTTTTTTCAGATTGAAAACCAACAAGGCAACTTTAATCTTGCATGTTTCCATTCTCTGGCAGTATGGATCTGGGACCTTAGTTCTCAGAAGCCTTGTCCATCTTCTGAATTCTCAGAAACAGCCCAGGGTAGTTTTAATAGTGTAAAAAGGTTTTCTTTTAAAAACAAACAAACCAGTGTTCTGCTTTAAAGGCATGCGATATCTCTCTAGACTGTGGAACTATGTTACTGTTCAGATGGGACTTGGGCTGTTAGCAGTGGGGAGTGCTTATTCTCTCTCTTCAGCAGCACTAGTGCGGCCCTGTGCTCCCACCAAACTTGTTCCTTCCCCCCACCCTCTGCACCTCCACCGCTTCCCCACTTTTCCTGCCTGCTGCCACAGTGCTCCAGCACCTTGTGGTTCCCAGTTTTATGGCTGCAACCACAAGACTCAGTAGGAGACAACCCAGCCCCAAGGACTAGGGCAATCGTTTGCAGTCCCCTACTTCCCTACCTCCCCACCCCTTGCCCCCACATTCCTATCTGAATTTCCTTCTGTGGTACAGGGATCCAGGAACAGCCCCTCAGTCCCAGACCAGAAGCCTCTGCAAAGCAGAGGCCTCTGGCTGGGGAAGGTGGCAGGGCAGGGCCAGGCAGGCCTTGCTGCTGGGTCCTGTCACCAGCTTCCCCTGGGTCCTACTGCCCCTGTCTCCTCTCATCTTTGACAGGCAGCCATGAGCAGATAAATACTGATTTTTCTAAATTTTTTAGGCCCAGTATTTACTGGCCGCCCCATAGTTGGATAGAATGGCCTGGTAGACTAAACCCAGCCTGTGGGCCTTTTTTTGCCCACTCCGAGCTATATATAGAGAGATGTATTCAGGATTCTTCTGTTAAAAGCATATTCATCTCTCCCTTGTACTATAGGTTCTATACCTGCTAAGCCAGTTGCAGCAGAAAGAAGCAGCAGAGAAAAAACTAGAAGACTCACTAACTGAACGTGAGCAACAGCTGCTGGAGCGACTCAAGTTCCAGGTAAAGTGGTGGGGTTTGGACTCTGTACAGCAGGCTGGTCCTCTTACCCCTAGAAGTGGCCTTTAGAATGGTTGAGGAGTAATGAAAATTTAGAATGAAGGAATTTGACATTTCTGTGCTGTTTGAGTACAGAGGGAAGAAATTGCAAGTAGCTGGTAAGTACACTGAGTGAGTTGTACCAATGAAGTCAACTATGGGGCGGCCAGTGCTGGGTCAGCTTCTGAAGATGCTCTATTTGGAACAGAAGGCAAGTTTTAAAACAGTGTTTCTTAGCCAAGGTGCCATGGCACCCTGGGGTATCTTGAAATCCTTTCAAGGGTCCTGTGGGGCATCATGCCCACTGTTAAGTGTGCTGACACAATTCACAAGACAAATTCAGAGATCCCAAATAACAATCCCTAGGTATTGAAAACATTCTGACCTGTTATGGTCTTTCTGAGTTCTTTGCAACATAAAACATGCTCTATTTAAGTGAATGAAATGAGTGAAAACTATAAGCTAGCATTTTCATAGGGGCAAGTTGGCCAAATTAGCAAAGCAGAACCTTTCCAGGTCTTTGCAGTTTAGAACAGATGTGGTTGGGAGACAGTTATGTGACGATAAAAATGCCCCCTTCTGGTGTTTGGGGTTAGAGAAGGTCAAGGGATAAGTTGATACTGAGGTTTGTGTTTCTCCTGTCTGTCTTTGAAGTAGAAGGTGGGATGCCTTGTCTGAACAGGAGAACAAAGGATTCCTTAGCAGGAGATGCTGACTCCTTCTGGGTTTCAGGGGAAAAACTTTTTTTTTTTCCCCAACTAATTTTAGTGGTTCTGATCTCTCTGCCCTGTTAAAACCCAACACTAATAGTAAGGTTGTCCCTTCCTGTGAACAGGATGAAGAGATTGAGAAAATGAAGGAGATCTGTGAGAAGAACCAAGAACTCCTCCTGGAGAATGAGGGCATGAAACAGGTAGAGATATGGGTGGGGGCACAGTTACACATGGACTAGGGAGCAGGGTTTGTCTAGTTCTCTCAGGTGAAGTGTCCTGCCCTCTCTTCAAACAGAAACTGCTGCTCCTTCAGCTAGCCAGCGGACAGAAGCTGCAAGACCTTCAGCGCATGCCAGCTCCGTCCCCAGGATCTCCCTTTGATTATATTCCACCCAAGGTAAAGAGCTGCTGTGTGCAATAGTCATGCTTTTCCTTGGCTCTAAAAAGGTTGAAAACCACTTCTGTGGTCTCATACTTTCCTTCTACTTTTCACCCATAGCCCAAGACTCGCCGTCAGACAACAGCCAAACGCCGTGCGCCAACCCCAGAGTTGCATGTGGAAGAGCTGTTCTCTGAATCGGGGGCATCTGAAGAAGAAACAGAGGATAGGGAGGATGCGGAGTGGGTTCCCATAAAAATTGCCAAAGGAAAGAAAAGGAGCATCATGGGAGTATGATCCTGTTGCCTGTTTTTTCACCCCCCCCCCCCCCCAAGCCTCTGGGCCTTGGTTCCTTCATGGGCCACATACAGGTACAGCTGTACTGACCTGCTCAGGTGCAGGTTTCAGTCAGACTTCTGAAATAGCCTCAGTTTTAAGCAAATGCTGTGGTTGGTCTTGTGAGCCTTTGGCAGAGAAGGCAAGAGAGATACATTCAATGGCTTTTTCCAGAGGGCTTGTTATAGTCAGGACCCCCTGAAAAGGTATAGATAAAAGAGACAACCTGATCAACCTTTTGCTGGTACAGGCCACCTTTTGCAACTCAGCTGTGGGTCACAGGGGCAGAGCAGCTCAGCTCCTTGCCATAGATTTAGTCCAGCCTATTGCCTACCAGCCTTCAGGGGATGATTGGTATGGTGAAAGGAGACCTTTGCTTGCTGTATGTTTGTAATGGGTCGTGCTAAGATTGATTCTTCATGAAATGGGAGCTCCAGGCTTCCTCACTATTTTACAGGTGAGGTCAGCATGGAAGTACCATGGCTTGGCATCAAAGAAATGCATGTTACTATATGAACTCATGTTTAAACCCACTAATCGCATGGGTTTATGACATCTACACACAAGCAGAATTTTCCAGCAAAATTATTCAAGCAGTGTCAAACCCAGGATGCATATGGGGCCAACCACGGGAGACCGCTGCTGGGCAAACCGAATTTGCTGTCTTCAGCAGGCGTGAGAGAATAGGTCTCTGCTGGTATATAGTACCTGCTGCCACACGGGCCATACCAAAGGGCCTCTGGTTGCTGCGTCCCTCGTGGCAGTAGGCATCTGGAGACTGGCTGGGAACAGCAGAACATTCATTCTTGATCATATCTTATTATTAGTGCTCCTGCAAGGGCCGATGCGGAAACAAGCAGTGCAGCTGCAGGAGGCAGAAGGCAAGCTGCAAGGAAGGTTGTAACTGTGATCCTGCCAAATGTAGAAATCGGGAGCCTGGGTTTTTGGTGAGTGACATCAGAATTTTCTCCCATTTGAGTTTCATCTGAATGTTTAACTCTACATGCTGGCTTCAGAAAGACATGTGGCCCTGAGTAATTACAGGTGCCTGCGTGTACAAATACTTTTAACCTGAGTCAGATGGTAGGTGCAAGATGCTCAGATTTTGGTGGTCAGATCTCTGTCTAGTTTTTGTTGCTAAGGTAGTGAGCTACATGGTTCTCTGCCTGGCATTCCTTTCACTGGACTGTAGCATGCACTTGGGCTGGGGGAAGACTCTGCTTCAAGTCTTGGAGGCTGGCTCTTTGGGAGGGGACAATGCTGATCTTGTTCAGACATTTTTTCACACCTCTACTGACGACTTTCTATTGGAGAAAGCTGGGTGTTCCCATTAATGCTCTAGAACAGTTGCTTGCTGGGAAGGGAGAAGACAATTGCTAGAGGTCTCTTAAGTGTTTCCTGAATGACTTGCTTACAGGATAGATGTGTGTAACCCTAATGTGTATGTTGTGCAGGGTGAGATCAGCGAGGACCAAACAAGCAATTCCGAAGGATCCTTCAAACTGGAAGACTCCACTGTAGTAGCTGTTGGGAAAGCCACCTTCTTTCAGCCTGTTTGTGTCGCTCCAACTACAAAGGCAAGAGCTAGAGACTAGAAATAACGAGCAGCTGCCTGGTGCAGAATCCCAAAGTGCATAGACTTAAACTGTAAAGTAGAACGCCTGTGTTTTAAATATCAAACCTGTAGTTTTTCCCTCTTGTACCTGAGCTCTCTATTAGAATGCAACAAGTTCTCATTGGTTGGCATAACTGAAGAAGGCAATGGAGATAGAGAAATAAAGCCTCAGCGTGAGATCTGTCATCCCCACTGGCTACCTAAGAGGGTTTGCTGGGAAGGCAAGGGCTGATTTTTAGCAAGTTTTGAACTTACATTTGTTAGAATGTCAATAATTTAAACACAGGTGGTTTGGTAGAAAAGGTGCATATGTCCCAATTCTAAAATTTTTTCTTGAGGTGGATGCAGGGTTTTTGTTGGTCACTGTACCTGTTGCCACAGTACCTGGGTCTTGTGCAAGGACAGGTTCTTATTTCAGAAAGTTATCTCATGTACTGTTTGTGGGTTGACCTCCAGAATCAGATGATTTTGCCCTTTTCTTTGGAGGAAACAGTGCTGTCCTTGACAAAGGTTTAGGTAGGCTGGAGTTGGGAGGAGTTAATTTTTAGCATAGTACTGTCATTATAAATGCGGCACAAATATGGTGTATTTGAAGAATAACCAGTGAAGAAATCAAGTCTTAAATCTTCTCAGTGCTGGGGAAAGCTGGGCAGTGTGTGGTTGTTTCCACCTGCTTGGGGTTGGCAGTAGGCACTAGATGAAGGAAATCAACTTCCATCTCTAGGAAAAGTTCCAAAGAGCTTTGCCTTGTGTCACTGAAGTCCTTGCAGTCCTGCTTGTTACCATCATTATGCCCCCACGTGCCCTGATGGAAAGGGAACCTGGCAGGGTCTCGCCTGGAAGGGAACCAAAAACTGGTGACTGACCAGCCAGGGGTGGAACGTGAGGAATTTGACAGGTGCCAGTGCTGGTAGCATAAACCACCCTCTTTTATCTTCTGAGACTTGCTCAGTTTGTCTCCCTTCCTTACCAGGTCCTACAAGAAATCACAGACCAGGATGCATCTTCAAGAATGCCAAGCATTGCCGCCTCCCTTGTCAGTGGAGATGAGGAGTCGCAAGAAAACCAACTGCCACTCTTCCAGAAGAAGAAGAGACTGCTTAGCAGTAAAATAAGTTTTTTTGCAGACTGCACCCCTGTCAGAGAGGAGGACAACTGAGGACGGAGGGATGTTCCCAGACTCTTATGTGATCACAGTTATTCCACACTGCCGTCCTGCAACACTAGTGATTTTCAGATGACCCAAAAGTCTCAGGATAAGCCTTCCAACCATTGCAGGGAACACGACACGGCTTGTCAGGGGCATAGCTGAGCACTTCCAGTCCTGTTTGTCTTGACTTGTAAATATTTGTGTGTTGGGACCCAGGTGGGGAAGAGGTAGGGACACAGGCTATGCCAGAGGAGCTGGCTACTTGCCTGGAAAGTCTGTAGACAGCAGACTAGAAACATCAGGCAGTCACCTCCTGGCTCCACAAAAGGTGTTCATCCCTGTAGCCCTAGAGCAGCCGTCTGCTCCAGTAGTTGGGAAATGCTTCTCCCTTCAAAGGAGACCCAGGAGTTCCTGCCCAAGTTGGTTAGGAGAGCTGTAGTAGGGCTGTTTCAGAAAGACACTGCAATTATGCTAGCTAGTTGAGTACCTAGTTAGTACAGTACTTGAGATGATCAGTGTTTTTGTTTGCTGTAGCAAAGCACTGGCCCTTGTACCCAAGTGGAAGAAACTTTTTCCACTTGCTTTTTTATTTTTATTTTTATTTTTTAAATCTGTGAACGTGCTACAAATTTTAACTTGTATGTTAATAAAGGAAATGCTACAACTGGAGCCTGTGTGGTAAGTCACTTAGAGGTGAGGGCCAAACTGCTTCTGCAACCCTGCAAATGGGGGTGGGCATAGAGAGCATGTGACAGTCTGTAGGGTAACAAGCAGGTTGGCAGAACTGGTCGCCATTCCAAGTTGCTGGGAAACAAGCCTCTGCCAGATGCTGCCGCCACTGGCAGAGCAGGAGCCTGCTTTGGAAGCCCTTGGTGTGTGTTTGTTACCTTTGAAGAGAAGGAAACGGAGTAGGATTTGGGGCCCCTGTTTCCTTGGAAATGCTCAGCCTAGCAAAGCAAGAAAGGTGGGGTGACACTTCTTGGTCAACTGTACCAGAATAAGGCAGAGGTAATGTGGCCGCAGCCAGATAACTGATGTCAAAAGTGCTTTGTCAGAAAGATTTCCTTCCAGTAAGGTGGGTACTTGACCCCAAATGACTTGGCTGCCCAGACAGACCATTACTGTCTGCTGGGGTAGGTGAAGAAGTGTGGAGTAGGAGTAGCCTCAGAAGTGTCATAGGAAAAACATTAACCAGTGCAGCACAACATGCCCATAGGCTTCTGTTCTGAAGGTGCTGTGGGTGGAGCTCACTTGGTTGTCAGCACAGGCTGGGGTGTTCACACTTGGGGAGGATGAGAGTAGGGTGCATTTGCACCTTGTAGATTAGACCAAAGATGCACAGCATAAGTTTTCACTGGTTGCTGTGAAGGGACTGCAAGAAGCAGAGCTGCTAAATAGAAAGTGATTAGAATACAAAAGATAGGGAGGTAGAGGAAACGGGACACTGCTGGAAGAAGCAACGTGGGTCAGAGAGGAAAAACAAAACGGGATAAAAGCTACACCAGGTAATGGGATAAGTATCTCCTGTCTTGGTTTAGACCCTACTTTTATCATCCAGTCTGGGTAACTTCTTGTTCTGCAATTTTTCATTCAAGTTCATTTTTAAAGTATTGTCCAAGAACAGCCACTGAGGTCAGTGATGGAGTGTGCAGGGACATGAAAGCATTCTGTCACAGCCTCGTGTATCCTGGAATTGATGTCTGATCAATGCTTGTTCTTGTGTGTAGGGATTGCCCAGCTTGTCCAGGACCGAAAGCAGAGGGGCACTGTAAACAGGCAACAATATGTGACATTTGTTGAAGTGCAGGTAAATGAACCTCGGATGTTGTTTATTTGGTCAGTGATTGTGGCCTGTGTTGATCAGAAGGCACAGCTGGCATCTGAGTCTACAGCAAGACCTGGTGCTTTGGTGAGAATAGGACTTAGTCTGCTGGAGAGAAGCTGCTTGTGGTTGAGAAGTTGCCAGTAAGCCAGCTTCCCTATGGCTACCTTGAGGTGGTCATAGTTCCCCACGAGAGACAAGGTCATTAATGATGTGCTGCAGTTGGGCTCTGTAGGTGACAACCAAAGGCCTTCTGTTGTCCTTGTTTCAGGGTTGCTGTTACAGCAGGTTGGAGTGAGGTCTGAATCTGGCTCTTGATTTTGAGTATAGCTTGGTCCCAGAAGTGAGCCTTGGGCTTCTCAAAGAAAGTCACCTGAAGACCTTGGACATTCATTTGGACTCCTAACAACTGTCATAAAAGTCTGCGTCTACACATTGCCAAATGGTGATGTTGATATGGCGCTGTCCCTTAGTACTTCCTTTTGGAAGTACTAAAGCATGGCACAGTATAAGTGATTACTGCACCCTGAACATGGCATACAAGCAAATTTTACAGCTACATCACCATAGCAGTGCACTATACCTGGGAAACGCGCTGCTACAGTGATGCAGCTGGCGATCATGTGTAGACGCACGTGCTTCCTACAGTCCCTACATTGCCATAGGATGACATGTAGACATGCCAAGAGCGTTGAAGAGCAGTTCTCCAGCCTTTTGCATTCAGATGTGTAATTCTATTCCACTCAAGGGCTGCTGACATGGTAAACCAGCTGGCTCTTCAGTTGTTAAGTCTTGCTAAGCTTGTGGCTGGTGACTCAACACTCTCCACTTTATTAAGACTTTAACCATTGCTCTTAGACTTTCCTTCTTCCCTCTACACATCCTTGAAATGATTGTCCTCTCTAGCCAGTCCCCTTGTCTAACCAACTGTCCAAACTAACCCAACAACCACCCTGAAGCAACAGCTTGAATTGACTGCACTTACTGTCTGATATTAAAAGGAGACTGAAGCCAGGGGAAGGCCTGTTCTGGAAATAAATCTGCCTTGCCTCTTCATTTTCTGTTTCAAGACCCTTGAGGCAGAGACCTGCCATCAGCCTGCCTTGGGAGGTCTCATCTCATTTCAAGGCTAAGAATTCCCCCAAACCTGAAAACTAATAGGCAGCCCCTGGTTTCCAATACACACTCCCTCCAGAGCTGTCAGCTGGCCAACACTTGTGCTTCCAGCCTGCTTCAGGAGGGGCACTTACCCCTGGGGGAGAGAAATGGGTACTTGGTAGACCAGCACACCATTGCTCAAGAGCTTCTTTCTTAACTCATCTGATCTGAGCAGTACAAGGGAAGGGATAAATAAGCAAATCCCAATACTAAAGCCAGAATTGTGATCCAGAAGAGGCTGTTCATGTCTACCATGGTGAAAGGCTATTGTGCTTTCCTTCTCCCATTGACAATGCTGTATACTTAGAAATACAACCAGCATTGAACTGTGCTGCAGAACACTCCTTCCCTTTCAAAAATACTCCAAAAACAGTGTTCTTCAGCAGGCTATGGTACAGAACCAGAAGGAGAAAATGAAAGTCCCACAGCTTCCTAGAGACAGCAGCAAGTAGAGGAGTGGGATGCCAAAAGTGGGCCTTGCCTTTCTTTTAAAATGGGATTGAGGCACATCACTAGCAGTAGCTCCCATCCCCCAGAGGAGGGAAGAATATGCAGAAGCCAAGTCCTCTGCTTAGCGAGAAAGTACTTAAATCTTACTTGCTGGGTGGCCACCACAAACCTGGCCAGAGTAGGACTGTGTATTATTCTGTTCAAGAAACAGTTTGGGTCAGGGAGGCACTTGACCCAGAAGGTGCCACAAGGAACCTAAGGGGCCATACCAGCTTGCAGGATGGAGATCAAGCCAAGTGATTGTTCAGAGGCTTGGGGAAGGATGGGGCTGGAGAAGGAAGAGGTAGGCAATGTAAGAGGAAGGGTGGGGGGACTGCTTTTGCTGGCTGCCTTTCTATGCCTACACTCAGCAGTGTTTCCTAGCACCAAAACTCCAACTTTTCCTCCAAACCAGGCCCGGGAAGATGCCTGTCACCTTGGCATCAGCTCTGCAAGCTCCAGCTTGACTTGCTGCTCCAGCTTGACTTGCTGCCTCCCAAGTCAGGGCAGGCTGGCAGCACATGTGAGAAACCTGACTCACCTGATGTGAGTCACTGCCTAAATGTGCAACCCTTGGCTGGTTTGGTGCCCTCAATCCCCCACCCAAAGATGGCTTACAAATGCCCACAACTGAGTATCACATGCTGATGGCTAGAAGTAGCATAACTAGCAGTGGGTTGCTGGGGCAGGAAGCAGAGCCACACAGGCCTGCGGGGCAAGCTGAAGCTGTGCTGTGGTGGAGCTTGCACAAGGGGAGGTGCAGGATCACTGTGGCTCAGTGCTTCCCTGGCAGGTGGAAGCTACTGGGAGCCTTAACCTCATGGGTGGCACAGTAGCAAGGCTTTCCCCAGCAGCAGTGGCAGCTTAGTTAAGGATTACATCACTAGCTCAGCAAGCAGGCTAGCCTCAGCCCACGGGGCATGCTAACTGCACTAGAGCTGGAAACAAAGCTTAGCACATCAGGCTGTACCTCCAAATAGATGCCCATCTGGGCCGGCCAAACGTACTGCACCTACCACAGCTGGCGATCCAGCCCCGAGCACCAACATAGTTCAGGGCTGCTCTCACCAGGCTCCCAGCTCTGGAGGTGCAACCCCCACCTCCCCTCCCCCCCAGCCCCAACATGCCTCTGCTGGTCTGGTCTGTCCAGTTTGGTGTGGCTCCTTTGTCTAATTAGCCTGCTGACTCCCTGGGTCTGACCTGCCTGCTCAGCTTGCTGCTGGGGTGTCACCCTAGTAAAGGCACTGTCCCCAGCCCCTGTGCCCATGCTGGGCTGGCTCTTGGCCCCACTCCCTGCTGGTGCCAATTTTCTGGGGCGGGGAGAAGCACCATTTACCCATATGGCAGTAGCACTCAAGGGGCTATGGAGGGCCTGGCTACGGATGGGGGGGAGGAGGCAGCAATGACAGAATTGCAAGCCTGCTTAGCACTGGCAATGGTTGGAGGCTAAGTGCCATCAACTTACCAATTCCCCCGCCCCCCTTTCCCTCCCCCCCAAAAATATCCCAACAGCTGCATTTTGAAATCTTCTAGTCTTCCCGCATAGCCCTTTCCTGTTCCTGAGCAATCTTTTTTTGGGGGTGGGGGGGAAGGGGAGAGGGAGGCAAGGGAAGAGTGGCAGCTGCTTTGCATTATAGCTGTAGAAGTGTTAACAGACACCCTGCAAAGGTGTTGCCTAATGGTGCAGGACACCAAGCTTTGCAGCTGGTGAGGCCAAAAAAACCCCCAAACAAAACCATAAAACAATTCGCCCTCCCCCACCCCCGCAAGCAGCCACCCCTTTTTAACACCCAGACCCTCCCAAGGCATGGTCACTTGGTTCAGGGGCTGTGTAACATTTGTTGATGCAAGTATATGAAGCCCTTTGGCATCCCAGCTGTGGGTACAACTGGCTGCAGCTAGTGCTTGCACTGAGCCGGCTTGTCTGGAAGCAGCACTGGTCACGCGCACATAGGCAGTTTGAGTTTTTTTTCTTAATTTTCTTGGGGCACCTGCCCGGGGGGTTGGGGGGGAAGTGGGTGAGTGCCAATACTAATATCACAGTGCCAGCCTGCCCAGCTGGCAGCCTCCAAGCCCTGGCCTGGCATAGCTGGACTCAATCTAAGTTGTAATTAGCCACCTACAACTGGCACAGTCTCTCTTCTTCCCCCGCAACCCTTCCTTTCCCAGAACATTTTGCACACCTACCAGCACTGGTATCGTTTATTCCCCAAATTCCACCAGGGAATTTATAAGCTCCTGTAATTGTGCATTTAATATCAACTCCCATACTGTTATAGCACTCTCTATTCATAGCCAAATCTAAAGCCAGGGGTTACAGCAGTGATTCTCAACCAGGGTGATGGCTTTTGGGTTGTAGCCGTGTTGATCTAAGAACATGAGTATGCAAGGTTCATTGGGTAGATGTGGTATCTTTTACTAGACCAACTGAATCGTTGTAACAAAGCTCTTAGCAAGCTTTTAGGCACAATCACCTAGGGAGTCTCTGCTGGTCTGAGACTCCAAGGAACGAGAGGCGGTAGAAGTGTGGCAGGATGTCAGTGAGAATGTAAATAGGTAGAAATTAGAAAGACACAAGGTAAAGCAGGGAAGGGAGGAGACAAAAAGCAGAGGAGGAAAAAGGCCAATGGGCGACATTACAGTGATAGAATACAAGGTAGAAAAGAGGCTGTCTGTGAAAAAGAAAATAGCTGGAGATCAGGAGGAAACACTACAGTGGTAATGATACCAGGTGAAAAAGTGGATCTCAGTGAGAAAGGAAATAGTTGGAAATCAGGAAGACAGAGGGAGGGGAGAAAAGGTGGGGGGGAAAAGAATGGAGGAGGCCAGGCAGGTTGTAATGTCAGGTGAATCAGACATCAGGCAGGTTGTAATGTGTCATCAATCCAACGTCTATATTGAGTCCATGATTTTTTGTATCCAGTAGATTTATGAAGTGAAGTTCATAGGCTCATCTACGAGAAGTGCTTTGTAAGGTCCCTTTGAGGATTAGAACTGCGAGATCAGAGAGGGAGCAATTGTCTTGTGAGAAGTGTACCCGCACGGGTAGTTGGGTATTCTTGTCTTTGATAGATTTTGGGTGTGTTCATTCTGGTGCGCAGGGGGTGCTTCAAGTCAGATGAGGAATGCTTTGAGTCTAGCATGGTTAAGAACCACGGTTGAGGACTTCAGCAACCCACCGGCACAAACTTTGGAGGGCATTCCTGTTCCTCCCCAGAGCAGTCCTTACATGGATGTGGTGTCCATGCCCTCCATTTTGATTTCTTTACACTCTTCTGCTATCCTGCCTTCTGAAGGTCTCTCCATCTCCATCCGCATTTCTATTTTTCCCACCCTGCTTGTACTCTCCCATCTGCAGGACTAATCTGCTGTCTGCCATTCCTTTAATCTTTGTTTTTCTGCTTCCCACCCAGAAATGCTAATTTCTGTATCTTACTGGCCCAGCTTGCTTTGGTCTGTATACATAGTGGAGGTTTTGCCCAGCTTCTACCAGGTCACTACCTCAAATACCCACATGTGACATCTATTTTCATTCATGTTGGCGCTGTTTTTTTCTTATCTCTGTGACACCCCATTTACCCTATTTCCATCCCACTGTGCATTTATTTCCTGCCACTGACAGCAGGAAATAAAGGTTGCCTCAACCTTTTCCTGGCCGCCTATTTTGTAGCTCTTTTCCCTATCATGTCAACCTCAATCCCAGGCTATTCCCTTGCTTACTCACTGCATTTGCTGACTCCATAGGCTAAAAGGTGAATGCTAAATGCAAAATTTATGATATGACAAATTTCTTTAATAGAATGAGTTACTTTATTGGATTCACATTTGCAAGATAACATATTTAGGCTACTTGCAGAAAATAACCTTCTACCACTGCTGTACTAGTCATAATTACTAATAATTAAATACTATTAAACACAATCAGGTTTTTATAAGGCTGCTGCATGAACTCAGCAGGTTTTGAAAATACAAATATTAGAACCTGAATAGTAGAAAATATTGCTCTGAGCTCCAGCTTATAAATCAAGGTCTTAAATTAAAAGAAAAATTGTTAAGTACAAAATTGTTGCAGAGTAAGCCACATTCTTGCCTTGTCACTTGCTATTTCTTGGGTCCCCTGTCTTGACTGGATTGCCATACTGGAAGTTGCAGCTTCTGTAGACAACTGGGTGAATTGAACAAATGTTCTTTGAAAAGACCAGCAGAAAAAAAAAAAAAAATCAAGCTACACACCTCTCTTCTTTCCTATTCACTTTTTTCTCTACCTGCCACCTGATTCTCATGTATGTGCTAAAAAAAACCAAAACCAAACCAAAGACATTGATATTCCTTTATCAATAAGGCACTGAAGGATTCAAAACACATGTGCATAATACCAGTGCATATGTGGATCCAAATTCACAACATCAAATGAGAAAATGGATGAAGGCAGCACTATAGACACCGCAATGTGGGAATGAGGACAAAATGAATGCAACATGCTGCAACACAGCATCACTCCACCTTTGCAACCAAAAAACAGGCTACTGAGTGCGATTGTTTAGAGGCACTAAATAGTACTCTTCCTACCAGAAGACTGAACACGTCTATCTTGCAGGAAACAGTAGGTCAGTGATTTCCAAAAGGTATGCCACGAAAGCAGCAGCAGTGTGCTGTGAAAAATGGGCCCCAGCTGCCTTGGCCTTATGCTAGAGGACTGTCCTGGCTGGTCCAGCACTGCATACAGGATCAGGCCCATGGACTGGATCCAGCTGACTGACCACTAAGTGTGCCACCAATTTTAATCTGGGAGAAGTGAACCCCACATATCAAAAGTTTTGGAAACACTGGATAGACCGTGTGCTTCCCTTCTCCTCCTCTCAAATGCAAGAACAAAGCAGGATCAAAGCAGCAATGACTTTTTTCTCAGTACATGATTTGCAAGTAGATCCAGTGTGAGATGTTACAGAGCTCAAGAATTTGTCTGTATAAACAGCCAATTTTCCTTTTGAATCATAGTAGGGACACAAAATTCATGCTTCTCACCTCTGCCTGTTAAAAATTAAGAAGAGACTAAAGGATTAGGAAGGCTGAAGGTTATGAATGATCTTTGCACCTCTCTCTGAAGCATCTATGCCTGACCAGTCAGCAACAGAGTACCCAACAAAATGGAATGCAAAGCCAGTCTGGCAACATGCATTAGGGTTAAACAGGTTCTAAAAAGTTGATGTACTTTGTGTTCTCATGCACAATACAAGCAATTGCACCAAGAGCTGCCTTTTAATTTGGAAAAAAACTTAACAATCGGACTGAATTTCTCACAGTTGAAGCTCACTGGTGAGGCCGGTCTACCAGAACTGACTTAGACAAAAAGAGCGCTCTCCTCTGCAAGTTCAGGGAATTCTGCATTATTTCATACCTGAACAGAACATTTCTCTTGAACATCCTGGCCTACCAAGACTTACTCAGGTCTGAACCCATTTCTCACTTATGCGCTGCAGTCTGTCAGTGTGCTTTAAAAAAGTACTTATTGAGTATACAGATCTGGCCATCTAGCTCTTGATTGCACTATCTTTTATAAGATTCAGTGCCCCACTAAAGTGGCATAGAGATAATGCTATGATCATCTCAAGTTTGGAGTTTGCAGCTTATTTACAAACTTTGTTTGTGAAAGTGGTAAGTTCAGAAAGGTCTTAAAATGAGCCCCTTCTGGTCATTCTTCTTTGTTCAGATTAAAATTTTCACAGCCAAATTTCAGATAAGGTGTAGAACCTGACTTCATCGCTTATCTGGAATCATTATCATATTTCTGCCTGCTTCATGAATTTCTGGTTCATCTGTGGCAACAGGACCACCAAGCCGAAAGCACTTTTCAAAGCTGTAAGACTGTTGTATAAAAAAAAAACAAGTATTCAAAAAATCCTGAATAACAACAAATGGTTACTATCATTACAAGTGAGTTCTGAAGGATGTTCTGGGTCACAGAAAAGGTTAAAAAAAATATATACAAAACCAATCATACCACAGTGCAACTCCCTCAGTTACAGCTCTTCGTCCCTAATTCCATATGGCCAGTAAACATTTAAATACTATTGTAGAACTGCTGAAGAACATTTTGGCAATGTTTGTCTCTGGTATCTGACTCAATATGAATCGCACCTGAGAAGGGAGGCGGCCTGGTCAGTGCCCTTTTATAAATTATCATAATCGTCATCATCTTCATGCTTTCTTTTCAAGGGATTTGACTCGCTTGACGTGTTCTGCGATGATACCATGTTTGTGGTAATAAGAATGTTTTTGGATCCAATTAATGAAGGGTTAATCAGAACGTTCTGAACTGTAGGGGTAGTTGGTGTGGCTATATCAAAACAAAAATTAAAGAATTAAATCAGATGCTGTTAAGTGTATGACATAATGGCTGACTCTGCACTGCAGCACAACTACACATCCAGGATAGAAAGAGCATAAAAAGCACTTCATGATAAAGAAGATACAAATTTTTGATAGCAACTAACATACACAGCAGAAAGATCTGTTATGTGCAGACATTTGCATTTAATTTCCATACACTTTTAAGAGAGTTACCGTTGCTTTGGCATAAATTTGCTGCATGACTGACCTATTATATTAGTTCTGTCTGGGTTCTTGTAATTACTATTCAAACTGCTTGAGATTTTTTACAAGCTTATAGCTGTTTACATTTGTTTTAACTAACATTAATAATTGTAAATAAATACTTGTGCCCACTATATTGATAAAAAAAATAAAGCTTTCATATTCTATTTACTGTGGAAATAAGCCTGAATTTAACTACAATGATTTTGGCACATGTGCACTGCTTACAAGTAATAGAACATATCTGAAAATTATTTCTGTTGGGTACGATCCCCACTATTTTAAAAGGGCACTATGGTCATAAAGCCAAGTGTGTGGTCGAAGACTACAGAAAAAAAGTAGGCCTTGGCCTTTCCCACCTTCAAAGCTTGTATTCAGTGATGAGCAGCAGTGTAATCAACAAAAATCCTCCATACTTCAGCCTGTAGCTGCTAGTGTTCTGGGGACTCCTGTTCCGCTATAGTTGGAAATCGCTTTGAAAAATGGCGTTTCCAAAATGAAATATCATAGGACTGCAAGGATGCCACAGTCTGAGGCTTAGGCTTTCTATCCTGATTTGGGAAACAATTCCAGAAACCCCACAATTTTTGCAAGCCTGAAGTTTAGTTTTCTAGCTGACTATGAGCATGAGCATGACTCTGCTGCACACTGCTGCTATTGCACTCATTCTTAGAAAACATGCTCCAAGAGGTACAAAACTCCGTATTCTTTATATCAGTTCATTACCACTGCTCTTTTTTTTAAAATTAAAATGAAGAACTTGATCTGACTAATTAGACCTGCACACTGGTTGTATTTTGGGTGGTAATGTTCCTTAATGTTGCAGTAATGTTTTCCTGTACTGCTGAAAAGCGTGTCAGTAACTAAAGGATTCCTAATGGCTCAAGAAAGTGAAAACTCAGGCAGCGAGAAGGAAGTTTCTTGGAAGTAGTGTAACATGCGCTTTTGTGCTCAGAAACAAATAGCTTAATATTAAAAAAAAAAAAGAGGCAAGAGGTGTTTGACACATTGTTTTATACCATATATTTTACCTGATTTGACAGTTGCCTGAGAAGATGGAATCTGCACAGTAAACCTTTGACCGGCCAGAGACACTGGAGTGCCAACTTTTGTTGAAACTGATACTGTTTGTGCTGAAGGAGTACCTGCAATTCAAGGCATTTAATCAAAGGACTTATTATAGTAAATGCACAACTTGTTCTTTCTATAATACAACTTGTATTCAAAATTGAACTTATCACCTTTTAAACAGGAAAGAATGCTTACTGTTATACTAAACAATGTGCAAGGTCACTCAATCTTTAGATCCAAACCAGATCCCCACACAGCAAGGTTTTTTGGGCATTCAACAGCAGACAGGCGGTCGTATGTTCACATGCAACTGTTCCAAGTGCATGCACATAAAATATTTATTATTAAGGGAGAAGAGATTGATGTCATATATCTCGACTTCAAAAAAGCCTTCAATTTGGTACCCCATGATCACCTTGGCGAAACTGGCCAATTGTGCCCTTGGGTCCACCATGATCCGCTGGCTGGGAAATTGGCTCTGTGGTCGGACCCAGAGGGTGGTATATTTGACGGATGTCAATTGTCATGGTGCCCTGTGACCAGTCGGGTCCCCCAAGGCTCTGCCCTTGGACCCATATTGTTCAACATCTTCCCTAATGATGTGGACATTGGAGTCAGAAGCAGACTGGCCAAGTTCGCCGATGACACCAAACGGGGGCCAAGCATCCACACCTGAAGACAGGAGGGCGATCCAAGCTGACCTGGACAGGCTCAGCAAATGGGCGGACAAGAACCTGATGGTGCTTAACAATGAAAAATGCAAGGTTCTCCCCCTTGGGAGGAAAAACCTGCAGCATTCTTATATGCTCAGCAGTGCTACACTGGCTAGTACTATGGAAGAAAGAGACTTGGGGGTCATCACTGACCAGAAGATGAACATGAACCTGCAATGTAATGTTTCAGCTAGTAAAGCGACCAAAATGCTGGCTTGCATCCATAGATGCTTCTCAAGCAAATCCCAGGACATCATTCTCCCATTGTACTCAGTTTTGGTGAGGCCACAGCTGGAATACGGCATCCAATTTTGGGCCCCACAATTCAAAAAAGGATGTGGAGAAACTTAAGAGAGTCCAGAGGAGAGCCATGTGCATGACTGTAAGGTCTGTTTTCCTGACCTCTGACAACAAGCTGAGAGCCCTGGGGCTCTTTAGCCTGAAAAAGGGCAGGCTCAGGGGTGATCTGATGGCCACCTATACATTTATCAGGGGTGACCACCAGTATCTGGGGGAACATTTGTTCACCAGAGCACCCCAAGGGATGACGAGGTTGAACAGTTATAAACTACTACAAGACCGTTTCAGGCTGGCCATAAGGAAGAATTTCTTTACTATCCGAGCTCCTAAGGTCTGGAACAGCCTGCCACCGGAGGTGGTTCAAGCACCTACACTGAACACCTTCAAGAGCAAACTGGATGCTTATCTTCCTGGGATCCTACGACCCCAGCTGACTTCCTGCACTTTGGGCAGGGGGCTGGACTCGATGATCTTCCAAGGTCCCTTCCAGCTGTAAATGTCCATGAAATCTATATTCAAACATACCTAAATAAAATTCACATTCAAGCCAGCCAGCATCAGTTGCATTTAATAATTAGAATAGAGTTTATATAAAAATCAAAAGGAGCAAAACCAATTTACTCAACAAATTTATTTCTCTCTAAAATAGCGTTTCCATTTGTATAACCATTCAGAATTACAAAAATGGAAATATCCAGAAATACAATGGATGGGTTAGCAATACGTGGGCATTAAACAAAAACAGCTTAAATGATCTGGCTTTTGTAATTAAGAAATAAAATTATTTTAATAAAACTACCCTTTGTTTTTTAAAACTGTCAGTCTGGATATAAATGTTAACAAGAAGTCTGAGTATTAATATTGCTTATCATTTTTGAAAAACAAAAGTTCAAAGGGATTTTGAAAATGTGAGGATATTCTTCACCATTCAAATCTATCCTGCAAGCTTCAAGTTTTCTTCCCTAAATAAGTCAAGGCATAGAATCACAAGCAAGCTGTCACTTACCTAATGTAGGAGTGCTGGGTCTGCTACTAACAGCACCAACACTGAGACGGGGAACTGTTATTCTTCCAGCAGAGGAAGAAGTCTGTAGAGACAAGAACACGCACCTTCAATTTAGAATCATCACCTTAGAAATCAGAAACACTTCTTACCATCATGATAACAGGCACCATCCTCTGCAACACTGAAGGGTAATGAAAAATGAGGATGTGTACTAACATGAAACCTATTTTGACCGAGATTCATTCTGTCACAAAATTTGTAAAAGGGGACAAAAGTTCTCAAACTTTTTACAGTGGAGATCTTGCTCCACAGATAAACTCATGGAACTGCCACCCATCATGGTCACATGGATATGGAACCATCACACATGACACGCATTCACTTTTAAACTCTGGTTATGCAGAAGCACTCAGCTCAGATTCCACACATGATGTTTCTAGAAACCATGCCTTATACTCAATATTCCAGCTGGGTTGACTGAATAGACAACAAGAATACAGCTGTTTTGAAAGCCTTTGCTCTATCCAATAGGCAAACAGCACAACTTCTTCAATATACTCCACATTCAAATGTAATTGGGAGAAAGAATTTTTTCGGAGAGTTTGTAATTGGAGGCAATTTAAGGCAACCGGTAAAGAATTAATTTCAACCATACAATTTAATATACCAGTTTGTGCAGCATCTTTTTATCTAAGTAATTCTGGCACCATTCTTCTTAAAGAACAACATCAGCACTAACCACGTTCTCAAATACAAATGCCACATGACTCAAAAAACTCTTACCTTCTTTTGCAGTGATTTCAGTCTGTAGTTTGGAGCTGTCAGACAGTATCTGTCAGGTGGCAGTCTGGGTCCGGAATATGGCTTTATCAGTGGCAATGGTGTCTGGTTCTTTTGCCTTGCTATATCTAGCAAAAACTAAAAACAAAATTATTACCTTAGTAATGATATGGTTTTGTTATATGCTCGATCTGAAAATAAGCATTACTTACATCTCTTGGGGGAGGAGAGGTAAAGGACTGATCTGTTCGACACTGGATTGCTAGTCTCACATCATCTGCATCAACACTGGATTTCTTAGCATGACTTGAGTATATTTTTGCATCTTCCAGTATGGTAGTCACATACCCTTGAAAAATGAATAAAGCCCCCACTGAACATGGATAAGAAACTAACTGTTTTTCACACTGCATGTGCTTTTCATAAAAACTAAGCAAGCACTATTTATGCTACACCCTTTGTGGAAACATGTACAAATACAGATTCCATGAAAAACAAGATCCATCTCATTACAATCAAATATATTACATTTCTAAAACATTTACCATGTATGACAAAAAATAATCCTTAAAAATTAAACCCCTACCACGTAATATACATGATCTATTCAATGTAGTTTTCAAAAGCTTGGACTTTCCTTCACAATTTTTTGCGACAGGCTGCTTAGTGAAAAGCTAATGAAAACAGCTTGTCCAGAACAGTGCAGCAATTTTTACAGGGCATTTGTTAATACATTTCAAACACATGTGTCATTTGTGCCTGTCCAGGGCAGCCCAATGGCAAAAGTACATCTAAACAATACAAGCTGTACCAAGTTATACAGTGGTTTTATAATGAAAGAAAATGAGAAACTACCCCATACTTATTAAAGTCCTCACCCAAGATGAAAGCTTACAGCTCTACAGTACCCCAGGACTCTAAACTTCTAGTTATATGTGATATACTTTGCAGAAGCATTAGGAACACAGACTTGCCATACTGAAACAGGCCCATAGCCTGCCTAGTGCATGGCCAAAGCTTACATTTCAGA